>BMAW01060325.1:832224-912405 GCA_019974015.1 Nephila pilipes | reverse complement strand
ATATGCGTTATAATATGATATGATGCGTGTATGATATGATATGCCAAAGCTATTCCAAATTTATTACGTTGATTGATAATAATATTGAAAAGTATCTTGTATCCCCCTTCCGTTTTAGGCTAAATTATGTGAAAGAAATTAAATGAATAAATTGTTTTACTTACGGAATGCGTTTAATTCTTTATTTGGATAAATCTATTTTAATGCTTAAACTGCTTTAATTGATGTTAAGATAAATTTTTGAATTTTAATTTGTGTTTTTAGGTGCTTCAAAATTCGCAGCTACTAATTTAATTTATGCACAGTTAAGCTATTTTTATTAAAAGCCCTCTCCTGCTATGTCATTCCTTTTATAGCTTCATTTGCCTTTTGTATGAAGTTAATTTATTCTCAAAGGACAGGATGTATTTTTACTAGCTTTTTTAGTTCATAACAAGGGGTATGTCCATTTATTTTCGAGAAAATGTGAAACGTTTTAAAATAGTTGTGCAAAGCAAAATGTTTGATAGATTTTCAATAAAACATTTAAAATCAGATACTTCATTTGGTATTTATTATTTTTTCATTTTATTAATTTTAATTTACAGTTTATTTTTATTATTTGAAAACCAGCTTTGAACGTCAAATTGTTAATCACGGTTATATGCGTAAAATTTTTCTCAAACAATTGGTATATATCTATTGCAAAGAGTTCACCGCCTTGCAGTAGTTTAGAACCATATAAATATTTCTTATTTCCTCTTATAAATTATTTATATAAACTTATTTTTTCTCCTCATAGTTTACCTTGATTGAAACGGTCACCACTACTATTGTAGACACCTGGCCTGATCGCCTGAGACGATTTAAATCATACGTCTTGGGCTTGGTGTGTCTTGTCATGTATTTGATGGGATTGATTATCTGCACTAAGGTAAGAAAATGTTATGAAGTCCGGAATATGTATTATGTATTCCTAATTCTTTTATTTATGAACGACCAGATTACAATTATAACGATTTCTTACAATGTTTCTAACTATATTTCATTTGTTTTACTTCGAGAAAAACATATTGTTCCTAATGATGACATGTTGTTCCTAATGATGACATGTTGTTCCTAATGTGAGTTTTCCGGTCTCTAAGAAGTATTTAAAAATATTTTCAAGAAATTCTGAGGAAAAATGTAATTAAAAAAAAAAAAAAAAAAAAAATCTGGGAATCCATTGGAAAAATTTGCTGGAAAAAAATTTCTTTTCCCACTTAATATTGTGATTCTGTCATCTGTATATACATATTTATATTAGTTGTAATTATTTAATAAAAAGTAACTAAAATAAAATTCTTTGTTGACCTAAGTAGGAATTGACTTAATTTTTTTAATATTACTTGTTTAACATTTGAAATGCTTTTTCAATGAGGCTTGTTATACCTAGAGAGAGAGAGAGAATCTATGCGTTTAATTTCCATGCTCGAGAGGTAAACATTTTCAACAAATTCAAATACGCAGTTTTGAAAAGAATTTTAAAATATGAGCTTTAAGACTCCCGTCTACCCGCCATTTTGGTTTCTTCAGCTTAATATTAATCCTATGGAATTTCGACTTCCGTTCTCAAATTTTTACTATTTGATCTATTCGAATGCAATAAAGTGCATCCCAAAGAGCAAAATAATAATGAAGGCTTCTGCGGAATTACTTTTTAAATCCGATTCTTAAAAATATTTAAAATTATTTTAGACCGAAAAACTTGCAGACGAATCATTAAAATAGGGGTAAAAATAGTTTTTAAAATCGGAGGAATGAAGTAATTCCGCAGAAGCCTTCATTATTTTGAGCCCTTTTGGATCTTTTTTTTTTTTTTTTTTTTTTTTTAATTTAAAATAGATAAAATAGTATAGATTCGAGGTAGGCAATACAAATTCCATAGGATTAACATTACATTCACGAAATCCAAATGGCTGGTAAAAGGGAACTTGAAATTATTAAACCTTTTTCTGAATACAGAAGGGAGAGAGGACAATTTTTTTTTACCTTTATCACTATAGATTTAAGAAATATATAACGAGAGGAATAGATAAATTACCTTTATTTGATTTGAAAGAATTATATTCATCTATTCCACGTCGAATTGTTATGGTGTCCATAATACTCGTAGTGGACCACAGCTATTTTAATTTAGATAGTAAATCTTGTTCCGAATTTTTCCATTATTTTGTGTATTGTCTGTAGATTCGGATACAAGTTTAGATGTATGGTATAGGGGCTTTTTGTTTTCTCTATTAAATATACATAAATACCGACTGTTGAATTTTTTTCAGTCAAGTATGGAAATAATTGCTTAAAAAATTGTTTCTTGGTATGATAAAAGTATCTAATAATTGAATGAAATGGAGAATTATTATTATGTTACTGTATAGTTTGTTGTAAGTTAATTACTTAATACGTCAGTTAAAAGACTTAGAAGAAAATTATACTTTATGAATCATTAATGTGATTATGTAATATATTCAAGCAATTTTTATTTGCATATTTCAAACTTTTTCCATATTCTACTATTTAAGATGAGCGTACAGTATTCCTATGCAATTTCTAACGAGATTAGAGTGTATTCAAAGCATTTTATTTTATCTATGTTCATTGCTATAACCACTTAAAGACGAAACGCTTCAAAATAATTTGTTGATAATTTTGGTGTTTTGTACATTTTTAAAATTATAGTTTCATTATTCATGTTTTAAAAATTAATCGTGTGAATTGATCGTTATTATTTTGATTTCAGGGTGGAATGTATGTTTTGCAATTGATGGATAACTATTGCGCTAGTTTCTCTGCCCTCATCATCGGATTGGTTGAAGTGATTGTTATTGGTTGGGTTTATGGTAAGAATTTGTGCTATGATTTGTTATTATATAGATGAAAATTTTGTATTTGTGCTTTTAAGGTGGTTTTTTTTTTTTTTTTTTTTTTTTTTTTTGTTTTTAAGCGGAATAATTTCAATTATGAAATTTAAACTGTTTTCATTGCAACTTTTTCTCATTTTAAATGGTTTTATTAGATTTTAGTGTTTTTTAAGCATTTCGAGATATTTTAATATACTTTATTGATCTCTCTGAAGCACACATAAAAATGGGCAGTTGCGAGGAGAATTGCAAAAGTCTTTAAGGATGTCTTCTTTTTTTGACGACAGTACATAAAAGTACAACATATGGTTAAAAATATTTGATAACCATTATTCGCATCATCTCTGTTGGAAATAATAGAGACAGCGTGTCTCGTCTAGAGTACATAGGATTATGGGAAATATAATGGGATTATTTTTTAGTTCTTGTTCGCGAAAGGCGGGTTTTTCATGTCTCTGATGTAATTTATTCTCCTGATTGCTAAAGCGGGATAATAAATGTATTGACTGTTTGGAGGCCCTATATAGTTGTAAATAACATGTAAATAGTAATTTGTGTACATAATTGGCACGTAGAAATTAGAATAAATGTAATAGAAAGACACCGCTCTCCCACTGTTCTTGAATTTTCGGATTAATACTCACTACAATATCCACAAGATTATTTTGTTAATTTTCACTCAAGTAATACGAATGGAAAGAACGAAACAAATGTGAAATTTTACTAAACCCTTTCCCCCTCATCAATATAAAAGATTTTCGAATGAAATTAACTTCTATGTAGTTACTCGAACTTTTTTAGGTTTTGCTGTCATAAACTCTTAAATGAATTAATTGCATATTAAAAATATTTGTTGTTTCTATTTAGGCGCTGAACGCTTCCTGAACGACATCAAGGTAATGATGGGACGTTATCCATTTCCTTATCAATATTGGAGAATTATGTGGAAGATCGTTGTGCCCTCTATGATTGCAGTGAGTATTTCTCAGAGCTTTTATTTACAATCCTTTAATAGAGTATGGTTGGATAGCTTGGCGGGTTGAATATAGAACGTGTAATTGAAGGCTTGTGGGTTAGATGCCTCGTTCTTCTGCTGTCGTGTGACCGAATTGATATGCGTTAAATTGAAGGTGTTATAGCTTGCACGCGGACATATACCCCCTTGAAATGAATTCGATCAGTAGTTGCAAGTTGTCCAAGACAATATAATAGTTATTTAAACATTTTTTAATCGTATTAACATAGTACTGTGTAGGTAGAACATTAACACTCGTCCATAAACTTAGAACAAAATGAATAAGCTCTATGTAAAATTTTGCAAAGAACAGATTTAGCCACCCAAGGTGCGCTTTTTTTTTATAATTATTATTAAATTACTCAATTAATTATAAGAATTAAAGTAAACGATGAAATATCGAGAAGTGGACAATAGTAAATTTTTCCGATATTAAAATTAAAGGAAACTATAAATTATTAATTGAATATTATATCAGCTACATGTAATTAAAATAAAAGCAAATGATAAATTATTGAATTGAAATAAGCTTAAATGTAATTAAAATTGAATCAAACGATAACAAATTAAAAAGTGATCTGGTACGCCAAAAGAGATCCAACTAAAACAATAGCCCATTTGGTGGCTAATAAGAAATAATCTTAAATATTTATGTTGAATTAGAGAGTCTAGCACACAAGGCTACATGAAATTTGGTTTGCTGCGCATGACTATGGAGGTTTAGTTTGGTCGTTCAGCACATGGCTACAGTAAAGTCTAGAGCCGAGGACACCTAGAGTCAAGAACAAAGAACGTAGGTGTCGAGATTCTTGTATTAAGTTATGGACAAATCTATTAGATGCGCTGTGGACGATGAAGGTTTGGGCTGAGCCTTCAGAACAGAGCTACATAAATATCTGGTCAACTGCGCCGAGGACGAAGAATGCAGGATTCGAAAGTGTAGTATTAGGCTTTAGGGAAATCTGGTTAGCTGTGCTATGGACGATGAAGGTTACATTGGACGCCCAGTGCTTAGCTACAGATAAACTTGATTACCTACTCAGAGGACGATGAAGTAGGATTCGAGAATCCAATATTAGGCTACAGAAAAATATGTTTAGCTGCACTGAGGACGAGGAATCCACGTGTTTAAGGTATCGGCAAACAATCTAGGCTGAATCCAGTCGGCGGGAAAAAGGTAATCCAGACAAGTCCTGTAGAGTTGTAAGGTTTGAGGAGGCCACCACAATATCTATCGGGGCTCAAAGTTCTCACAAATGAGAGATTGGAAATCCTGTTGGGTTTGTTGATTATTCCCTCAAGTGTTGCTTCACTGCATTTCAAAAGGTTGGTTGCTAATATTTATTGTGTGGCTTCTAAGTGCAACTCTAGTAAACAGCAAACCATTCATCATCCATAAAAAAGAATTTAAAAAAAAATCTGATTTTAATTGGTTAATTGTTTTACAATTCGTGTTTGGGGGTCACGCGAGAATTTATTATGCTTAATTTTCGCCATGGTAACCTCCAAAGTCAGTATGACTCTTGAGCCGTTATTTTAATTTTTTACCCACTTGAGTTCGCGTGTGTAAGAATATGCTTGAATGCTAAATTATTAACTTTTCATAACATGGTAAAAAAATTAAATTTTCCAACCTTTTAATGTGTTATATTCAGTTCTCAACGGTTAGTTTTAATATATTGTTTATTCCAGAGAAAACAAATTTGCCAATATATAAATTGTTTCTTTTTCCTTGCTATTATCTGAGCTATGAAAATAAAGATACGTATAAGGAACTGAGAATATTTTACAGAATTTTTTATTTAATGAATCTCAGGAGTGCTGTTTGATAATTCTAGACATATATGTGTGATTAGTCGCAGAATGCCATGATCCTTGTTTATCTTTCAGTTGCTATTTCAATCATTTGCGTACGCGCTATATGACTTCATGGTCCATTTGAAACTGCTATCTCTTCATTTCTTTTTTGAGTTCATCAAAGACACCACGAAAAAGTTCATAGGAATGTCTGTCTCTATTTGACTGCTTTCTTGAGCTTCGTTAATATTTAACAACATAGCTGAGGATTGACGGTGGCTCCAGGGATTCGACGAGGAGTGGTCTCTTGCGATCGATAATGAACAAAATGATTGGACACAGCCGCTGCTTCGTTATCATCCTTTTCCCATTCCTTTCCGGACATGAGATGATATATAGTGCTCCAGGATCGGTTTCGTCACACTACATTTCATGCACGTCTCCATTTTTCTAAATAAATTGGTCCCTTGGTTGGCGACGGCAGTCCCTTCCAGGATTATCGTCTTTATCCATGGCGCGATTTCCTACAGGTATTATTGTGTACTATTACATTCAAATTGCATGTAAAGAAGATATAAATGATGCTGGTGTGAATATTAAAAGAAATTAAATACGATTATCTCAAAAGCTATTGGCCGCCTGAAACCGGTGCCGTTATCAAGCGGTCGTAATATTACGTTGAATGACGTAACCAATACGTTATTTGTGCAAATCAGTGACTTTATTTTCTTTTATTCCACGCTCTTCTGGATTGCACTTCAATAACCAACGTTTAGGACGTCATTCACTGCAATATTGCGGTCGCCAAATAACGGCCGTGCTTTCTAGGATCGCACCGGTTGACCTAAGCTATGGATACGTAGCTTATGCCTATAATCTGGTAATTTTCCTAACCATGTTTCGTTGAAATTCGCTACCAATCGACGTCGTAAACTAAAGCATATGTCATTATCAAAGACATTTTTTGTTTACAACTCTCGCCGTCGTTGACCTAAGTACCACTGTAACATGCTATGTTCTGCGCCTTATTATTTATGAAATATATGTAAAAATTGGCATTACAGTTTAACGTGGCAATTTACATTAAAAACATTGTGTAACTTTTCTTTTCCAGTTGATTTTGGTCTTTACCATCATCGATCTAAAACCAACTCAGTACGGCTCTTATGAATATCCAGAATGGGCCACCTACGTCGGATGGCTGTTTTCTCTTGCCTCTGTCAGTGCTATTCCTTTTGTCATCGTGTTGAAGATTTGTAGAGCAAAAGGACCTCTACTACAGGTAAAAAGTTTGCTTGTGGCTAAATTAACTGGAACTGTTCCTTATTTTTAAATTTTCCTGGGGTTTATTTTTCCTTAAACTAATGCAGTGAAATCTCAAACTATATTTAAAACATTTAAAAAAAAAAAAAAAAAAACCTTTGTACAAACTAAATTTTAAAAATGATCGTTTATGAATCAAAATTGCCAGGCAGGCTCCATTTTTCTCCAAGTCTCGTTACAATTTCCATTACAAATTTGAGTGACCGATTTTGTTGAAAATGTGTCTTCAGACAGATTCATTGATATTTAAAATGTTTTATTTTCTTTTAATTAGTTATTTTTTTTTAAACTTTGGAATAGTTTCGTTCTGGATAATTTTGTACTAAAACTAATTGTTTTTATGCAATTCTTATAAAAATGGTTATTATTTTCTTTCAGTAGCGCACTCGGATAAATGTCAATTGCTATGTGATCTGATAGTGCTACAAATCGAAATATTAAAATTTCATGGAGGTATTAATAAATGCTCTCTAATTGTTTAGGTCAATATTTCTCTCTACATAAGATTTCGAAAATTCAAAAAATCAAATTTTAACTTAAATTTAGTATCAATAAGATACCTTAAAAAAAGGTTATGGGAGAGAGGTGAATGTTTTACTCACCAAAACAATAATTGTGAGAAGTTTCCGATTACAATCTTATCTATCTCGGTTGACCGACAATGACAAGTATGGGACTGAAATGTTATATAATTCTGTTCAACTGCAGATACTAGTTACATTGAAATCATGCAATGTGTGTGTGTGTGCCATCGCGGAAATCAAACTAAATTAAGGTTAGTATAAAAAAAAAATGTCGATGCCGAAAATCGGAGATGAATTTTTTTTCTATGAAAATAATAGGATATTTAGATTATGAAGAGTTTAAATTTGCATTATTTAGATATGAAATCATAAAAGGCATTAAAATTAGTATAAATGAGTTCAATTTATTGATTCTAAAATAAAATACAAAAGATCGAATTTGTTAGCGGAATGCAGTGTTCGATTCAATAACACATTGAGAGTATAGAATTTTCATTTCGGAAAAATTCTGGTAACACAATTCATCACCCAGCTTATCAAGTTCATCTTAAAAATAGACCGAGGGCTGCCATAGTCACAACGCTTCTAGAACTGAATGTTGTAGCTGACGTTCATGGTCGCGAACTCGCCTCTGGGGTTGTGTTAGTCTTTTTAATAGCGGGTTAAAATCCTGACTTCACAAAAGACACATCATTAAATGTGTCTGATGCACGTTGAATCTGTCGAGGTTCAAAGTCCTCACTATGGGGACGAAGACTTTGAGCATCATCATTGATGTAGAAGTTTGGAGATTGGAATGCCAACTCAGTTGTTGTTCCCATTTCTAGATCATGGTTCAAAATTACAAGATTTGATGCCTATAGTTCTCTTGTTTCTTCTTGGAACGATGATAATAAACAATCAATAGACTGAAGAAAGAAAGGCAGAAACTTTTTTGGACGGAATTTCAAATGACTTCGATTTTGTGATTACTTTATTTTACTAAGGATTGTTATAAAGAAATATTTCATTTATGTTCACGAGATATTTTTTGTTGTTTCAGCGAATTCGCATCCTTCTCGAACCAACCGAAGAATGGGGTCCCAAACTCCAGATGCATCGTATGGAAACTCACAGTCCCAAACACACCGATTCTCAAGTACCATTGGCTCTTCCAAACTACGATCCTGACGGCTATGGTGAGAACGATTTTGGTGAGAGCCTTGGCGGTAGTAAGATCAGCGTTGGTGATGATAGTTGCTCTGAGTTCGAAGGCCTACGCCTCAACATACCCTCACGCGTCTCCGAAACAGGCGTTTGACGTCACTGCAGTTCCTCATTTCACTTCACTGCGCCCGGAACTGTTCGGCATACACATCAACAAAAAATAAAAGATCACCACAAGCGGAAATGACCTTCCGGGCTAGCCCAGCATGGCAGGCAGTAATATTTTGCTTCTATACTATCAGAGTGAACTGTGCTGGGTTAAACCCCTTACTCTGAAAATAAAAATCGAGGCTGGTCCTGTTTTGCAGTCGCACTGTTTGCCGAATGTGGCAACGGGATGTGTGTGAGGTGCGACTGTCAATTTTTTTTTCATCAGTCCTTTTAGGAATTGGAACAACAATAGAATCTATTGTTTTGAACTGACGGGCTGATAACGTCCGATTTTTTTTAAAAAAAATGTTGTAATATGTGTAAAAACGATGAAATATTTTGTTTATTTAAATCCTGAATGAGATACTAGCACCTTTTGCTTGATATACTTTATTTTTTTTTATTATAATAGGTTTATTGATGATTTTTTTTTAAATTCAAAATTAGTGAGGAAAAAAAATCTTAATGTTGTTTTTAATACCTTAATTGATTTTTTGAAGTAAGAGTTGTTAAGTAATTCACTGGTATTAAAACAATTGATATCATTGAACAATTTAAGTTATTAAAGGAACACATTGATTTTACTACAATAATTAGTGATTATGAATATTTGTAAGAAAACTATGTGGAGAATTAGAAACAGATTTATAGAGAATAATAGCCTTTTTTTTTATCCTTATCTCTTACAACCCAATCAATCAAGATATAGATTCAAATTTACAAACATATTGATGCCAGGAACTTAAACCAGACTACATTCTTAATGTTACATTGTCTGTTCCATGTATTCATTAAGTATACATTATTAACAGTAGTATTAAGTACGTAAATTAATATTCATTATTATTATTATTGTTATAAAGCTTTCGCTATTACTGCATGTTCGACTGAAGTACTTTAATTAATAATTTATGAAATGTTTATCTGAAGTACAACAATAACATTGTTATAATTTGATGCCTTTATTGTACTTGGAATACTTAAAAAAAATGAAAATAATGAGTAATAACTAAGTATAAGCATCCAATTTCTGTTTAAACTGTACAAAATTATTTGTATTTTATTTATGCTGAAATTCAACAATACCTTTGTTTTAACCTTTATAATGAATGTTAAAAACATCCATGTTTCATGTTTTGAAGTGATTATTTTTTGTGTTCGATTTCGTGTACTTATTGCAGGAATATCGGTATGATTGACTTTTCTCTCCCTCATATTTTGGCTCTTATTTACATAGATGATAAGGCTCGAAATTATTTAAATCAACTTCGACTTTTCTTACTTGCAGGTTTACTTTCAAAATTTACTCATAAATGTAAATATATCTGTTTCAAATTTAAAAATTTGTTAAATTTGATATATTCAAAAAACTATTATAATACTTTTTAAAGTACAGAGGGCTCAAGTAAATTCTAAACAAAGCTAGTGCATTCATTAAAGGATAATTTTACAGTAGGGTGCATTTCAAAACAAAAATAACAATTTTTGGATTATTTGCATAAAATTACATTTCTATTCAGAAAATATTTCAATATTTATATTAAAATGTTAGCTCTGTTTCCTAGATTCAGTCTATTGTAACACCATATGAATCCCATAACATTATATAAAAATTAATAAGTTTCGTTTACAAAATAACATATATTATCATTTAATATGTGTAACAATTTTCCTTCGTGACCGGCTACTATATCACCAATTTTTAATGTTATCCAAAATGCTTAATATTTCCCGATATTGTAATTTATTTTTAGAATTAAATGGATCAATATTATAATTGAAGAAAATTTAAAAATCTCATAAACAGAAATTTCACCTCAATGTTAAAAGTTGTTGGACACTGATACACGGAAGTCATTGTTCTCTAACTGTTGCCAATTTTGTGTTTGTTTTTGCTATCATTGTTGGCACTGTTAAATTATTGTCTTCTCTAGAAAGAAACACATTTACTATTTTCGAACATTTCACTTGGCAACTCTTTGGCTCCTAAAGAAATAGAAAAACTGACCTAAAAATGATTTAATTTATTTAATTCAAAATTTTGTGTTCACTTAGCAAAATTTATGCTATTATCTCATTCTGTGTTTAAATGATTTTTCTGACTGGTTGCTTTATATTTTTTAATTAATTTGTTAATAAGTATTTGAATAATAGCTAATTAACTAAATTGACTTTTTAGTTCCTAATATTTCTTCTATGTATTTCATAATTGATAAATAAGTAACACAATAGATGTTTATAATATATTTTTCTAATAATCTTAAGTAATTGATCATTGCATTTGTAACCCATTATATGTTATTTGCTTCATATATTTGGTAATATCTGTCTGTAGTTCTTAGATACTCAGCCATTATGTATTCAGCCATATCATTACTTAAGAAACATACTTTTTGGAAAATCTTAATTCTAAAGGTAATTGTTGCGTAATATTTATAAATTTATCGCTTGATTCAAATTATTTTGCATGACTTGAAACAAAGTAATTGAGTATTTGTTTTAAAATCAATTTTGATTTCATTTAAAGTGATGTATACAATAAAACAAAAGAATATACATCGTTTTATACATAAATGGTTTTTAAAAAAATTAGTCATTTTTAAATTTAAATGGTGTAATTATTTAAAATTGAAATCGCTATGGAAGTTTAAATGCTTTTAAATAGTAATTATTATTATGTTATAAAATGTTAAATTTCTTTTTCTTTGTGTATATACTTATATAAATTGTCAAGAACTTGTAAATTGTTTTAGCATTGTAAAAATATTTCCTTTTATTTAAATTTTATTGACATTATATTTAAAAAAAATTGAGTGATATTCAGATGTAACTTTTATAGACTATTGCAACATTATATTATTTTTCAATTAAATTAAGATTTAGTTTAGATGATTCCAGTTAATTACTATTTTAGCAAACGACACATTAGGTCTGTTTAGATTTTTTGAAAAGCTGGACAAAGATTTCTTTTATTGATACCTATTTAAAACTGTAAATCTTTTATGAATATTCCATCTGGATATTTTGTATGAAATGAACTTTTAAAAAAAATATTTTCGATAAAACATTTTGCTTTGATAACTTTTGAAGTTATAGTACTTTTTAATAATAGTTTTTTTTTTTCAATTACTTGCAAAAAAAAAAAAAGCTTTAGTGATAGATTACTGTAGCTAACATTTCATCTTAAACTGAAGGTTGTGTTTTATTATCCTACGAAATATTTCTAGGGACTAAGCTATCATCGATAATGATCTAGTGTTGTGATAATTTATACACCATTGGACAAAAAAGAACCAATTTTTTATGACAGTTCAAATATTAGAAATGTGAAAATTATTCACATACATAAAACAGGATTATTCACAAGTTTTTGAATGAATTTAATGACACTTATACTGTTTACTGTTTTATTATTACTTTATAGAATAGGACTAATATTTAAATGAATTAACTACCAAATAATAATGCTGAAAATATCTTCTTATTAACAAAATAAACTTTAATTTTTACAGTATAAAATTAGCAAAGTTAAATATCCATATTTACATCAATTATGAATTAACATGAATCTGTATGAGTAAACAGTAAATTGCCTAATTTTTTAATCACACACATAAATATCTCATTTAATATTTAACAAATGGTTATAATTTTTTAATTAAGAAAAAAATTCTGTTGTATCTCTGAATTTAATACTTAAAAATGGAATTTAAAAGTATTTCTAATGTTCATTATTAATATTTACTTTTTAAAAATATTTAAGAAAAAATTAGCATGCAATTAAATATTTTAGGTTCATTTTTTATTTTTGCTTAAGTTGAGTGCTTATTTTCTTAAATTTCATTTATCTAACACCTATTAACAAGCATCAAACTTGTAATTAAGTATCAAATACTAACTAACACATCTTGATGTATATATTTAAATAGATTTTTATTCATAATCTAACTATCTGTAAGTTCCTGATTATTTATTTATCAAATCTAAAAAAGTTGTGAAACTCAAATTTTAATCATGGGTATTCACCATTATTTTTTTTTTTTTTTTTTTTTTTTGACATCATATTTATAATAAAATCATAAGACTTCCTCTATGCAGTTTCAATGTATTTTTTTTTTATTATTATTAGTATGCTGAGACAATTATTTCAAAAGACGTACAACTAATCATTGTATTAAATATATTGTACTACATTTCTTTTCATTTTTATTCTAACAATTGTTTTATTGCTATTGTAGTATGCTTAATGTGCAACTGAATACATGAGCTCATATTATGGAATATTTGTTGCATATACATACATATTTATGAAGGCTTTTTCAACATTATATATACATTACTTGTAATCGTATTATATCTGGGATATCACTTTTGTATAGTACTGTTGTACATAGCATGATATGTATATCTGTTGCATACATGTGTACAAAACTATATTCATACATACATATATTCATATAAATATATATATATATATTGTTTCGATGTACCTAAATGAATTGTTTTGTTTAATTGTTCTTGTGTGTGTGTGCGTGTCATATCATAAGTGCCGAATTATAGCTTTCTTCTAAAGATCATAAGGTACTTATCCATTTTGCTAGCGCTAATCTCGCCAAGCAGACTTTATTGGCGACAACACACAGTATACTCTTTTTACTTGAAAGAATCTGACAGATTCTTCCTCTATTCTGGTGAAATCCCAAATCTTCATTGGTTTTTCATCCATTTTGGAATAGTAGTAAAAAGACGTGACTGACAATAAATGATCACAACTTGTTTCGTAAATATGGCGGTAAAAGGTTACCTGCGGAGGTATTTGAGTTTGGCGTCGGTTGTATCATTTTTGGTGACTTTATCATCTGCGCCGGCGAATTGGAAAAGTACCGATCAATAATTTTTTAAAATGCGATTGGCATGCCAAAGAAATCTACTATTATTTCATAACCATGAATTAAAGTAAATTTCTTTCGGTCTAAATTGAAATATGCTAACATTTTGAAACAAACAAAAAATCTGTGATTTTTGATGTTGCAAGATATATTTTAGTTTTGCTTACAGCAATATGTAAATTAGAGGATCAAATTTGAATTATTATTCTGTTTGTAACTAGTCTTGATTAGTATGTATTTCAAGTCATCAAAAAATGTGACTATATGAACTTGTTAAATATTATTTTTAACAGTTTAGCTTTGTACAGAATTTTTAATGGAGTGAAATAATAACTTTGCGCTATACACTATACGATAACGTTACCAGATTTGTAATTTTTTAAAAATCAAACTTAAAACTTATGGATTTATTTAAAAATTATTTGTGCTTAAATTAATTAATTTGACAAAAATGAACTTTTGTATAGTCTCAATTCATCGCTAAGCTGAATGATTTTATGTTATATTTCATTGTTTTTTGTTTTCATTTTGATACATATTGTTTAATGTAATCTGTACTTTTTATTTGCCTTACAGAAGCTTTTCATATTTTTATTGAATATTCTTTTTTGAACTTCTTCATAATCTAGCTTTTATTTAATATTTTTTTCTTATAGTTATAGATCCTTGAAAATATTTTTGAGTGTATAATTTTTATTAAAATTACTATATACTAAATTATAGGCAGCTGATTTCATCATGCTCATATTTTCCCCCCCTTTTATAAAATTGTGCATGCTGAATTTTATTACTTTCTTAATAATTTAACTAAATATTCTTTTAAAAAATTAAAACATTTTTGGAATTTATTTGACTGAGCTTCAATACATTGGTATTAAAAATATTATATGAAGTATGATAGCATAGCTGTATATGAAGAGATTAATATAAATATCCAAAAATAATTTTTGGATTGATGAATCAAACATGAAGTGTCATTCATATGACTTTATTGTATGTAAAAATTGTTTTAACATCATAAGAAATACAGTATTTTATTAAATTCACTGTTGAATAATGATTCATCTACATGAATAGTACATGCATATGTTTGTTTGCTCTTTTAATTATTTTAAGGATTGCTGTATGATAAATGATTCTTATTTATGAGAACAATTCTGAAAGTTATTCCTGTCTGCAGTTTCGAAAATGCTATTTAAAAATGAAGAAAGTTTGAAAATTTCTTTTAAAAATTCAATAAAAAAATAAGGGACTAAATTGTTTAATTTCAGCTCAGTTGAGCTTCAGAAGTAATTCTTAAAATCACTAATTAAGTGAACCAAAATTAAATAAATAAAAATAATAAAATAGTTAATATTTGAAAAATTTTGTGGTTATTTCTATGTGCAATTTCTTAAAATTGCATAAGAAAGTGAACTACAGTATATTCAATGATAATTTATACGACAGTGTAACACTCCAAAAATATTCGAATTAAAGTATGTTTCGCCTTTTCAAAATTTTCTTCTGCTATCGATTTTTTATTAAATATAATAATCAAAACACATGTAATAAAAATGTATGAGTTGCTATAACATTCAGTTAATAATTCGCGTTTAACAGTAAAAGAAATTGTTGAAAATCTAGTTTGTAATATTGTTGGTTGAAAAAAATCATGGAGTGATGCAGTTATTCTACAAAATATTGTTAGATCTTTGAATTTCATTATTTGTTTTATTCTCTGAAATTTCAGTAATCAGTTCAGTATAAAAAAAATGGAACATAAATAACTGCAGCTGCAATGAAAGTATTGTTTCTCAAAACGATATTGAAGTAAAAAAATTCCCCCTTCTTATTTCCGTATTTACTATGTTAAATTAATTGAATTTGTTGTAGAATTGATACATGACTAGTCATATTATTTCTTGCTTTATGTACTTCCAATATTAACGTAAAACTGAAACTGAATAATTTTCATTTACCAACTGTGCCATGTTAAAATCTGTAAATGTATAGGTTTTTCACCTTCTGTTCTTTGAGAAATATAAGTTTTAACATTTCTACAATTTTTTTTTTTTGTTGTGATGTAATCATTCAAAAATTACACTTCGTGTGCATAAAATTGTTCGCTATTCATTATTATTTAATTTTTAAATGTAACTCTATTCTAAAAATATAACATTGACTTTATATCAATTAATATTATTTCGAATGCTTTTTATTGTTAATTTTTCAAAACTAGTTAAACAATTTGTGAATTATCGTATAAGTTTTTCTAAAATAATACATTTTTGCTGTTCTTTTCTTATAAAAATAGTATACTTGTTAAATAACATTGATAAATATCAAAAGTCAAGAAAATGAATTTATTTATGGAATCAGTTACAAGATGTTCAAGAATTCGTTTTTATAAGTGTTTGGGAGTGGAATAACATTTAAGTAAAATGTCACTTTGAAAGTCAGAAATTTTTTATTCAAGTATTTGTTGTGTCACACAGGTATCATTTTGACATCGAAATTTAAAGCTGATTTCAAAAGTATTTTTTAATTAACATACGAAATTTATTTTTAAGCTTTTGCAGCCAGTAAAAGATTTAAATAAAGTGAAATTATATATAAAAATATAACATTTATATTCAAATTAATAAAAATCAAAGTTCAAATCAAAATCTGGAAACAAAATTTTGAAAATTAGATATGTCTTATTTGCTACCAAGGGAAAAAATGTATTTGATATAAAACATTGTTTTCTTTATGCAAAAGAAATTTGACGCAATATGTTAGAGAGTTTGGCTCAATATGTCCCATAAGAATTCAGTCAATAAATTTCACTGAACTCACTTTGTAAAGTAAATAAGATTTTTCAAGTTTTTCATGAAATTAATCTCAGAAAATAAAAATATGAATGTTATTTAATTTGAAGTATTTTTATAATATAAATAGATTACAGTAAATATTTGAATTTTTAAGAAATAATATTTCCTTCAAAATATAAAATATTTTTGTCCTAATAAATAGATTACACCCACATTTTACTAAATAATAAAATTTTGGTGAAAATAATCCATTATTTTGTCTTCAAAAATAAGAACCTTTTTAAATTTGAAATAAATTTCATCGCAGAGATATTTTTTTCGAAAATGATGCACCCGAATATGTGTATTGGCAAATGTCATTGACAAAAATTTAATTTTCTTATTTCATTTTAGGTCAAAATAAAATTACAGTAACTTCAAAATCAGCAAAAGATTCATTTATTTTATAAACAACCGCAATAAAAAAAATCATCAAATATTAAAATCCCAAACAACTTTAAAAATGAAATAGAATTTATTTAATTTTGTGCATTAATATTATTTTGAATCAATTATTTGCTTAAGAATTAAGTTTTTTTAATCGTGCTTGCAGTTTCATTATTGATTACATGTTAACTTGGTGCATGCTATTATCACAGTGATATCATATCCATTTATATAAAATTCATTTTCATAATAATAAAGTATTTTTACTGTTAAAACTCTACTGTTGGAAGTAATGTTAACTACATTCAGTGCAGCAATGGTATGTTTTATTGTACTTGTATATTTTACTTATAGAAATGTGTTTTGAAGTGGAATGTAACATAAGTTATTCAGTGTCATTAAACCTTTGTTCCATTAATCATTTGTGTGAAATTTCATTTGTGTGTCTATGTATTCGTTGTTTGTAGAAAGAATACCAATAAAATTATAAGGGAAATGTTTAGGCATGGAATTTGACCTGTTCTCAACGTTTCGATAATCAGTGCTTATTCCTGGAATTTGCTTAAAAAAATTCTTAGAATTACATAATTATTATAATTAAAGAGCTATAAGTATTGCCAAAGCAGTCGTTGAAAGATCAGCAGAAGCAGGAAGCACCCACAAGCAATTAATATAAGTAATTATACATTTTTTTACGTATACATAAATTACAAAACATATCTAATAAAAACCAAAATTAAACAATAACAATTCAAACCTTATATGTAAAGTTTGGCAAGGAACAGATTTAGCAACTCAAGGTGCTAGCTTTTTTTGGAAATTTAATTCAGTTTAATAATATATATTAAAATTAATATTATATGAGTTCCAAGTAATTAAAATTAAAACAAACGGTAAAAAATTGAAAAGTGATTTGGCACATCAAAACGACCCTTGGGTGGCTAGTAAAACTATTATTATTTTCAAATATTACAAAAGATATTTATAGTAAAAGAAAATCAAAATTTCAAGACATTTAATTTAGATTAGTAATAATTATCCATAATTTAAAACATGTATTATAATTTAAAAAATGTCCATTAAATCGCAGAAAGTATAATATTACAATATATTCAAGAATACATTTTAAACATGTAAATAATTATAAAACCAGTAATTTATTTAATTAAAATATAGCACTATATATCAAGACCGACTGAGCATATCTCGACTGAGACCGACTGAGCATACCATACTGACCAAGACCGACAAAGCATATCTCGAAAGAAAATAATCAAGTAATTGAATTAAAAAATGAAGATAATATAAATCTAAGATTTCGGACTGAGATAAATGTGTCAACTACACATTGTTAACTACACTTTTTTTGTACTACAGATCCAACCCATCGCATTTCAGTAAATTATTTTCATAACAAAATTGTATTAAACCAAAATAAATAGAATCCCCGAAACAAAATAATAATTCAAGCGAAGAATAAAAGTAAATTTCGGAAACAAATTCATTTAAAATAAAGTAAATTAATATATCCGCTAAAAATAAACTATGTTAATTTAAACACATTATTAATGAATTTCACCTAAAATGATTAATAAACATTTACCACATGAGCAAACCCAAATGATGTGCTTAAGTAATTTTTCCAATATTTCTCGATATATTTATTAACAGGAAGGTTTTTTATTTCAAAACAATTTGATTGATTGACTCATCTTACGAAACAATATACATAATATAGTAAATTAATTCTCATAATATAGTATACAAAATTTAATTAATGGCAATGATAAATAAATAATTACAATGAACAAGATAATAACACTTCTAAAATAATAATAGATATTAGTGGGACAACAATGTTCAATTTCCTTCCAGGACTGGAACTACACGATTCATTCATTATATTATATATCACGAAACTTTCATTATATTAGATTTATATTACTGCTAGCATGTCAGAATATTGGTTTCAAAGGCCGGAAAATATATTATCGAAACAAAACAATAATACAATTGACATAAAATACATGATGTTGTTATCTTAATGATTTTTAAATGTTTATTAATAAAATTAATTGAATAATTTGCTTTTAAGCAACTTGCGAAAACATTCTTGTAATATTTTTTTTAAAGTACCGAGTATTATTAAATAATTAATGCTATAATGTAATTACATATATTATTTCTAAAATTAGAAATACTTAAAGCTGTTGTCATATAAACGAGGTGTGGCTAGTAAATAACGAGACTTACGCTGCAACAGAAGAAGTACGCATGCGCCAAACGCCAGCGACCGACAGCTGCTTACGTGATGCCTTCTCTTTCGAATGCATTGCCTCTCGTTTCTGTAAACAAATCCGTATATTCGTAACCTTCGTTCGCATTAGAATTATTCTTTTGTTTCGCCGGAAAAATGATAAGTGAGCAAAGAATTGTTGTAAAATTTCACAAGAAAAGTGAAAAAACCGCTACTGAAACTTATATTTTATTGAAAGAAGTGTATGGCAATGAAACTTTATTGCGTGCACATATTTTTGAGTCGATTAAGGGTTTTAGAGATGGACGAGAAGCCGTTGCAGAATGATTCACGCCCGGGTAGCCCTCCCGCTTCAGAAACAAATGTCAATATCGAAAAAATCGGTTCGATCGGACAATTGGTTAAGTATTTGTGCGATTGCTAAGACTGTAAGAATTGACAAAGAATCCGAATGGTAAGTTTTTCCTCCAACACAATGCGCAGACTCATTCCACATTATCTGTCAAGAGGTTTCTAGCCAAGTACAGCATTCCAGAGTTAAGACTATCCTCCTTATTCGCCAGATCTTGAGCCACGCGGCTTATATCTGCTTCCCAAGGTGATATCTGCGTTAAAAGGAACAAAATTTTGATTCCGTTGAAGTCGTGGAAGGGAAAGAGGCATGAGTCCTGCGGGAATTGACAGATTTCCAGCACTATATCGAACAATGGAAAGCCCGGAAGGAGCATTGTAGGGATAGAGGAGGGATGTATATAGGTGATAATAAGTAAGTATATATGACATCAATATAAAAGGTTTTACAGCATCGGTATAGTTATTTAAAAGCCACACCTCATGTACTGAATAGCTAGATGATAAATAAAATTATTAACCAAATTTAAAATCTTTTTCATAATGAAATGATTATTATTAGAAATGATTATTCTGAAACCTGTGCTCATATTCCTTACATCTCTCAAGACATTTCCCTTTACTATGTCCAAATCTCCAGTAAAGATATGTTGGTACTCTTTATTTATAAAATCCTAATAATCCGTACAACTACATTTTAGTTCATTCTTCATATCTTTAACGTTTATTATCAATAAAAATAATTCGAGATAAAAACCAACGTTTTTATAAGGTGGCAAAGTTTATTAAAGAAAATTATTGTAGTATTAGTTAAAATTGGTCGAAAATATCTAAATATTGCATTGTTAGGCAAGTAAGAACGGTTCCAAAAATTTCAGATCCCTAGCTTGATGGGAAGTTGGTTAAATTAACGATCGAAAATTTGATGACACACACCAAGTGAAATACATGATATTTTTACAACGTTTTTCTGAATTTCACTTGGTGTATGTGAGTGTGTGTCATCAATTTTCGATCGTTAATTTAACCAACTTCCCATCAAGCTAGAGCTTTGAAATTTTGGGAATCGTTCGTACTCGCCTAACAATGCAATATTTAGACGTTTGCGACAAGTTTTAACTAATATTTCAATATTTAACTTTAAAATTTACTTAAAAAGAGACATTTGTGAGCATATTAAAAAATTCATAATACTCAAAAAATCAAAACATGCATTTGAAAGTTTGTAAGTCATTCTATTAAAAAAAATGGGAACCAGAATTCAGAAAAAATTATTGTAATAAGACGCGGCTCCAAATATTGGAATCTTTCTTTCTTGCGAATGATTACTGACTGAAAGTCAGCAACCCTTACTATCTCCCCTTTGTGAGGTAGAAAGTTTTTACGATACCCCATGTGACGTATGTGGAAATCCGGGTGTTACCAGAGGGGGAAAGAAATTTTTTCCTCAATCCTAAAAGCGCCGAGGGGAAAGAATATTTTGACTTATTAAAATTATTGAAATATTAGTTAAAACTTGTCATAAATGTCTAAATATTGCATTGTTAGGCGAGTAAGAACGATTCCCAAAATTTCAAAGCTCTAGTTTGATGGGAAGTTGGTTAAATTAAAGAAACGAAAATTTGATGACACACACACACCAAGTGAAATTCAGAAAAACGTTGTAAAAATCTGCTAATTTTTTGCTATATTGATAAGCTTTTTTAATTGTTATATTTTTGATTGAAAGAAATTTCTTATGCTCTAATATATTATTAAAATTATTCCCATTAAAAGAATCATTCGTAAAACTTAAAAAGAAGTGCAAAATTTATTACTATTGTTTTCTTTGATATTACGCCCCCCATATATATATATATATATGGTAATTAAAAATATCTTAAACAATATGTAAACATTTATTATTATTATTATTTTTTTTTTTATAAATTAGGAAGTTTTTTCGAGTGCTGATTCGACAGGTTCTCCCTTCAGTTGTAATCATATAAATCTTTAAGAATTCCATACCTTCGAATCCTGTCATAAACTTTTGCAATGTCGAAAAAATAGAGACAAAAGTGTTTATTTTGAAGGAAGACATCTCATACCTGTCTCTCCAAAGCGACTAAGTTATCAACAGTAGACCTGTTTCGTCGACAGCCGCTTTAAAATGATAAAAAAATAGCATTTTACTCCAAAACGTTTATAAGTCTGGAGTTCACCACAGGGAACTTATGAGGGTTATTGGTCGATAAATTGTAATATCAGTTAGATCTTTAATCGGTTTTAAAATTGGAATAATGAGTGTGCAGCGACTCTCTTCTACAACAACGTTAGAAGTTAAAAGGCCTTACTCAACCACCCCAATGAGATACCTTTTCGGCCTGATTGGTAGGCCCGTCAACTTCGGATCCCTTGGTCCAGGGTTCGAAACAACGCTGCCGCTTCTCGATCACCGTAAGTGCATGTTTCAAAGAGCACCACCACCCCAGGGCGCCAACACCAACCTACCTAACCTTGGTGTTTTTCTGTTCAGCGTATGAATTTTTTGTTGTTGACAGAAAGGGAATAAATCGCTTTCATATTATTTTTACTGTTTCTTAGTGAAATGAGAGAAGCGTACATTTATTTTTATTCTTATAAAATAAAAACTTTTTCAAAATTTAAACCTTAATATTTAATAACGCTATGTAAATATTAATGACTTTCAACATCACACCAGGTGGAAAAATAAATAATTATGATAAAATTGTACGGAAGTAAAAAAAAAATAAGTAATACAGAATTTTTAGAAATTTTTTTTTTGAATATTTTGTCCTTATCTAACTCTTGATATATAAAATCTTTTTTTTATCATCCTTCCCCCCCCCCCTCAAATAACAATAAAATATATCTGCTTATTTTTACAAACAATTTAAACTATCTTTGTAGGTTTGAATCATTCAAAGAATCAAAACAAAAAAATTGTTGATAACGGATTATTTTAATTACAATCCTTTTTATTAAAATGTTATGACAATAGAGTTAAAAAAAAACAGAATACACAAAAGAAACAGATTATTAAAATAAAAAATGTATGGTTAATGAAATAATGAATGAAATTGAAAAAACTTTTTAAAATCAATTCTTGAAAAAGAACGTATAAATACTTCAAAAAATCCAGTTCAGTGAACTTGAACGAAAATATCGTTTCGAAACACGCTCCTGTGCTGAAAAAATATGTTAATTGTCATTCACTTCAATATGATAATTGAAGTGAAACATGTTAATTGTCATTCAATAAAACCTTACGGAAGGAAATGATTTTAATTAAAATTGGGTTGTGAAGATCCCTAACAAAGATTTTTTTTCACTTAAAAAGTGCCTTCATATTAGAACTAAGGGCCGCGGTAGCCTAGTGGTCAAGGTCGTGGGCTAGCGGCCGGTGGTTTTCGTTCAGTCGCGGGTTCGATGCTTGGCCGCCAAAGACCCGCCGTGTAGCAGAGGCTGATGCACGTTAATTCTGTTCGGGGCCCAAAGTCCTCCCTTGGTGTGGTGTGGATGTTTGGAGAGGGGGGTGCCAGCTCAGGTGTCGTCCTCGTCACTTGACCGTGGTTCAAAATTACGAGGTCCGTCGCCAATAGCCCTCGTGTTGCTTCTAGTGCGACGTTAATATAAACTAAACATATTAGAACTTCATTTTAGCACTTGAAGTTATAGGTACTTTTTTTTACTTTCGACAGCGAATAAATCTCCATTGCTCAGAGCCCACGAAATTCCTTTAAAAACATCTTAGGTTAGCTTTTAAGGATTTTAAAAAATCTTTCTAAAAAGTTTTCTTATTTTCTTATTGCTTTTATATTTATTGAACTAACTGGTTTCAAAAATGATTAAGTCCCAATTGAGTGCTAATAAACGATAATTTAAAATAACTTTGAGTAATACTAATTATTCAGAAATTTCATGTTCGTATTGGAAGTTTTCATCTAAGAAATCGTAAGATTTCACTACTTAAATCAAACTTGAGCAAATAAAAAAAAATTAGAATGAAGTAAACTGAAAGTAAGAATAATTCAAATAATTGTTTAAAATAAGAATAGTTAAAAAAAAAATCGTTTTAGTCAACATAAGTTCTAGAATAAAGATGTTTGAAAAGAAGAATTCCAGGATCCATTTCTTTTTCTCACTTTCTAGTAATAAACTCTTTCGTAACATAAAAAAGGATTTAATGACATATTTTAAACTCAATGAATAAGTAGAATAAAACGCTAGTTTCATATTTAGTGCTGAAAAATTTTGAGAATTAGGATTTCTTGCAATTCATCTTCTAAATTTTCAATTGAACAATTGCACGCAAATGGAATAAAAACATCATCTATTCGATACTTAAGTTAAAAAAAAACATTTGTATGTAAGCTGTATTATTTAAAACCGTAAATTGAAATTGAATGAAATAACAGACACTCTAAAGATATCAACTAAACGTGTACATCATATCATTCACGAATATTTGAGTATGAGAAAGCTCTGTGCAAAGTGGGTGCCGCGCGAGCTCACTTTTGATCCAAAACAACGACGAGTTGATGATTCGGAGCAGTGTTTGAAGATGATCAAGCGTAATAAACCCGAGTTTTTGCGTCGATATGTGACAATGGATGAAACATGGCTCCATCATTTCACTCCGAAGTCCAATCGACAGTCATCCGAGTGGACTGCACACGATGAACCCGCTCCAAAGCGTGGGAAAACGCAACAGTCGGCTGGCAAGGTTATGGCGTCTGTGTTTTGGAATGCGCATATAATTTTTATTGACTACCTTGAGAAAGGAAGGACCATCAACAGCGACTATTACATAGCGTTATTGGACCGTTTGAAGGACGAAATCGCCGACAAACGGCCGCATTTGAAGAAAAAGAAAGTGCTGCTTTACCAAGACAATGCACCGTGTCACAAGTCAGTGAAAACGATGGCAAAAATCCAGGAATTGGGCATCGAATTGCTTCCTCATCCAACGTATTCTCCAGATCTGGCCCCCAGTGACTATTTCCTGTTTTCAGATCTCAAAAGAATGCTCGCTGGGAAGAAATTTTCGTCGAATGAAGAGGTGATCGCCGAAACTGAGGCCTATTTTGAAGCAAAGGACAAATCGTACTACAAAAATGGTATCGAAAAGTTGGAGGGTCGCTATAATCAGTGTATCACCCTAGAAGGGAATTATGTTGAATAAAAAAAAACTAATTTTGCCAAAAAAAAATGTGTTTTACTATGGTAGGCCGGGGACTTTTCAATTGACCTGTTAAACTACGCCAACGGCAAGGAATTGAGTCTCGATAGATTTAAAATGCCTAAGCTACGGCTGCACCGCGGAAAAGCTCCAAAATCTGGGAATTAAAAACGTAAAAATATTTCTCAGCTTATTTGTGTTTCCTTTCACATGCTTCATCTGCTGAAAATTATTTGAATTTATATGTACTTAAACCTGTAGATGGATTGATTGGACTTATTTAGATCTCATTGGAAGCTTATCCGGGGATTTTGTAGACAGACAGTGTAATTTTGAATCTTCGTTAAATGACGCGAACGAAATCTGAGATATCATATCCATCTATACATAACCACAACACGCTCAAGGGAGGAAATTGAACCTCGATAACTTTAGCGTGCACACCTTTGGTTACCTGTATTTTGTGTCTTCACCGCTTTAAACTACGAATCGACATAAGCTACTGGTCCCGAGTTAGCTACAATGCCTACTAGGAAATCACTATTGTTATACATGTTCAGTGTAAAGAATGTTATATTCGTAAGTGCTGATTGCAAATTGAAATACAGTAGTGTGTTTGAGATATACATCAAGAAAGTATAAGAAATATAAAGAAAATAGTAACGGGTATAAAAATATGTCTAATTCAATTGCAAAATCATATTTTTAATTCATATGAAAGAAAGTTTCTTCGTCAAAACATTTATTTAAATATAGGGATAATTTATTTAAATCTTACGTACACTTTTTTTAAATAAATTCCATGAACAATTTAAAGTTGATGAAAATTAAGTTTTGCTTTCTGTGCTTATGCCATCAGTCTCAAGAACGTTTTTTAATTAGTGTTTTATTTTCCACCTTATATTTCATAGAAAACGGTTCGATAGTTAAATTATTCTCGAAACTATTGCATAGATTTGGATGATTCACGGTCAGTATATATTTCCCTCTTTTGAAGAACTACAATATAGTTTTTTCAACACAACAAATAGCTCTTGTTATTTTCTAGTTTCAGCCAGAACTCTTAAGTATTCTGCCTCTTAGCTTACATATTTAAATATATTTTGAGTACCATTTACGAAATAATTACTGATACTCTCTTCTCTACATTGGAAGCACTTCTGCCCCTCTCTATTTCCATGTAATGCTGCGCCCTCTATATCCAACTCTATGTACCACTTACGCTCATACCGAGCGGCTGCACACCGAATGCACATCTTTATTGCTAAAATAAAGTGAAGTGTAACATGTTTATACAGCTTTTTTCCCCTCTCAATTGAACTATCGACGTTGTATTTAAAATACTGTCATACCTCCATTTCGATTTACTTAAAATCCCTTCTATAAATCGGTCGAAACAAGGAAAGTAATGCCCATCATAATTTGAAAACGACAAAGCGGCTCCATTATTATTATTAATAATAATTTTAAAACGAAGGTCAATTATTAATAATAATAATAAATCATTAGTGAGTTCCAGAAGTTCGAAGATTACATAAATTATAAAATGGAACTAAATAATAAGTTGACTTCAATAAATGACCTTTTAAAAAGCCTGGAAGATTTAAAAATTTCCTTTTGTGCATTCCTGATCAAGTGGATGTAAAAGACAGTTTTAATATATCTATTGATTTAGAAAAAGAAGCACAAGAGATGAAGGTAAGCCTTTTTGTATTTCTGTCTAAATTAGATAATGACACACAATCTTTTAATACTTTACCAAAAGGCAATATTAAATTACCGGATTTACCTTTACCAACTTTTAGGGGGTAAATTCTAGGAATTTCAATTTTTAAAACACAATTTTTGAAAAAAAAATGGAATTAATTGTCCTTTAAATGAGACTCAAAAGGTCTGTTACCTTAAAGGTGCTCTTAAAAATGATGATTATTTAATTCAGAGTGATCAATATATTTTTAAGTTTCTTATGCAAGCTTTAGAATCTCGATATGAAAACAAGAGTGGCTTTGGTAGATATTCATATTGCGGAAATACATTCTATTTCAAAAAGTTACAATGATAGTCCTGCCAAATAAGGTTGTTAACGGATACTGTTCGAAGTCATCTACGCTCTCTGATAAGTATAACACATGGATCAATAAGTTACGAGACTAACCCAGAGATGGCGCTCGTAGTAAACCAGTAACCAGGTCTTTCTAGAGTACTAACCTTTGCTTGAAACGTGTCAAAATTTTAAGTCGATCGGACCAGAAACAGCTGAGTTATCGAGGTTGGAGTAAAGTCGTTTTGTAGTTTGTTTAAAAAATGGAAAAAACCGAGTTTCGTGTTCTGATAAAACATTGTTTTTTAATGGGTAAAAACACCGTGCAAGCGAAACAATGGATTGAAAAATGTTACCCGGACTCTTGTCCATCCAAAGCAACGATTTGTCGGTGGTTTGCCGAGTTTAAACGTGGTCGTACCGACACAAATGACGCGGAACGCTCGGGTAGACCTGTGGAAGCCGTTACACCGGAAAATGTGAGTGAAGTGACAAAAATTATAATGAAAGATCGTAAAGTGAAGCTCCATGAGATTGCTGAGATGACACAGATATCATATGGAAGTGTATTTACTATCCTTCATGAAAAATTGAGCATGAAAAAGGTTTTTTCCAAGTGGGTGCCGCGATTGCTTTCGATGGAACAAAAACAGCAACGAGTCGATGATTCAGAAAGCTGTTTATCGCTATTTACTCGCAACAAAAAAGATTTCTTGCGTCGTTACGTGACCATGGACGAAACATGGATACATCACTACACTCCAGAGTCGAAGCGGCAGTGGCGCACAGCTGGCGAAGGCCGTCCGAAGCGTCCGAAAACGCAGCAGTCAGCTGGCAAAGTCATGGCGTCAGTTTTTTGGGATACGCATGGCGTGATTTTCATTGACTACCTCGAAAAAGGTAAATCGATCAACAGTGATTATTATATTGACTTGCTGGTGCGTTTGAAGGAGGAAATCGCAAAAAAAAAAAACGACCGCACAGTCTCGGGACTTATTGATCCATGTGTTAAATATGATGTATAATTTAATTTCTTATGCTATCATACTCCATATATTAATCAATAAGTTTGATAGAGAATCTGAAAGATTATTTTAACTAAATTTAACATCTACAGATGTACCAAGCTTACAAAGTTTCCTTTCGATTTTGGAAAATTGTTACGTTCAATAAGAATCGACTAAGATGAAGGATTTCCCTCAAAAAATTTTCCAATAAAAAATAAAAGCACATACATCTAAGCAAATAATTCATCGATGTTTAAAACTCTACTATCTAAGAGGGAACAAAATATAAAATGCATTATCCCTCAAAGTAATTTTTTTCAAACCACTTCTATAAATGTGATAAATGTAACAGTTTCTCTTTTACAAACATAAGAAATAGTTAAAATTAACGCTGCTTATCTTGGGTTCATTTTTATTATAGCTCTGGTAATTATTTATGCCGCGATTACAAATATACGCAGTTCAAATAAACGCAGTTTTCGAATTTGTTTGGTAAGAGGTAATTTTAATTCATATGAAAGTGTTTTTCTTTAATTAAATAGTTACTTAAATATAGAGTTGTATTGTATTTAAAATAGGATTTTACTTTTAGTTAAAAAATAATGTAGGAATAAATTAATGTATTGGAAAATACGTAAGTCAATCTGTTAATTTCAGTATTCAATCAGTACTCTGAAGGAATGCGGCCTTATGATTTAAATATTAAAATAAAAACCAACGTTTTTAAAAACAACGTTTTTATATGGTGGCAAAGTTTATTAAAAAAATTATTAAAATATTAGTTAAAACTGGTCGCAAATATCTAAATATTGCATTGTTAGGCAAATAAGAACGGTTCCCAAAATTTCAGAGCTCTCGCTTGATGGGAAGCTGGTTAATTTAACAATAGACAATTTGATGACACACTGATACACATACATACAGACACACACCAAGTGAAATACATAACAACGTTAAAACTAACTAAAATTAATTAATCCGGTAAATTAAATGGTTGGAATACAGTTTAGTCAAACCACTCATGGAGACAGGAATTATTCGGCGGTATTTTGCCAAATGTTGCTAAATTGGTCCGCGAAGCGGACTTAACATTCAGCAAAAAAAAAAAAAAATCGCCAAGTTTGGCAATTATTCAAATTGCGCCAA
Source organism: Nephila pilipes (assembly GCA_019974015.1). Taxonomy (NCBI): domain Eukaryota; kingdom Metazoa; phylum Arthropoda; class Arachnida; order Araneae; family Nephilidae; genus Nephila; species Nephila pilipes. The sequence continues at coordinate 883,417 of BMAW01060325.1, read as the reverse complement.
GTGATTGGGCTAAACTGCATTATTTAAAAAAATATGAGTTAAAACTTGTCGCAAACGTCTAAATATTGCATTGTTAGGCGAGTACGAACGATTCCCAAAATTTCAAAGCTCTAGCTTGATGGGAAGTTGGTTAAATTAACGATCGAAAATTTGATGACACACACACACACTCACACACACATACCAAGCGAAATTCAGAAAAACGTTGTAAAAACTTATTTGAGTATCATTTACGAAACAATTACTTTTCATCACTTCTTAATATTCTAAACAAAATTGCATTTTATGTATTTGGAGTAAATATCACCAATTGTCCTGATTGTCTCCTTACTTCTTCAATTCAAAAGTATATTTTAAGTAAGAAATAATTATAAATACCTAATAATTTAAAGTATATAATATTTAAAGCATAATACCTTACACATTTTATTTTTTGTTGCATATTATCTGTAGAATACGTAAGAAAGGGAGAAATGAAGAACGCATAAAATTTATTAAGCTTTACTTTGGCCGTAGATTATCATACAAGTAATCGTGCTCACATATTTGTATTAATTTAAAACCATATAATTACAACAGTGAGACTAACCAGGAGGGAAATTTCACTTTTTGTGCCAATAATAAAAAGGTATGTTTTCATCTAAATTAGAGATTTTTCACATTTCTATTAATGTGAACTTACAGCAAAGGTGCTATTCATAGTAATCAAAAAATCTTTTGAATTTTTGGAACCTATGCAAATATTTCAAGAATTATGCAAAATATTTCACCAAGCACTATGAATAGACTTATCTTGAAGTTTTTAAATCTCGTAAATTAAAAAACTAGTTATAGTTGTAATTTACAAAATTGTTTTCAGTTCCATTACCACTAAAATATATATTAAATGTAAAATATATAAGAACTAAATGCAGAAACTAACGTTGTGTACATTTTGTGTGAAGCATTTATCTAGGACAGGTCTCGATTTTTCGTCTTGATCTGATTTGTGAAGGAAATGTGTACTTTGAATTAAGTGTTTAATTGATTACTTTTTCTATGCTTAGGTTGTAATGTAATAATGTTGTTTCTCTATTTAAATGTTTAGCAGGACCCAAGACACTGAATAACGTCTAATGCACAAAACTAATTCTTACGGAAGATATTTGCTGTTATGTTTAACAACATCATTAGTGTCAGATGTGCCTGTAATTCAGGTATTTAGATTCTATTATATATTCTTAGTCATATGAATGAATGAGGACCTTCATAAATTAAAGTACTATTGTCATTTGCAAAGCGACTAACTAGGACATATCAAAGTTAATTCTATATTTCGTATCTTCTGATTGTACATATTTATTTAGATAAATCAAAACGAAATGAAAAGAAAAATTGCTACGATGCTAATAATTTTAATCTTAGATTTAATTGTACAACTCCAAGATACGTTATCGAATTTAGATATGAATCACTTCACAGTACAGAAAAATGTATTAAGATAGATTAATTAAGTAGATACCAAAATACCGCAAGTCTGAGAATACTGGAAAGAGTAAAATTTAAATAAAATACGCTATAAGTAGAGGAAATAATTTACATTAATTACACACAATCACAATCATATTTATAAAAGATAAAATGCCTATTTTTTAATAAAAACCTTGCTAAAATTTGCCTCATTACTATTTTCATTCAGACAATGTAACACATGCATTTTGTCACTTTGGATCATATGCGATATAACGTCATTTTAGTGTAATTAATTTTAAAAAAAAATATTACGTGGTGTTAAGAAATTTAAAATGGGTTTGAGCTAAATTTATATATAAAAGTTGGAGCATATGCAAGCATGAATATATCAAAGTCATGTCATAATCTTTTATGCATATATGTAACGACCTTTAAAAAAATAAATTCTTCGAAATATGTTAAAGATATAATATTTGAAAAATCCCGTCATTGAGGCTAGCCTTATTCACTTATATAAAAATAACAGGAATTAACTATACCATGGTGCAGAGAACACCCAAAAAGATTATTTTTAGAAGAATGTTTAGTGTAAGAGGAAACGGAATCTCCTGGCACGTTTCGAAGCTAACTCACCGTAAACGTTTAAAAACCATTCCAATTCTGAATTTTCTAGAAAAAAAGGGCATGACTCTGAGGACAGAAAAAAAATATCAGCTGGTTTGAGTTTATTTTTTGAAGATTCTTGGTTTGATGAAAATAATTTGAATTCATATGTAATATGTGTCGATTGATTGATTGATTGGGCTTATTAACGTCACGCTAAAAGCTACATTATTATTGTTAATGGTGATGAACCTTCTAATTTTAAACCTTTGTTAGGTGACAAGGGTATAACCTGAGATGGCACAACAATCTGATAATTTCCACAGCACGCGAAGGGCATAAATTGACCCTCAATATATTTAACGTGCTTATTCTTGGTTAAAAAGGGGGTGTTTAGCATCAGGACTCTGATCTATGACTCGACGGAAATCACCGACGACGTATCCGTGTCCATGGACACTAGATTATCGCAAACTACAACAATTTAATTTTCTCTCGACGTTTTTGAATTCTACTGTAAAAATGCACACTAGACAAGTGTAATATTTCCCCCACTTCCTTTTATAAATATATTATTTACTTTGTACAAGAACTTGCGTTTTTGAATAACAAAATAGTAAAATAAATATGAATATTAACAAAAACTAACAGCAAATTACGAAAAAAGTATTCATTTGGTTAAACCTATTTAAAAAATTCAGAAAATGTAGAAGACCTATCACACATATACGACAGTCTACAATAAAACACCATCTACAGTTATTCCATAACCATAAACATAGATCGGGGCATCCGAGCCACAATTTTCGACTTGCTAGTCAACGCATTAGGAACTTTACAATTGATGAGACCCTTTCGAGAATTCCATGCCTATAAAATTTGTAATTATTACCAGTCCTCCCTCATCTATATTTTAACAGGTGCAGTGTTCTTTTCAAATGAGAGTAAGAAACTTCATTTCTTTTCTATATGATTTCTGTATCTCATAGACAGGTAACACCTGTGACTGCAGTGTTTAGACTTAATCAAAGCAAAAAAAAATAGAAAAACAAATGAAAATAAACAGCAAATCTTATTTTATTTTTATACAATCTTAACTTTAACATTGCTATATGATATACAATTCTTATTTTTCAGGCAAATTGAGCAGCTTGAACAAAAATAAGATTGAATAGCAAGATTTAAATTACGAAACAGATCCATCGGCATTGTTTGGTAAATTTAAATGTTCTTATTACGTCTTCTCGTCGGTTTGGTTATAGGAAAGAGAAGAATTTTAAACTGTAGGAATTCCTTTTCAAATGCCTCTTAACCCTTGTTGTTAATTTTATAATTTATGAATATATAAATTCATTATGGATAGCTCTTTAATTCTTATATATATTACAGTTTTTGTTACTTCATTGAAAAATATTAAAAACCAATACAACAATTTATGTCAAACATATCTTAGAAATATTGTTTGGAAAATATCTTGGAGGAAATTTAAAATATGTGTATACTTTGATTAAATTCATTATAACTTCTTTGAAAAATTTCAGGTTTTATGCCATAATTATAATCCAAATCTTAAGAGTTTTTGCGCTTATGCGAAATACGATTTTAAGCCAATATTGATGCATTTTTAATTGCTATGAGATATGGAAACTTTATTTATAACAGTTATTAAAATAATTCCAGAAATTTACTAGAGTTTGCAAAACAAAAACAAAAAAAACAAAAAAAAAAAAAAAAACATTAAGTACATGAATATTTTATTGAATTATTGGATATTTTCAACAAAATATTTTAATTAATTCCAAAAATAAAAATGATATTTACAAAAATAAAAATATAATAATACTTGCTCAAAACAGAGCAGTTATGGAAATCTCTAACAGCAGATATAATTGACTCCGTTTGATTTGCCACCTATTCTCAACACATTTCAATCTGTGCATTTAAAAAACGTATTTCAGAATGCCATGATTAAAACACTTAATTTATTATCGTCCGATACAAGATGATCCTGAATACTTCTCAAATGTTTTCTAAAAAGAACTCACACATTCAGTTATTATGCAAACATTTCAATAAGAATTGAAGAGTGTACAAGATTTCAGTTTTTAAATTTATTTATACAGAAATCATAATTTCTTATTCGTGTTTAATGTAAATAATGTTACATTCGTAAATACTGAGCAGATATCGAAATGCAGGGGAATGTATGATACATGCATAAAAGAAAGTAGTCGACAAACAAAGTAAATGGTGTAAGACATACACAGTTGTTAGGTTTAAATGCTCAGACGTATTTTTAAAACGTTTTTTACAACGTTTTTCTGAATTTCACTTGGTGTGTGTGTCATCAAATTTTCGATCGTTAATTTAACCAACTTCCCATCAAGCTAGAACTCTGAAACCTTGGGAATCGTTCTCACTCGCCTAACAATGCAATATTTAGACATTTGCGACAAGTTTTAGCTAGTATTTTCTTCAATAATGCAGTTTGTCCCAACCACTTGGCGCGATTTCAAAAATTGGCACCAAACTTGGCGATTTTTTTGTTTGACTGAACGTTAAGTCCGTAAAACGGACCAGGGTAGCCACATTTGGCAAAATACTGCCAAATAATTCTTGTCGCCAAGCGTGATTGGGTTAAACTGCATTCCAACCATTTAATTTACCGGATGAATTAATTAATTTTTGTTACTTTTAACGTTTTTATGTATTTCACTTGGTGTGTGTTTCTGTGTGTGTGTGTGTGTATCAGTGTGTCATCAAATTTTCTCTCGTTAAATTAACCAACTTCCCATCAAGCTAGAGCTCTGAAATTTCGGGAACCGTTCTTACTTGCCTAACAATGCAATATTTAGATATTTGCGATCAGTTTTAACTAATATTTCAATAATTTTTCTTAATAAACTTTGCCACTATATAAAAACGTTGTTTTTAAAAACGTTGGTTTTTATCTCGAATTATTTATTTTACAAGAAAGTAATTTTCTTTGTCTAAACAGTAACTCAAAATACTCGCGATACTTGTGCAAGGGATTGGCTTATTTAATGCATGCTTATTATTTAATTTACAACATTTAGCTCTCATTTATATGAACGAAAAATAGTCATTTCTCCATCAATATGTTAATCTTGTTAATTTCTGGCTTTTATCAGTGCAATGAATATGTGCTCCTTTTCGGCATAAATATTTAATCAAATATTCAGTTTCATTTATGAAACATCTACTTTCTTCTCCTTTCTTAATATTGTAAAAAATATAAATTTTTTTTAAAAAAATTGAAGATTTTTATCATATTTAGTAAGCACGTTTGTATAATTACTTCCTCGATTTATATATAAGGTATAAGTACCAATATGCTAAAAATAGGTAACGTATTAAAATTCAAAACTTTTTGAACCTAAAGCTACACTTCGTATTAAAAAAGCTTGCTGTAATATTCTTGTACTGTTTCAATTTCTTTTCAGAAATTCGTTTCTTCATAACCCATCTTTTGAAATAGTTTAAAATTCTTCCTATCTTTCGAATGTAACAAATTATATTTCTCAGTGAGTTTTTCATAACTTATTTCCATATCTTCAATATCTTTCTCAAATGATTTCAAAAAAACTTCCAGATTATAAATGACTTTCGTAAGAACGGCGCCTTCGCTATTCTTTCGTTCTTAACGCAATCCAAATCATTTCCGTTATTAAAAATAACGCAAATGAAAACTACGCTATTAAAACAGTCGGTGACTAAAATATATGAATAGCATAAATCAAGGCAAAAAATTTCATAAAAATATTACGTAAACTTAATCCAAATGCTTAAAATAGGTAATTAATGCCGATAGAGAGATATCTTCATCTTCATTGACACAACATTTATTTTTGACATCACACTTCACAAAAATAACTAAACAAAATTCTATAAAGAGAAAGAACAAACTTAAGCAAACGCACATTAAAGTATATACTTCTTATAATATGACATAATGTCTTACAGTTTTTACTCTTGTTTGCTGTTTATCAGTTTAAGAGCGTTCAACTAAGTACAAAACATTCAACTTATTGTCCTCTAACCGCAGGTATTCCTATTAATAAAAGAAAGCACAAAATTTTATAAATTCTAAATTACATATTTACTCTCGTATAATATAACTAGAAGGAGGTATATAAAACTTTTATGAATTCATAGCAAGGGCACATTTCCTTCTAAATTAGAGTTTTTATTTCTATATGAATGTGAAATTACAGCAAAAGTTGTTGTTCATGACAATCGAAACACATGTCGAATATTTTTCCCCCGGTATGATAGAAAAGATGATTACAAAAAGACATTCCGCGAAACATTTCACAGAGCACTGTAAAGAGTTTTACATCAATGTTATGAATAATCGTATATTGTATATAAAGCTGTTAATAAATCAATTAATCTTTTTTTTTATTTTTTAAATTTAATTACCACTTTTATATTTTAAAACTTAAATATATGAGAAATAAATGTAAAAAATACCGCAATCCAAATTATCTTGAATAAGTACCTGTTTGGTAAATCTGACTTCAAGCGTTGTTCCTGTTGCGGATAGTCAAGATGGTGTTTGAAGTGCTCTTTTTGGAGTGTGATTTCAAATTTATCTACGCATTGATGAAAACTGTGTGTTTCCCACGTGCTTACACGTGAGAATTTTTCTTCTTACTTTGGATTACCTCATCTGGATGTGACAGAGAAAATGACATAGTCGTTACTAAAACAAATCCCTGCCTGCATCAGTGCAAGCTGAGGAAAATCAAGCAAGTGAAACTGATGATAACGACAGCTTCACCGTCGTCACGAAAAAAAAAAAAGTACCCTCAATTTTTATTGATGAAAGTGTAAACACGCAAAACCTACTAAAAGAACTTAGTGAAAAAAATAGGTTCTATGGTTTTAGGAAGATTCATTAATGGTAAACTTAAAGTTTTCCTTGCTACGCCCAACGAACACAGGATTATACAAAATTACAATTCTGTAAAAAAGCTAAAATCGCATACCTATGTGATGCAAAATGAAAAAATGCTTAAAGTAGTCGTTAGTGGTCTTCCTTCCGACTACGACATCAAAAATTTCATAAATGAAATACAAACGCATGGTTTCAATACTGATCTTGTCTCTGTTCTGCGCAACAGGCGCAATAAAACAAACATGCCCCTCTTCCTCGTGGTTCTCAGGAAAACCTTGAAACCCAGGAAATAGTCAATATCACTACCATTGGCTACTTCCGAGTGAAAATTGAAACACTCAAGAAACATTCCATGCCTGCGCAGTGTTACGGATACCAGGATTTCTCTCACCATAGCAGATTCTGTAACCGCACTCCCAAATGCCTAAAATATGCAGGAAACCACATCACCACAGGCCGCAAGAAAACTTTGCAAACTCCAGCCAAGTGCTCTCTCAGGGGAGGTCCGCACCCCGCCAACTTCTCTGGATGCCCAAAAAATCCTAATCATGCTAAACCTGTTAAACCACCAACCGTAAATATCTGGGAAGAAAGATGAAAACTCCTGCAAGCTAAAATGGCTCCCCAAACCCGAATTCCCACTCAGTAGATTACTGTCCCACAAAACAACACCACTAATCCTCCGCTAGTTGACACCATGTCACAGCTTCTGAGTCAAATGGGCACCATGCTCCAAATTATCCAGAGCCAGCTGGTCAGCCTAAAATAATGCGCAATACAACTAACTTTAATGGTCTTTAACTCCGAATATTTAGTTGGAAGGCAAATTGATTAAGAAGACAAGTCGAGCAATTTAAGCATTCAATTGCCAAGCAAGATCAGAATACAAGAAATGCCTCTCCGCTCTTTCGATACTGTCAAAATACCGAAATTCTCTCCTTTAGAAGTGATCGCCTTACCCATAGGGGAGGAGATACTGCTATCTTCATTAAAAATACCATTAATATAGTTTAACTAGATTAGATTAATTTTTAAATGATGTTTACTTTAATTATTGACCTAAATACATTAATATTACTGATTATTAATTAGAGTGATATGTGTTCGCAATATTTGATTATGCATGTTTTGAAATATTTGTATTTAAGAGGTATTTCTTTACTACAAGTAATCCATCATATGACTACAAATAATATATGTAAATACGAAATGACATAAAATTCTAAATGTCATAAATTGTTTTTAACATTCATATACTTCAGTTGTTCAAGGTACTTTCAAGACGTCAAACATGTGTTGTATAATGCATTACATAAAACAAATGCAAATTTTTTTTTTAGAATATTCTTTTAGCAAATCAATTTTAAACGAGCAAATTTGTAATTCAACGATGAATTGGAAGACGAATGCTAGAAATAATGATATGGTCTAATGTTTACTTAAAAACAAGCCGAGAAATTCAAAAACTATACATATTGAAATCGACTGAAATTCAAAATTGAAACATTTTCATTAAAAGTTTAATTTAATGGAATTAACTGCATAAATTATTCATTTAACTTAGTGAAATTATTTTGATATTGCTTACCTGAGAAACCATAATTTTTTTTTCAATTCTATTTACTTTTGTATTTATATTCTAGTAACATCTGCAAAAGTACAATTTTTGAAAATTATTTGTTTTGATTAATTTAAAAATTATTAGATTTTGTCATCAGACGATTTTTATTTCATATCTAATAATTTTTTACGGACGTAAATTTCTCTTTTAAGTGTGAAAATAACATATCTAGATTTACATTTTTTTCAGTACAAATATGATAAGGAATACTCAAAATAAATACTTTTAATGTTTTTTCTTCTTATTTTAGCTTCTGATCAATAGTTACAAACATAAGGATGAGGAAATTTTAATCCCGTGATTGCAAGTAGAAAAGTAAAATAAATAAAAAAAAAAAAGAAAAAAAAAAAAAAAAAAAAAAAAAAAAAAAAAAAAAAAAAAAAAAAAGAAAGAAAAGAAAAGAAAGAAATTACTTACTTTTTTTTAATTCAAAACAGACGAAATAAATTTATCCTGATAATGACCAAGCAGAATAATGAAATTTTTATTTTAAAAATTAGGAAAAAAAGGAATAAATTCCTATGATGGAAAACGGAACCGAGGAACTTTATATCAAAAGTGGCAAAGCGGAATAAAGAAATTGTTATTGTGATGGCAAAACGGAAGTAAAAAATTTTATGCCATAAGTGGAAAAAAGGAGTAAGAAAATTTTAATTATGATGGCAAATCGGAAGTATAAAATATATCAATATGAGTAGCAAAACGGAACTAAAGAATTTTATGCTATGAGTGGCAAAACGGAAATTCAAAATTTGACTTGAGTGGAATAAAAACAGATAGAAAGAAATTCATTGTTAGTTGAAGCAGAGAAAAAAAATGATGATCTCACATTGTGGTCTGTGAAATTTGTCAAAATTTGTCATTTGAATTAATAAACGCTTTTGGCAGCAGCCTGTTTTGTTAACAGTTCAACGAATAATTTAAAATTCATGTAAAATGTTCGTTTTGATTATAAAAAGTAAGATTAAGATGATTTTTTTTATATATATAAGTTTTATTCTGTTAAACCAATTTTTGAACTTTGTTTCATAATAGTTTCTGCAGTAATATTTCTACTTAAATATGTGTAAGCATACGATGTACATAGAATGTAAACGGAAAGCAGTTTTTACGCATATAACGTAAACGTATATTTTTCATGAATTAATACTTCTTAAAATGCAGTTAGATTCTAACAAGTTTGTTAAATGACGGTAATATATGCAAACTAACAATATTCCATGCATGTAAAGTACTTATAATTGATTAAGAATATTTTCTGACAATTTCGAAAAATTTTATTTTCTACATTACGTAAGAGTTCAATTAAAAAGATCGTATGCTTATAAACTTGCTTTTTCCAAAATTTGGCAATTCTTGCACTTAGGTGATGTTTTGCGCATCGCTAAGCATATTGTTACTACTGCTAACGCGTTTCTCTAATCTCTCCAGTATCAATTTTTTTTAGAAAGATGAATTGATTTTGTTTCCTTAGCAACACATATCGCATCGATTATCATTACTAAATTTATTTTACATTTACTGTCCTTCACGCATTATCGTGTCTAAAGGGGCGTTTGTAAGAAATTCTGAACATTTTGGATAGAAAATATTTGTAAAAAGGGCAATAAATGCATAAATATATTTAAATTCCAATCATTCCATAAGTAAACTCAATTTTTTCTTTTGATTAAAGACTTAACGTTTACAAGTTGAATGCGAAGAGTGCTTTAAGTAATAATGTGTTAAAAGGAAATCTAAGGTATTCGAATTAAAACATGTAGAGAAGTACAATTACAGAATTCGAATGAAATTATATTGAAGTACTTTCAATAAAAGTTTAATTTAACGAAAACGAGGTCAATCTCATGAAAAAAAAATGATAATTTTGGATAAATTGCATAAATTATTCATTTAATATAGTGAAATAATTTTGCCGTTGATTCCTTAAGGTGCCATGAGATAAGGCCGACCGGGCCGAAGCGATACAGAGAGCAGAAAGTTCGAATTTTACAATCTTTTCTGGCGATGAGCAGTGCAGTGTCTCCTGCACTAGCTAAGCGAAAAGAGGGCGCGTTTACCGTTTTTACCGTTGGATTCAACAGGTGCCTAGAGCACAGAGCGCTCTTCTTACCCGAATTAGAATATTTGTTCTGATACTTCGTGAGAAGGCGGATTTTGTCTTTCTACGAAGTGAGTTCCGAGTGGAAGAGAGCGCTTTTTCGCTGTGCATTAAGTTTTATTGTATGAATTTTCCACTCGAGACGTAATAGATCATGTGGTTTAGGGAATCTTAGGAACTTCCGCTATAGACAGAGAGTTTATTAGGGATTATTTCTGATAGATTTACGACCGTGGGAAAGCAGATTAAACAAATTTTACGAGCGCATAATCTAATAAGTAAAATGATTGTTTGGAATTGGATCAGGAAATAGAAATGAACCCTTTACTTTTGAATTAGGGAATGGAAAAAAATTGAAAATTAAATTATTGTAAAGAGAAATTACTAAATTAAAAGTAAATGATTACACACACACACACACACACACACATATATATATATATATATATATATATATATATATAGAGAGAGAGAGAGAGAGAGAGAGAGAGACCTGTAAGTCTGTTGTAGCAAAACATTTTCGAGTTAGTGTAATATTACAAGCACTAAAATACATGATGACGATCAAAAATATTCTTTCGGAAATATTATAAATGCATAACAAAAAATTTTGTGTTATTATGCGATGTTATGATATGATTTTATGTTATGACTTCGATGTACATTTTCCAGTTAATTTTAGATTGTTGAATATAAATGAAATGTTCCAAAAATATTTTAAAAAATTAATCCAAGTCAAAAGTCCAAATATGATAATCGAGGGAGCAAAATTTCTAGCAAGTGAATTTCACAAATGTAATTTACATTCTAAATTTGAATCGTTGTTGCAAGAGTAAACAAAGATCCCTTTAAACAATAGTCACAGTCATAACAAATCATTTTTGTTCACTGATTCCTCCGACATATTGTTGCAATGGTCTTAGAGTAGATTTATTATCATTGTTGAATGCATTCGTTTGTTGGTTTAAAATATGAACACTATTACTTCTTAGAGGTAAAATCTTATTTTAGTTCACGTCTTGGATACAGAAAACAAATTAGAGCTAACAAAACTACGGGTGCGCCAAATTGGCAAATATATATTATTTTATACAGCCTCATTAGTTACTGATAGCAACCCTATTAGCGATTTAGCATTAAAAGCAGTACTAACATTGCATTGGCTTCCAAAACGAGCATTGGCATCCAAAAGTAGGCATTGAAGGTATCTAAGGGAATTCTGAGTGCCAGCTACCACTGTGTGGCCAATAATCGCAAACACGCGCAGAGAAGTTTCATTAACATAAAAAATTATAGAAGACATTATTCAAAAAATAGTTCAAAAGGTCTCACAAGGATGCTTAATAGACTCGAAAATTTATATATATATATATATATATATATATATATATATATTCAAATTATTTAGTACTCAAGGCAGAGATAGCAGGCCTTTTAATATTCAAACATTCTTTATAGCTAATACAATGCCTAGAACGAATGAGAGACATCGAGTTGTCGAGATCAACAAACATCCGAGAAATTGTGCCTCTTGAAACATTTACATGGCAGGACCGTGGTGGCGTGCTTGAATTCAGTGCTAATTTTTATATTGCAGAAATCAGACGGACTAACGTTTAGTGCGTAAGCTTTTAAAATTTCCACACGTAATTAAACTTGGCTTACCAAAGGAAAAAAAAAACATATAGTTCCATTTTAAACCCGAATCGTAACTAAAAACCCATGTCCATGATTGAAAACCCATCTCGGTATTAAAGATGTCTAATAAAAATATAAAAATCTCGGTCTAATAAAAATCCCCTAAAATTTTTAACTCCTCTAAAGTTTTCTTAACGCGCACACACACACATGCACACATAATATGGAAAATAAGTGTTTTATTATGAAATTTTAGCAAACCTTTCAATATTAACAACATAATTAAAAAAATACCAGGCATATTGGATTTTTATTTTATTTGTATACTTTTATAATACCTCTGAGCATGAATATTCTAACTATACGATAACTATTTTTTTTAAACAAAAATAAAAATTTTATTAGCCATCGAAGTTGACGTTAAATGTTTTTCGTTAAAATTTCTTTTGTTTTTAAATAAAAGTTGTTGTAAAATGCAACTAAATATAACTATCTCAAAACTTACAGTCTGTTCCACTCTGAAGACCTTAGTACCTTAGTTAGTTGAGTGTACCAAATAACATTGAATTTAATTGGATTGCTTAGGGTAAGCCTGCTGAAAGAAACTATAAAATGTAATCAAATGTAACTACTTGTATCTCGAAACCTACGATTTGTTACATACTTAGAGATTTTGAAATATGTGTACAAAGTTTCATTAAATTTAGGACTATTGTTGATGCAATGTAATGTTTTTTCATGCACAAATTATGGTGAAAATTTCATTCTTCAAAAAACGCATATAAAATTTATTTATATGTTAATTAAAGTTAATATATATATATATATATATATATATATATATAAGCGAAACATCACTGACTGACTCATCATGAGATCTCAAAGACTATTCAACCGATTGACTTGAAATTTAGCATAGTTACTCATTTTGCGATGTAGACGCTCACTAAGAACGGATTTTACGGAAGTCTTATCGAAAATGTAATTTTCATTCCTTAATCTACTCTTATCCGTCGGTTATGTAATTTTCGCGACTTTATCGCCAAAAATGATATGACCGACGCCAAACGGAATATATATATATATTTTATATGTATACTGTATATTATCACCAATTTAATTTACTTGGTGAGATTTGCGCGGGCGGAATGGAAAAATACCAAATAATTTTATATCGAAGCGCTGAAGGAGGATTGGCAAGATCTTGACGAAGGGGCTATTTATGTGAAATTTCGTACATGTCGAAAATAGGAAACGTACATATTTAGCGTTAGAAATAAATGAGTTTGGAATAAATTCAGTTTCTGAATTTGGAATGTAGTTTAGCTCCAAAACTTAGAGAGATTAAAATTGCGATTAGTGTAGTTTAGTAGTTCAGCTTCAAAACTTAGAGGAATTAAAAATACTAAAATTGCGACGTTATACGGAGTAGCGCACACGCAATACAAGTTGTGTTTACTGGAGGACCTCGCTACATGCATGAACGAACTGAAGAGGCTATGACATACGTAAGATATTTTGGACGTCCCGACTTGCACGACTTTTTTTTAAGGATTGCATCCACGTGCAATTCTAAATGGTCCGAAATCAAAGATCTCAGGAGCAAGGACAAAAATCTTATGATAGACACGATACCATTGCGAGGGTAATTCATTTGAAAGTCAAGCACATGATGAATCTTCTGACAAAAGGTTGCATCTTTGGCAATACTAGGTGCAACATGTATACGGTGGAATGAATTTTATCCATATTATATATATATGGGGTGACTTTTTACTAAAATTTTTTTACTTTTCTCATATATTTGAATGTCGAGGATAACCATTATTACAGACAATCAATTTCTTAAAATTTTAAATTTAGATTATCATTAAAGTTTTAAAAATTGAAATTTTTCTTGATATCTTACGTATAGGTTCCAAAATATTATATTATCGTCTGTCCAGCGAAGCAGACGGGTATCAGCTAGTATTTTAAAAAAAACACCTAAATTTCTCCAGTTTTATAGATTAACGTTATTCTTTCCTTCTCCTCAATTTTGATTTTTTTTATCGGTCTTTAACTTCTTTCTACATGTTTTTGCCGTTGTCAGCGAGTAGCTTCAACAATCTCAATATCAAATGTTGTATGTACTAGTACACTATAATATCCACACAAAAAATGTCCATTTCATTTAAAATGGATAATAAACCATGAAGGCCCTTATTAAACCGCAGTACAGCGATGCAAGCACCTAACACATCGATCAATAACTCCCGAGTCTAACATTGAAAACAACATTTTTTTTGCAAAATTTTTTTTTATTCATCAACATAACACCTTTTGTTAATCACCTTTTAGGGTGATACAATCGTTCCAACGCTTTTCCGAATTTTTCTCTTTTTTTTTTCGCAAGAAATCTTTTTTGTTGCGAGTAAATAGCGATAAACAGCTTTCTGAATCATCGACTCGTTGCTGTTTTTGTTCCATCGAAAGCAATCGCGGCACCCACTTGGAAAAAACCTTTTTCACTTCACTTCAAAAAACCTTTTTCCTGGTCCGATCGACTTAAGATTTTGACATGTTTCAAGCAAAGGTTCGTACTCTAGAAAGGCCTGGTTACTGGTTTACTACGAGCGCCATCTCTGGGTTAGTCTCGGGAGTTATTGATCGATGTGTTACTTGGTTCTATTTATGAGCGCTAGAACTTTTGAACCTTTATTACTATAAATATCAGTTCTTTCAAACTCTGAAATATTTTCTGGTATATTTCCATCATATCTGCCTGGTTGAAAATAAGAGAAGGTAATATTGATCGCCTTCTGATTTCTTATGAATACAAAAATACCTAGGATTAGTAGGACTTTTATACTATAATGCGAATGCGGTAAATGCAATTCAGCCTCACCACTTGGCTCAATTTTCAAAATTTTCATATTGGTGAGTTTTAACAAGTAATTAAGGAATACGGCATATAACAGCCATGTTCAATAAGAAAAACGAAATTTACCTCATATGGCAATTTATCTCCAACAAAATTTTCGATTGTCAAGTATGAGGATAAACCACATTCCCTTCAATTTTCAAATCGTTATGCCGATAGTATATTTTTCTACAAACAATATTTTAAGAATTCTTGGGAGAAAATCGCTGCGTAGAATATCGTTTAAAAAGACATATTTCTAAATATATATTATGAAGCAATTAAGGGGACTTAGTACCTTACGAAATCAAAAGTAGAACATTTTGACAAACTTTTTTCAATTCTTCATAAAACAACAATTTTTGCTCATTTCAGTATGAAACTTTGCCAGTTTGTGTAATAAAGTGCATAGTTTAAAATATTGAGTCAAGTTTTGCTATTAAATTAATATATTTTCTTATACAACATGAAATATGCGTACAAAAATTTGAAAAATAAATTAGCTTACCTCACGTTACCCACTAGATAACTTTTGAAAGATGTACAGTAGAACAATAATTCCTATACCAAATTAAAGCTAAATAATAACCTTATTCTGTAAACCTCAAATTTTAAATTTATCTTAGATTAAAAAAATTGAAAAATTAAAAAAGTTATCAAGTTTGTATTTAGTAACTTTTTTTTCATGTATCATGTTATAAAATAAAATCTAATCATCCTATTAACAAAATTGAGGTTCACAGAATAAAGATTTACAAGTACAACACTCATGTAAAATTTTAAAGCTCTGCATGCAAAAGATTTTTTTTTTTTTAATTCTGTGGGAAAGTGTGAAAATAGCAAACTGAGAAAAAGAGGTTTGTTTACATTGCATTACATAGAACAAGCCACTTTAGACATTTACATGTTTTATTGCACAGGACGTAATAATTGTCGGATTTTGACGCGGTTTGTTTCAAAATGCTTCTAACATTCAGTATTATTTTTTAAAATCAAATTTGAAAATTCGAACTTTTGAAGGTGCAAAGGAACTAAGTCCCCTTAATTAAAATTAAAATCTTAATGAATAGTTTGTCTTCGTTGGAACACATATAAATGTTATATATTTCTTGTCACAATATCATAACAATCCAAGTATTTATTTTATTTTTTGAAAATCCTAATTCAATGTTTCTTCGGTTCAGGAGGGTATAGTTGCTTCAGTGGCACCAATCTGAAGGACCAACAATTTCTCCGATATGTTTCACCCTTCTTAAACTCAGCATCAGTTCCATGTAAATGATCCAAAATTCCCAAGGCACCAAAGCTGTGGTCGGTTCTGAAATAAATCGACGAGAAAAACGTGTTATTGTGACCCAAGTGAAAGTACTTACGTTTAAAATTACTTATATTTTCATGTATGTATATACTTCATTATGTTAACTATTACTGTTAAAGTTTGCATCACTAATATACTATTTATGTCGAACGGAAATATATTACTTCAACCATAGAATAAAACATGATGTATATGTTGCATGCAAAAAATGAAAATGAGGACTTTTCCCCTTCCCTGTGTTAGAGGAAAAAAAAAACATTGTACTCCCATAAATTGATGGAAGTGGATGTAATTAATATCTATAGATTAATCGATACGCCACGTCATTCATTTAGGATTATGAGAAATATTTTAATGGACTAAGGTCCTGATGGCCGGTAACTCTTCAAATAATAATAATAAAAATAAGGAATAACACTGAAACTTGCAGTAAAGGCTACACCAAACCGTGAGTTTTGATGAGCGGAGGGGTCTTGCTTGAATAACATCTGGTGGCTTCGTTGTCCATATTCTACTATTCTGAGTATTGGTTGCCTCGGTCAAATGAAAGAAGGCTTTATCTTCCCAAAAAAATCTTACATGAGAAGGCCTCCTCTACAATTATTCGTGCTAAAAACGTCAGAGGAAGATCCAATCCCTACTGCGTGTCACTTGGTAACAATTGCTGAAGACAACTACTGTTATAAGGATAAAATTAAATTATACCTTTCTCAGGAGTTTTTGAACAATAGAATATGGAATTTCCAACTCTCAAGCAACTTCACGCGCTCTTGGACAGGCTTCCGGAGTCCCATGTGGCTCCATAATGGCAGTGGCAAATTCTTCTTGTATGGAGAGAGGGTACTGGTTTCCTCCCCCTTTCACATTTTACAGTAAACGATCCAGTCTCTTCGAATTTGTTTATTATTCTTTTCACAGAACTCTGTGTCTGAGGATCTTTTTCTTTGCGAATTCCTTTCACACGCCTGAACTCAGGTAAAGGTTGAAGCGTTTGAGCTGTTAACATAGAATAGTTTTAAAAAACGTGATCTGGAAATCTAAGAGGCATCTCGTATTACGTTAATGGTAGAAAATGGCAGCTTTCCTAATGGTTGAAACGGGGTTTGCGATGATAGTTAGTTGTAACAATCGCCATCTGTTGGTGATTGTTACAACTAATTTTTTGAAATTATTATTCTATTCTTCTTCCTCCTTCTCGAATCTCCCCCTTCTCGAAAGTGAACCAATTTTGGTTTCATTCGGATTATTCCTTCAGGCTAGTAACAGATTCAAATAGAGATACTTATTTTATAACCACCCGGTATATATATATATATATTATGACGAACTTGCGATGTTACTTCGCTGCATTGTTCTTCTTGTAAAGGAAGAGATACATTTCCAGAGATTGCGTCGAATACGAAAGAAAGCTTAAGTTCTGATCCTTTAATCTTACCGACGGATTTAGTGACCATTTTGATGTCTTGGCGGGAAATTTGGTGACTGAAGACGAAACGAAAGTTTCAGAAATCGCCAGAACCTTAGCAAAAACTGAATTACCACGTGGGATAATTTCTTTTGGAAAATTATATATATATATATATATATAAGTAGCCATTGTCTTCCGATGAATCCTTAAAATATGTGGATATCTAATTATTTAGATATTGTAATTCAAACAAAATATTATTCTCCTATTAGATATCAATATAAAACATATTTACACTCTATAACTTGAAGTTCAATAATCAGTATCAGTATGTCAAAGTTAATAACGTCCCATTATATGAATTCCCAAATTTGAAGCAATAAAATATTAAAATTTATCAGCTAATTCTTAGAAATGTTTTATATATATTTTCTATTGTACTTTGTACGCGTGCATTTCTATTAATTAAGCATTCCAAATAATATACCTATATACATTATGTACATACGTGATGACGATCAATCTTATTGTGAGACATTAATATCGAATAAACAGGTTACGCAGCTATGGACACGTTATGAACCTAGTTTGACAGATGTAGTTATTTCGAGAATCATATATTCAATTCATTGCTTAATCTTGGAAAATGACTGATAAACCATTTTCGAATTCCTCATGTCAAAATAAGATAACAGATTTTTTGTAATTTCTGTAGCTGCATAATTGTGCATTACAATTTACTCTTACATAAATATAATAACTTTACTAAAGTCAATTTT
Organism: Nephila pilipes; assembly: GCA_019974015.1. NCBI lineage: Eukaryota > Metazoa > Arthropoda > Arachnida > Araneae > Nephilidae > Nephila > Nephila pilipes. The sequence goes on along the minus strand of BMAW01060325.1, from coordinate 864,674 downwards.
TTTTATTATTATGATCTTGCAACTCAAAAAATATAATTAGAGACTGTGCCTATGTAAATCGAAATTGTTTGTCATTACATCCTTTGCATTTCAAAATACTTTCTATGCTGACAACTCATTAACTCGAAATTTTTAGCATTTCCCTTGAAATTCGAATTAACAAGTTTCCACTGAATATAAATAATACGACATTTGAACTAATATCTTATCCTTCTATCTTCTACGCGTTGATACGTGTGGATTTCCAATCATGACAGAATTTGCTGTTTAATAGTCCTTTTTATTCCTGATTACAGTCTTTGAAAGAAACGAATCTTAAAAATCTGCAACTTAATAGTTCAGTGCCGTTTCAGTGTTCGTTGCAGTGTTTAATGGATCATAAAACCAGCAAAGTAAATTTTTCAATCCCGAATTTTGAAGTTTTCTTTTGACTCAAATAACCCTTTTTCGATTAGTTTTAAAACCGTATTAACTTCAAAATTGTTGTTGTTAATAAAGTATCTAGATGTCCCAGGTTGGAAGGTTTTTAGAGACTACAGAAGCTAAAAGATGAACTGATTTGTAGATGTTTCAGTGAGTGTCTATATTTGAATCAAGAATAACCTTTAGATATAGAATCATACCCGGAAAACTTATTATTTTTGAGTTTATACAAGCTAGGACTATAAGCTCTAATCGATTTTTCTTCCTCGTGTTCATCGTTTCAATGCAGCGTTTGGTGATATATTCCGTTATATGGATGACAACGTGACGTGCCGTCACACAAATGCTGTGCAAGATTGTCTGAGAATGCGAATATATTCAACGTCTCGTTTGGCCACCACGTTTGCTGGATTGAAATCTGCTTAGAAATGTTTGATGTTTTAGGACGACTTCTTGTTGCTCGTTTCCAGCCTTTAAGGAACAAAGGCAACACCTACAGTGTACTGAAAAATGAGTGGGGAAACTTGCTTTTAACAACTCCTGGATGATATTAACATGATGCTCCTTTGTGATAACAGTTACACTGAGCTTATGGTGGACATATCCCACATTAATATTGGTTTAAGGAGTGTCCGTGGAGCGTTTTTTGCATGATTTATATAACTATGAGTTCGACTCAGCATGTGCATGCTCCATCAACAATGCTTCTCCTATGCTTAGTTTCAAAATAAACATTTGACGTAGTGTTCATTGTTCTGGAAATGCTACATCTGCAAGTGTGACACTAAGCAATTCTTGAATTTTACGATCCATGGAATGAGATTGGATACATAGATTGATATCCTGAGTGAGGTCGCACAAGAGCACGATGATCAATGAAGATAGCTATTTGTCCCATACAGAGAGTGCAGAAGCTTATCTGCCACTCTGTGATCTTGCTGTGGCCACATGATTTCAATTTATAAGGGTTATTGCTTCCAAAAGATTATACGAGAGATGTCTGTTTGCAAGATCTGTTGTTTTTGTTTCTCTCATTTCTTCGAACAGAAGAGCTTGTTTAGTATGGTTAAGCGACCATCGACATTGGTACACGGATCATTCAGATGCATTTCTATTCATTGATATCCAAATTCAGTTTATCAAATGAGACGTTTATTCATTTGAAGAAAATCAGAGACCCTACATATCCTTGAATATCTGAGAAGGAAACAGGTATGAAAGGGGAGGTGTGATGTGCATCATGTTCGACGAATGCACATATTTCCGTGTCTTTGAGAGAGATTTTTGTGATTGCTATTTGTTCAGGAATTAATTCTTGGGGCTCTTTGTCCGGTTTTTGCTGGGATACAATTGGCCGCCCTGATGTCATATTTAGGATGTCAACGCTTGTTCACTTAGAGATTACCTGAAAGACGAATTTTTGGTGATTGAGGATATTCGATGGATGGATTGGTCGTACGTATCTCCTGACCAAAACATATAGAGCACATTTGGGATGCTTTTGAAAGAGCAATGGCAGCTCGCCTTCCTCCATTCAAAATCATATAGTACTTAAAAGCAGAGCCTCTAGAGAGTGACTGACTACTATAGGGACGCATAAACTGATTCATTACCAACAGAGTGAATGCTATGAACTGTAAAGGGATATCAGGCTTCCTATAACCCAATGTTTCGCAACTTGGGGCCTACGCAATTTGACTCTTAAGGAGGGAAATTCTAAAACGGACTCATTTAGAGCGTAAAGGATCTATTTATTAATAATGTATCCAGTTTTTACAAAATTCATATTTGTGTAATGCGAGACAAATTGTAATAAAATTATTAAATATGTGTCTGCGTGACGATAAAATATTCTTTCCAAAACCCCACAATCGCGCTATTTGTTTTGAATTGCACGAAATAAAAAATGCTGGGATCTAAGTTTCTGCAGTGTTTTGCAGTATCGTATGTTATTAATCATTGGTGTTAATTCAAAATGAACGTCTGTAAAATTGCTATAAAAGTCCCGTTGTTATAAAAAATTACTTAAATTATATAAATATTAAGGATATATGAATGGTAAGTAGTTTTTCATTTGGTAGTTTTTCATTTTTGTAAGCATCATTTTCCAGAAACATTTGTCATATGAAAAAATATGTTTTTGTTTTAGATTTGGATATTTTAATATGCATCTTTAATCTACGTTTACTTCAGTTCATATTAAATTCTTATTTTTGTATTTACTTTTAGTGTAGGGGGACATTTCTTTGTATGGATAGACATAAGAATTTTTGAAAGACTTATGGGGTATAGTAAAAAAAAGTTCGAGAAACACTTCTATAACCCATTTTTTTTCCCATCACGCACATTATCTTTTAAACTTTCCTGCGCAAATGATCTGTACACACAATCATACGTTTGTACCAGAACTGTACGTTGTATTTTTGTAATATATCAACTTTTGTACATACATAATTTTCCTTAAAACCTGTCCATTTCTTCTGAATATAAGCTACCAAAAATGACAATTCAATTAATTTTGAACTCTAGGATACTACTTACTATTAGCGATTCTAAAACTCGTTAACATTATTATTATACTAGCACACACACACACATTAATATTTATCAATAATAATACTCTTTACATTAAAAATTGATGTATTGGAAAGTAAATGTCCATTTGCTGCAAAAAATGTGCGAATAGATTGAACCTACTGGTACACGCAACAGCTGAAATTATAATATTTTTAGGATGATTTATTCCAGAGATTGATCGTAACTTATCAAGGAACTAAAAAAAGCGTTGATCTAACTCTGGCCTAAACTGAATATTTCCTATACTTAAACTGTCAGTTGCGTGTAGATTGAGTATATTTATCTTGACTACAATGATATCTCGACGATGAATTTGTGCATGTTACAAATATATGTTTAAGTTTGAAAATGGCCGAGCCATCAAATCGAAAGAGGATAAAGGAGTAAACGAAAAAAGCAACTTGGATAGAAGAGATGCGTGGATTAAGCGATGCAGTGGAAAATGGGTGAAAATCAGCAGATTTCGGCGTTAGGAGAGTGCTCGACCTAGGGCCGCTGTTCTGGATAGAGTGACTGTCAAATCAGCGCTATCAACCATTCAACGTGTGCATCATACACAATTAATCAACAGGATCACTTTGACAGATATTTGAGAGAGCAAAATCTACGCTATAATTTTGAACGTAGCACTTCCTCTACCCCTCATGTCCGTACACCACAATGTTCAATTTCGTCCATCGCAGACGTATCTGGAGATGTCTAAGGCAGATCCGGAATCATTTCGTTGCTATAGCAACAAGGAGTTATGACCCTTTACCATTTTCTTTGATAGCTTGACTCTTTCATTAGTTAATCGCGGTCCACTTACAACATAGTGGTACGTAGTCGAAATTCTGCAACCCGTTATGTTGTCAGTGTTTCGTGCCACTCCATATTAATATTTCAACAAAATAATGGCTGATCGCACATGACTCGCTTTGTAATGAATTGTCTCTTCAAGGTGATTTAAAACTTTTTTTTGCATGCTAGGTTGCTTGATATGTCCCACAAAGAGCATATCAGAGGTCTGATGGATAAGCACTTGCAATCATCCCAGAATGTCACTGATTTAAAAATCCTAAAAGAAATCCCTAGGGATATCACACATAAACAGTATCAATCTATGTCACAGCGAGTGATAGCTTGCATCCAAGCTTGAGAGGGACCAATGCCTCATTGACTTTCTTGTTATGTAACAATCGAACTCTGGAATATATCCTCCAATTGGTCTGAAATTAAAATCCTTTATTTTACATACATGATTATCTTACCCGCCCGTTTTTGTCATTGTTGGACGACTCATTTATGTTGCGTCGATTTTTATGTCTTACTACTACATTGTGGTAATAATGCTCTTCTGCTGTTATTTCATAATGCAATTTGATAAGTATTAAATAATTACAAGAATAATTAAAAACATGCTTTTGACGACAAAAGGCGTTAATGTGGTCTACTGAAATATATTACATGGTAATAAAATAAATGTGACATTAATTCATTGGTTAGCTTTGAGTTTGCTACCATTTACTGCCAAATCAGAATTTATTTGCAGCTTTAAGGAGTTTTTGTTGAGATGACACCCTCGACAAGAACTGAATTCATCCGCATACACCAGAAACCAAATTATGAACAAAATAAAACGTTATTTCAGGTGAATCTGTACCAAAGAAGGCGAAGATGATCTCATCGGAAAGATAATTTATGGTCACAAGTTTTTGGGATGCAAAGAATGTCATTCTCAGGGACTTCTTAGAAAAAATAAAAACGATGAATGGACAACACTACAGTAGGTTACTATATTCCTAATAGGGGTACTCTTTGAGCTGCCCCCATAAATAGTATTAAATGATTGATAACAATATCAAATGTGAACTTACCTCAAGTGGTGGAAATTGTGACGTTCTGATGGTGGGAAGAATGGGAAATGGAAACCCGAATGATTATTCAAGGTGAAGAATACAAGACAGGAATACCAAATCCAAGCTATGAAAATATGGCTACCGAGTAAGAAAGGTCCAAGAAATGTAGGAAGTAGGTTGGAGAGAATGTGTTCAACAGGATGGCAATATGCTGCTGCGATGGCTATTGGAGATTTCCATTCGTGGTGAAGTTTATGGAAGCGTTTGTAGAAGAAAGGAAGATGCAAAACCCTAAATGCAATTAAAAAAAAGAAATACATTGTACGTTATAATGTCCTTGGTGGAAATCAAACTTTGATTGCCCCAAAATGATACCTTTCGTCAAAAACACAATTATGGCGTAGTCACGAAGAAATTGCAAATAGAGAATAAAATGAAATCCTATCGCAGATGAAATATTTTTTTTTCATGTCTTATTTAATTTTAAACTTTCTGATCGATCAATCGATTTGAATTCTTATTTTTAATTTAATTTTTAAACATTTTATTTTATTCTTTACTTTCATTTTTGTAGATTTTGGAATTCATTCTTTCTCTTCTCGATTTTTCATTTGATATGAAAATACCAAAGTTTTTGTAGAAGCAAAAAGTTTCTTTCCTTCAAATAGGTTACATTCTCATCGATCCTTTACTGTTTTCATTAAGTTATGTTTACACATATTTGGATTTTCTTATTTTTATTAGATATGCTATTTAAGTGACACATTAACAATGAATTTATTTTAGGAAAACCAACAAGTTGTCATTATTTCACTTTCTAAGATCTGCTGCTTTATATTTTTTACAAAACATCATCGAAGCGTAATGTAATCATTCATTTGTGACGTTAGATTATATCGTGATTTTCCCTTCAATTAACTCTGAGATCTTTTCTATGTGAATTGTGTAAAATGAAACGTGGTTCATGCAGATTAGATTGAAGTGCAATAAATATATTTGGTATGATGCGTAATAAAGCTCCGTAGAATTTGATATAGACATAAGAAGTTTATTAACTGATGATAGTGAATCTAAGTGAGATATCGAAATCAAGATGAGGTATGTAAAAGATTATAAGACAGAGATAAGAGAAGAGAAAGAGTAGAGTTTTTAAAAGACGCAAGCAAGGAGTTCAGTAATCGAAGTTTCATTTTCAGCTATTCTATTTATCGACCCCAAATGAACTGGTATGTGATAAATTAACATATTATTACAAACCATAATTCAGTCCCTTTCAGGTAAGGTAGCATTGGAAAGAATAGGATGTCTTCAAGGTTTAAAGTATTTTTACTTGAATAAAAATCAATCGATTCAGTTCATCTGTCTTCCTTTTCATTTTACTGTGTAATGTAGAGACTATATTATTAGACTTATATTGGATGATGAATCGAATGATAATCAGCAGGCGCTATAAATTTAGGTAATTCGTCACGAAATGAAATCCAATTTTACTGTTTGAAACTAAATTCTGCAAGTACTAAGAATAAGTATTTTTATTTATCGAACTTCTTATCCAATCACATTTTAGAATGTAATATCCTCTTCCATTTTTACAACTTTCGTTTCTAATTAAAGGATAGCTTCTGCTATTCAAAAAGAAAAAAATGTATTTTTTAAAATTCCTTTTACTTCTAGTAATTAAAAATAACATATGTAGCAGATGCAATCAGTATTTTACACACACACACACACACACATATATATATATATAACTATATATATATATATATATATATGATGAAAAAAAATCCACGTTGTCACCTTCTTTTCTACTTTTTAACTTTTTTCTCTTTTTTTGACACACTCCCTATTTTTCCCGCCCAACGAAACCCTAACAACCGATTTTCATACGCTTATTGACTGCAATAGTTGTTCTAGCTCTAAAATCCCCTATTCGCAATATCACGCGATAACACCAGTTTTCCCGAGCCCCTATTAATTGTAATGTAAGCAGAATTTTGGGATTTCCCACTTTTCTCGGTTATAAAAGCCGATAATGGACATTGCCCTTTTTCTTTTTTAAAACGTTTTTCTGAATTTCACTTGGTGTGTGTGTGTGTGTGTGTGTGTGTGTCATCAAATTTTCGATCGTTAATTTAACCAACTTCCCATCAATCTAGAGTTCTGAAACCTTGGGAATTGTTCTCACTCGCCTAACAATGCGATATTTAGACATTTGCGACAAGTTTTAGCTAGTATTTTCTTCAATAATGCAGTTTATCCCAACCACTTGGCGCGATTTCAAAAATTGGCACCAAAATTGGCGATTTTTTTTGTTTGGCTGAACGTTAAGTCCGTAAAACGGACCAGGGTAGCCACATTTGGCAAAATATTGCCAAATAATTCTTGTCGCCAAGAGTGATTGGGTTAAACTGCATTCCAACCATTTAATTTACCGGATGAATTAATTAATTTTAGTTACTTTTAACGTTTTTATGTATTTCACTTGGTGTGTTTTTCTGTGTGTGTGTATCAGTGTGTCATCCAATTTTCTATCGTTAAATTAACCAACTTCCCATCAAGCTAGAGCTCTGAAATTTCGGGAACCGTTCTTACTTGCCTAACAATGCAATATTTAGATATTTGCGACCAGTTTTTACTAATATTTCAATAATTTTTCTTAATAAACTTTGCCACTATATAAAAACGTTGTTTTTAAAAACGTTGGTTTTTATCTCGAATTATTCACTTTGCTTCTTGCCGAGCAGTACGCGCTGCTTTAGTTTGGCTTTTGGTTATGCAGCTTCCCTATGTTTAATTTGTAAAATCAAAATACCAGGAACCTCAATGAACAACTTTAAAATTAAAGCAAGATCGATGACCAATTCCTTCTTCAAAATGGACTAAATTCATGTGATCACATGATAACTTGGCCACGTGATACCCGCCGACGTAAACAAATCTTGAATTCATTTGTTTTGCACTGTGTTTGTGAAATGTGTTATGCTTCATTTGCTTAAGTAATTTAATTTTTAGCTTTTGTTTAAATACAACTTTTTAATTGAATGAGAAATTATTATAAAACTTCGTTTTATATATTTTCACCCTAAGTAAATGCCAAAATCGAAATTTTGGATTCCTGTAGTATAAAGGTATTGGATCATTCTTCTATCAACAAGCTGAAATAACGGCTGCAAATTTATTTGGTTTATATACTTTATATACAGATATTTTGTCATAATTATGAAAACATGTGAAACCCAGTGACTATTATCTGTTCACACACAAAAAATATGCTCGCCGAAAATAGATTGGTATGAATGAGGTGATCGCAGAAACAAACGCCTTTTTGAGGCCAAAGAAAAACCGTTCTTCAAGAAAGGTATCCATACGTTAGAGTAGCATTGGAATGACTGTATCGCTCTTGAGAGAGACTATGTTGATGAATAAAATCCAATTTGACAGAAAAAGTTATGTTTTCTTCATTAGATCTGGAATTTATCAGCCGATGTGTTACATTCACTTAAATACTCGTATTTATTGCATCATATTTTTTACATCAATTGTTGACCCTGATATCACTATAGATATTCGTCCGTTTTTACAATTCTGCGAAGCATTTCTTGACTGCATTGGCATTTAGTTTTTATACGCAATGATGGTAATGATAGTTATTTTTATTCTAATTTGTATGGTAATAAAAGCATGACTTTGATACAATTTTAATGAATTTTTTCACATTTTCTTTAAAAATGATTAGTTATTTTAGCATGAAACAGATTCATACGGAGAATAACTTGGTAAATGGGCAAAATCTGCTGTGTCCTTAAGTCTTAAAATAAATGAATTTTATTTTCAAAACAAAATGTCTATTATAGCCCTTAATCGATTCCATTAAACTCATATAATAATTATTATTCTTTTAAATCATTAAATCAGGCATTATTTTATTTAAGGTGTAAAAAGGAATATAAAAATTTATCGAAAATTGGGTGAAACCAAATTTTAGAATCATAAGGATATTGTTTGTGTAATAAATATTTCCAGCTCTCTGTTTATACCCAATTCGATAATCTGTATAACAACCGATACGTTTTTTGAACTATGGTAAGATGACATAATAGACACCTGAGTAAGCATTCCAACATTCACCAACACGAAGGCTATGAACCTCATATTTAATAGGAAATAGCCTCAGACGCTCAGTGGAAAAACAAAGATCCAATCCGCTGACTTTTTAGTTATGAATTAGTTAATCAAAACAATAATGACGAAGGCCATTATTTTTGCTGTTTTATAATAAAAACATTTGAAGTACTCTATACCTAGCTTTGTTTATCAATTCTAGCATATTTAGAGTGAAAATATATCTGTTATTCTGCCATTGTCGTGAATGGTTTCTTATAATTATCGTACAAAATATAAAATTTTATATAATTCTGTAATTACAGCATTTATTCTGTACATGATATTTATACCAAGTTTGTATCTAATTTTAACTGACATTAAATAAAAGAAAATGCTCTATGTTCAGTTAACGTACTTAAGAGGTTTGTAAAAAATAAAAAAAAAATGAGATATATGCACTTGGAAAGATATTGTGTATACATTAAAAATACGATGTGTGGTTATTAAATAACTAGACTCACGCTGTAAAACATTTTATTTTGATGTTATATATATTTACTTATTTTCAACTTTAAATACACACCCCTCTAATATTCCTACAACACTCCATGCGAATCTTCCATTGTTCCAAACAGTGCTGGAAATTTTCTTCTGTCAGCTCCTTCGGGACGCGTGCCGATTTCGCTTTCACAAATTCAATTGACTCAAATCTTGTTCCTTTTAATGAAGATTTCACCTTAGGAAACAGATAGAAAAAAAAAAAGATCCGGCGAATAAGGCGGATGGTCTAACACTGGGATGCTGTACTTGACTAGAAACCTCTTGACGTACAATATGGAATGACTTGTCCTTCAACAATTGGGGTCATTTTTTCTTTATTCTTTCACGGAGTTCAGCAAGAACGTGAAGGTAGCAATGCTGATTAATAATTTAACCTCCTGGAACCCAGTGAAAATATATAATCCCATGAATATCGAAAAAAAAAACCTATAATCAATGCTTTGAAATTTAATTTGTTCATTCAAGTGTTTCTTTTTCTTTTTTTTTTTTTTTTTTTTTTTGTGCATATAAATTTATTTTTTTTTAGGATCATAAGTAAAAAAAAAAAATCACGATTCGTCACACGTTATTATCCTTTCCAATAAGTTTGGAACATTTTCAATGGCATTCAAAGTGTCAGTAAAAACAATTTTGCAAACTTCTTGTAGTTCAAACTTGAGCATTTTTGGCAAACACATTTGCATGTTAAAATTGTTGTGTAAAATATGCCGTACGGATACTTTGTCAATTCCTAGTCTCAGCAATCGCACGAATAGTTAATCAACGTTCAGATCGAACCAGATTACCGTTTTTTCGATATTGTCATCCATTTACCACGTGGGAGGGCGACCCAGGCGTGAATCCTTTTCAACGTGCTCTCGGCCATCTTGAAAACGCTTAATCAAAAACTCGTCCATGCGATAAACATTCATTGCGTACACATTTTTCAATAATTATAAATTTCAGTAGTAGTTTTTTTTTCAAATTTCATGTGAAATTTCACAACAATTCGTTGCTCACTTCTGATTTTTCCGGCAAAACAAAAGTAAGTCTAATTCGGCTGCGGCTATACGGATTTGTTTACGGAAGCTAGAGACACTGCATTCGATAGAGAAGGCTTCATCCTAAACAGCTGTCAGTTGCTGGTATTTGGCGCATGCGTACTTCTTCTGTAACAGTGTCTATCTCGTTATCTAATAGCCACACATAGGGAAAATGTTCAATAAAAAAAGAAGGGCTGTGAAAAAAATAAATTAAATATCCAACGTTATGAAAATATAAGGGATAGGTGAATACCCGTTTCATTAGGAAGGAAATCGGTTAAGTAGGGTTAAGTGGGAAACGAATTCGGTTAAAGAGAGGTTGCACGGAAACATATTTAATGCGTAAAAGACTAGATCTGGTGTCTCTTACTGATGGCTTTAAGTTACGGTGGTTGACAAGAATCTAGGAGAATTAATTAGTCTATAACTTTTATTTTTCAGATGAACATAGTAATTTTCAAGATTTTGCACTTTTATAATACTTATAGCTCAGAAGATATTAAAAATTGGTTTATTGCGTTGCGTATTTCAGTGTTTTTCCTGAACCTCCTAGAATTAGAATCGCACAGTCGTAATTGTATGCTAGTATAAAAAGACCAATACTTTATTGTGTGTGTATGTGTGTTGGGCTACCTTTATCATAAAATTCTAAGAATGAGCCAATAATTTTTTACCAACCTATGTGAGTAATAAAATCCGACTTCTTCCATGAGGACGCAAAATATAAGCTCCGATAAAACTCTCTTGAAAGAGGGAAGAATTTTGGCATTGTCAAAACCTCTGAAAACCATCAAATAGTATCCAATCATATAAAAAGGAATGCTGATGATTTGATTGATAAGTACTTGTTTAGCAACTTTTCTCACTAAAGTAAAGGGCACCTGTGAAAGTATAGTATAAAGTTTATAGAAATATTGTTTTATCACATATAATAAGGACTTGAACGAAAGTTGTTTTTTTAAAGAATTATTAAAAGTATCTATAAAATGTAAATAAAAAATATATCTAAAATTCCATTTAAGTGACATGATTTTTTTTCATGCTAAATAGATGTATACAGTTTTGCAAATCAGATTATTCAGTATTTTGCTAATCCAATACAACGCTTTCAATTTCTAATTCCATATTTTACTACTCAGTGTACGTTTTGTTTAAATTATGTTTTTCTACTTTTTTTTCAATCACCGTCTGCGAACTTGGTAAATAAGCATGAGTAGTAAAATGATTAAAAACTACATTCGTGAAATTAAAACAATGTTTACTGAAATTATAAATTGGAAAAAGCCACATCCCATCGAGTATTGTTATTGTTTATATTTTAGGGATAGTTTGAAAGAATTGCACCAAAAAAATACTCAATTCAGTACAATATTCATAAGATTGTCGATGTGTTATATTTAAACAGACATGCACTTTTAAGGAATTAAACTTGTAATTCGGGCAGTTGAAACTTTTGTGTTATTTGGCAACCTTGCGAAGAGTGTTATTCAACTTTTCGATTTATATTTAAGTAAGCATAAATTTTGGAGTTACGATGCTGTGTCCACCGAAAGAAAGTACTTTTTAAAAACAGCATTCTGTAATTTGATTTTTACTTTCGGTAAATGTAAAACCGACAGAAATGTTCTCTCGGAAGAACAAAGAAATCGGCACTAGTTGCACGAACAGAGCGCGCGTGGCTGGCAAAGTTTAAAAGTTGTGCAAAAACGTCACCGACGAGTCCAATGTCCGTTCTCTGATTATTTGGAAAGATAATGTGTTATCAACTGCCTATACTACTTAGGCATGACTGAGAAGGAAGTCAAATCCGCGATGAAATGTCCGAAATGGAAGAGGAAAGGCGTGCTTCTTCCACAAAACAATGCTCGACCTTATATGGTATAGTTGACGCTGGAAACTGTTTGCGAAATTGGTTGTGAGCTTTTAACTCATCCTCCCTACAGCCCGGACCTTTCCCTTTCGGATTTTTATCTGTTTGGTCTATTCTAAAAAGGTTATTCTCGTTGAATGTAAGTAAATAATATTGAATTAACAACGATCATCGTTGAAAGAATCGATTTCATGTATTTGAAAGCAGAATAATTCAGCGATAAAACGCATTAGTGATTATAAGCTCTGCGTACCGGATATGATGGAGTTTCTTGAATCCTGTGCTTCACTGCCCATCTAGGCCTACCGGTGACGTCAATGAATGTGTAGCAGGATGCACCAATCCAGTACAGAAGGGTGGTGTATGTGAATGTACCTGAAAATGAAATGCGTAATTATTATTCAGGGTGGGCCAAAAGTCTCTTTACATATTTAAATCAATATAATTTTTAATACCTTAATATAGAATAAATTTACATTTATGTAAAAAAAATGTATGTGATAATTGTATTCTGTTTTTGAATATTTTCAAATTAAGATCATCATTGTCAAAATCGCAAATACAGTCTCTTTCCTTCATATTTTTCATGACAGCTGACAACACTTTCAGCTGTTTTTCTTCCATTTTCTGACGGATAATTGTCTCAAGTTGTACAATAATAGTAGACTTATTCATGAAAATACGATCTGCAAGTCAGCCGCAAATAAAAGAAAATCTGATGCAATGGAACTAGGGAAACGTAAGGACTAATTCCAAATTCTCGATACCTTTAGGTATCGAGTTGTTGGCCCCATTTTTTAGCAATGCTTTCCTTAACACAATCAAGATCGGCCTAACTGGCTAGACGAGAGTATTCTTCTAATTCGTGAAATATTTTTGAGAGCCCTGAAATCGCGGTAACCGAGTTTGATAATTCAAATATTTTAACAACGTTGGTTACAGGTTTCAATATTCGATATTATTTAGTAGAAATTCTGTTTTTTTTTCCCAAAGTATTCGGAAATGGTTAGAAAAGGAACCAAATTGGTGAGAATCGTATGTTTCATAACTTAGGTATCTTTTACGTCTCGTATTAAAATTTTGTAGTGCACAATGATTCGTTTTCCTATTCATATTATATATATGATTTCTATTTTATATGATGAAGGTCTAAAATGGAACTTAAAGAAGATTCCATGGACAATCACTCCCTTCCGACTGTTAATGCAAAGCTGAAAATAAGTCGTTGTTGCGAATAAGAAAAATATATAATCTCTATTTGAGACATTATAAATTTATTTAGCTTGGATGTTATATTGCATTCTCAGAAATCAGTCAATTAAGACATTGAAGCAAATAAATTCAAATTACCTTATTTAAAAACGTATCACTGCTAATATAGAAAATATTAATTGATTTTATTAACGTCGCACTAGAAGCAACACGAGGGGTATTGGTGATGGACCTCGTAATTTTGAACCACGGTCAAGTGACGAGGACGACACCTGGGCTGTCCCCCTCTCCTAACTTCCACACCACACCAACGGGAGGACTACAGATTTAACGTGCATCAGTCCCAGCTACACGGTGGCTCTTTGGTGGCATCAAGGATAGAACTCACGACTTGACATAAACTGCCAGCCACGAGACTGCGACCATGACCACTAGGTTATTTTGCCGATATAGAAAAGGAAAGTGGTCATTTCTTAAAACTTACTCCTTAGCCGCATCCTAGATCCTAAGACCTCTATTTTGTAATGGTCGATATCAAAGTAAGACAATTAATATATTTCTTGCCTTTAAGGCTCCCGTCTACCCGCCATTTTGATTTCGTCAGCTAAGTGTTAATCCTATGGAGTTTCGACTTTAATTCTCACATCTTTACTATTCGATGTATTTGAATGTTATAAAGTGGATCAGAAAGAGTAAAAAATAATGAATGCTTCTGAGAAATTACTTTTTTCCTAAGATTATTTCTATTCTTATTTTAATTATTCGCTTTTGAGCTTTCCGGTCTTTAAAGAATATTTTCAAATATTTCTAAAAATTGGAGGAAAAAAGTAATTCCACAGAAGTATTCATTATTTTTTGCTTTTTCAAATGCATTTTATTGTATTCAAATAGGTCGAATAGTAAAGATGTGAGAATTAAAGTCGTAATTCCATAGGATTAACTTTAAGTCCACGAAATCAAAATGGCGGGCAGACGGGAGCCTTAATTAGATTTCATTTATTCTAAATTTCACATTAATTCTTTTTTTTTTTTTTTTTTTTGTAATAAAAATTAGTGCAACTCAGTGTTATTCAACTGCTATTAAACAAGTACATTAAAAAGTAAGAAAGGTTAAAAAGTAAGAAACTTTCGATCCATGTTGACATACACATAACAACGAAGTCTTAATCCCTATCTTCCTTTAAATCTTCAATCAGAAATTGACTCAAGCACTAGTTTTGTAAGTATATTGTGGTTTCAGAGTAAAAATCCAATTACCAACATGTAAGTATGGAAAACGGCTGAAATAAGAAAATATACTTGAAATATTCAGTCAAAGCTGTTTCAGACTCTCAACTCAACATACGTATCATTCTGCAGAGAAACAATAAATATTTTTTAAAAGAAGAGGTAAGGCATTCTTCTGTCATAAACTGCCTAACGTGTAGACAAAATCTTGTAGAATACATATGTTGTTTTCAAATTACCCCTTGAAACACAATTCATTGGGTCCTCTATGAAAAATCAAGCATTCTTCAAGATAACACAAGTAATACCAATGAACTTCTAACCTCATACACCAGTCTATTCCGTTAACCAGCCTAGACGCCATTTATCTCATCATATATTCAAAAGACCAAATTAAATCCCTTCCAAACAGCCTTCGTCACTCACGTCTACCAGCAACCAATTGTAGCTGAGCACTACTCCAGTAGCGACCAATAGGAATATAGTTACTCAACACTGGACTTTCAATCCATCTCACACCAAAGCTGCATTTTAGCAGCCTTCGTCACTCACTTCACCATCAACCAATAGCAGCTCAACACTACTTCAGCACAACCAATAGCAAACCAGTCTCTGCGAGCACACCACACAGGAAGTTTTAAATCCACAAAGGTACGCTACAGTTTTTCAAGATCTGGGCCAGAAGAGCGATTCACGCTCCAGGCACGCGTAGATTAGCAACGTCAACGTCAAATCTTATTTAACTGAGCATTCGCTAAGTAGACTACAATCCCTGTCAGTTTTGCGAATTCGAGATGTTTCCGATGCCACTTTACGCACAATACCTTAACAAATAGTGATTGGTTTGGTTTTATTAGAGTCGCACTAGAAGCAACACGAGAGCTATTGGAAACGGACATTGCAAATTTGAACCTCGGTCAAGTGACGAGGACGACACTTAGGCTGACAACCCCTCTCCTAACTTCCACACCACGCCAACAGTCTCAGCTAGTAAAATGAGTTATCCGAAGGTGATGAGCACAGCTGTACACTCGAGATTTCCAGTAATCATCGTCGAAATGTAAAATATTTTGTGATCATGTATTGGTACTTTCTGTTCATCTAAGAAATGTAGAATGATACAAATACGTATGCAATTCGCTATTTGTGGAGAGCTGCCTTTTAATATCTGCCGCGGCCGTTAGGCCATCAAGCGACCGCGGTAACCTTTTGATTAAGACTCGTGGCCGGCGGTTTCCGTCGAGTCGTAGGTTCAAGCCTTGATGCCACTAAAGACCCGTCGTGTAGCCGGGGCTAATGCACATTACTTCTGTCGCGGCTTAATGTCTTCCCGTAGGCATAGAAGTCAGGAGAGGGGTGCCAGCTCAGGTGTCTCCTCATCACTTGACCAAGTTTCAAAGTTACGAGATCCATCGCCAATAGTTCTCGTGTTGCTTCTAGTGCGACGTTAATAAAACCAAAGCAAAAAAATTAATATCTGCCAAGAATGTAAACACTATTGTGTTTACCACTTTTTTTTATTTTTTAATTGAAATATTCTAATACTTCTAAAAACCCCTTTAGGGCATTACGACCCCGAAGCACCCTAATGATTGTTTTTCTTTCCCATGGGACTTACTGTCTTCAAAATACACGGGTGATGCGACCCCAGGATTCCCTAGCGATTTAAGTTGAGAGTCCGATTATGATAGTGGAAAATTTTATTTTGTTTTTAAATTTCCCTGACGGCTAGACCACAGTTATGTTTGGAGCAGCATAGTCATGAATGGCTCTTGCCCCATTAAACTCTACTCTCATTCGCATTAATATTTCTCTCAAGTTACGCTGATTTGTTTGAAATAATAATAAAGGAAGTATAAACGTATACTTGCTTTTGATTCGTGATCTAAGCTTCAAATCATTATTTACACAGTAATACTGATTTAATTTAAGTACTTGTAGTAAAAGAATCCCGAGTTAAAAATAGTTTCGCCTATAAAATAGTCAGGAACCTAACCCTTTCATTTATATTTATATTTAAAATAATTAATAAATTCCTCACAAACTTAAAATTTTTGCTGAACGAGATTGTTGTATATAATTTTCTTTAATATCCCCCCTCCCGACAATAGCTAAGTATTCACAGACAGCTTGTGGCCACGGTAATCTAATGGTCACGGTAGAGGACTTGCAATCAGCGTTTTGTCGAGTCGTAGGTTCGAGCCCTGATTCCGCTAAATACCCCCGTGTTGCGAGGCTGATGCATGTCTAATCTGGTTGAAGTCTTAAGCCCTCCTATTGGTAGGGTGTGGAAGTTTGTAGAGAGAGGTACCTCTCACTCATTCGATCGAGGTTCAAAATTACGAGGTCCGTACCAGCAGCCCTCGTGTTGCTTCTCAGTGCGACGTTAATAACATTTCGCAGACAGCTAATATTTCTGTACCTAGAGTTTATGTCAGAATCTTTCATCCTCACTGGTGTCTTGAGCTAGAACACACACTTATGCCCTGCCTTCCTCAATATTTTTAACTCATCATCTGTGTGTGTTACTGACAACGTTTTTGCTGGCTTCTTGTATCGTTCTTCATTGTATTGGGCTGCTCGTCGACTCATGACTGAAAGGTTGGAGACGGGCATAGGATTAAAAAAAAAAAAAAAACTCGTGTCATAAAACAACGAACTAACATTCTCATTCACAGTTTTCTGAAAAATAACATCGTCACTATTTCGGGTGACCGCTGTAACCCTGTAATCAAGGTATCGATCGTGTACTCGATCCTGGATTCCACTAAACACCCGTCTCGTAAAGTGGTTGATGCACATAAGCTATTTCGGAGCTCAAAGTGTTCAAGTTGGCTTGGGGTAGGTGAGTAGAGTGGAGTTCCAATTCAAATGCCGATTCCGTCAACTGACTAGGATTTGGAACCACCATCCTGGGTCCTTCTAATTTTGAATACAGGAGGTAATGGACAATGGATGGAGGTTCCTAGCTCTAGTTGACAAACGAAGGTTACTCCTGGATATAAAAATAATAATTATCATTCCGGAACAGTTCAGCTTTACAAAAAGTCTCTCCATCCTAAGCCAATAGGTAGCCGAAATGAAGAAAAAGTATGTTGATGCTATTTTTTACAACAATAGGTATTCCCCAAAAAAGGGGACCATAGGATTGATTTACAAATCAACAAGGTTAACCTCCCTGTCTTGCTTATTCAAAATATATATAGCGTCACTAAGTAAATAATAGACAACTAAAGGAAGTAAACGTCCTGTATTAATCTTTACGAAATATCATATTGGGTACTCCAAAGTACACCTTTTTTAATCCTTTACTGAGCTCCCTCTTGTTCAACATATACAAAATTGAGTATACACTGTGAAAATGTATATTCAATTAAGTTTTTCCACTTCTGGGCCCCTCTCTTTCTTTTACGTCAAAAAAAAAAATTCTCCTTTTTTTTTTTTTTTTTTTTTGAAAAAGAAATAGATAGGAAACATAGTCGAAAAACCGGTGCCACAAAACTCGATGTACACTTAACGAATTGGTCAGTTGATTACCACTTTTTCTTCTTAAAAATTGCCTTAAAGCATTTTAAAGCTGTGCTTGAAAGGTTGAAAACGTAATCTAGTAGTTTTAAACCCAAAAACTTTTCTTTCACTTTGAAACAACGCTTGCGACCTCGATAGCTTAGCGGCTACGGTCGCGGACGACAATTTTGTCGAGTCGTGGGTTCGAACCTTGATGCCATTGAATGAGTGAGGGAGTGAGTGAGTGAGTGATGGCGAAGTTTATTGGCGCAAGAGCCAGATGTGGCCCTACTGCGCCAAACATGGTAAATCTGTGATCTAGACGTTAAAACAATGAAAAAGATTGGTCGATAAGAAGGATCCATTGAGAAAATAAAGTTTATTGGCGCAAGAGCCAGATATGGCTATGCTGCGCCAAACAAGATTTAACTGTGGTCTAGACGTGAAGAAAAGACACAAATTGGTTGACAAGAAGGAGGGTCGAAATAGAGAAGAATCGCTAGGGTAACCCGGGGGTGCGTCATCCGTGTTTACCAAAGACAATAAACCCCATAGGAAAGGAAAAGATTATTAGGGTGCCTTGGGGTCATGATACCCGTACTTACCTAAAGAAGGCAAGTCCCCGAGGTCCCCTGATTTAATCCCCAGGGGCATTGAGACCATTGAAAGCCCATTGTGAAACAGGGATGATGTACGTTAAATCTGTTGGGGTCCAAGTCCTCCCGTTGGTGTGTTGTGAAAGTTTTGAGAAAGCGATGCCACGGCAGGTGTTCGTCGCTTGACCGAGGTAACCAAAAAAGTAAAAAAAGTAAAAACTAATATTTTCTTCGACCAGCAAAAATTTGTACCGAATACAAATTTACATTACGACCGATTATCATCATTATAATTTTTTAAAAAAATGAAATTGGCTTGGGTAATTTCATTCTTATATAAAAAAAAAATGTTAACGGTCCCCCCCCCTTTTAATTTCTTGAAGAAATAGAATTAATCAAAATGAATATAAATTAGTATAAAATAAGTATACTTCCAAGCCCTAGACTTCCCGGAAGCAATTATTAACAAGAAAAAAAATACTTTTATCAGATTCCTAATGCATTTTTATTTTCACAAGCAAAACATTCTTAAGTACAAAAATGTTGCGAACGTTAAAAAAACGCGTTACTGCCATAAAAACGAATCCCTGAATTAAAAATTAAAAATAGAGCAAACGATAAATTATTAACGTAAACAATAATATTCTGTTCAGATACTGAAATCAAAGCAGACGATAAAATAGTAAATTAAATGTTTCTTAGCAATGCAAACATACCTTAAGCAAACTAAATGTAATTATATTATAATCATAATGCATTATAATATCAGTCTTTTAAGCATAATACCGAAAATCCTTTATTTTATACCCGCGTGTTTTAGTTGATGGTATTTTCTGAAATCAACTACATATTATCATACATTAAAATAAATGAAGATTTTTCATTCTTGCTGAAAAATTTTTTGATTAAAAACTGAAGTGTGCTCGATAATAGCTTAACAATCGGAGAACCCACAACACTTTATTTTACGTCAAAAAATTTCTGCTGGATTGTAAATTCTTCATCTTTCATTTATAATAATGGTTTGATCGGTTTTATTTATGAAGCACTAGAAGCAACACGAGGGATATCGACGATGGATCTCGTAATTTTGAGTCTCGGTCAAGTGACGAGAACGACGCTTGAGCTGGCACCTCCCTCTCCTAACTTTCACACTACGTCAGCTGGTGGACTTTGAGCAACAACACTTTAAACGCGTAACAGCCCCGGCTACACGGCGGGTTTTTAGAGGCTCGAACCTATAACTCGACGAAAACCGCCGGCCGCGAGCCTGCGATCATGACCACTAGGCTACCGCGGATGTTCCCAAGTGGGTACCCTAACAAGTATTGACCGCTCCCGATGATTTTTAACTTGGATTGGACGAAAACCATTGCTTTCAGCATGGTATGGCCGTTGGAATATAATAGGATAAATTGTTGTATTGTATATTCAAATTCGGTTTAATTTCTTGCTAATCGAAGAAAAAATAAAATGTTTTTTTACTTTTTTAATTCTTTTTTTATTGATTTGTCACGTACACGTGTTAGTTATAAAACTTTATACCCATTATTTTCTACTTTTTTGGTCTCAATTTTCCAAAGAAAAAAAAAAAAGTTATAATTGTATGTTGTTGTATTTATAATTCAAAATGAGCTTGTATGCAAAATTTGAAGGTCCTAGCTTATCGGTATGAGGGTGAAAAATCGATGCAAAGATTTATGCTAAGCAGATATCAAAGGTAATAAAAGAATAGGTGGAAAAATGAGGCCGTTGTGTTGATTGTTAAGCCGAAGCATCGTTACAAAAAATGCTTCCTTTTTGTTTAGCTACGCAGAAATATTTTAACGATATTGCAATATTTAAGGTAATGTTGAGTGGTCACGACAACCGGATGGTTATCATAATTTCGAGCATATGGCCGAAAGAGTCATGGGTCTTCATCGAGTCATGGGTTCGAGTCCTGATTTCACTAAAAATCCTTCGTAAGCTGATGCACGTTAAATCAGTCGAAACTCAATGGCCTCACATCAGGATGGTGCGAAAGCTGAAAGTGTGGGGTCTGAGCACATGTGTCTCCATGTCGCTTGACCCAGATTTAAAATTATGAGGTCCGTTGAAAGTAACTTAGTACTATGTGTTGAAAAGAAATCAATTAATCGAAAAGATAATGTTAAGTTTTCACTTTTTGTTATTAAAGGGTTTTCTTTTACTCAAATTGTATGTCTGGATCAAAACTTTAAGAGTTTTTTTTTTCCTCATATTTTAAAGGATTTAAATGAGCTGAAATTTTCAACACACAATTGTTTGGGATGACAATATGATATTTTAATTATGATCAATAAAGATGAATTAATTAAAATTGATTATTTAAAGAATTAAATTTTACGCCAAGTTTCATGCCAAGTCACCAAATCCATCGCCAGGTGAAGGGTCATTGCTTAAATTCTGTTTTGTAAATTATTATTTTGTTAAGAAATTAATGAAAAATAAACTTTTTGCAAAAATAAATATATATTACGAATAGATACATGCAATGTAGCTCACTCACATTGTGTATTTGGTTTTAAAATGTGTCGTCGATTTTTAATGCATTTTGAATTCTTTTACTTATTTCTTAAGTCAATATTCGTTCACTTTATAATGCTTAATTGAGCTATAAAAATTTACACTTATTTATTTCAGATGAGAAATTTTAAAAACGTCAAATAATGAAGCTAATTATTGAATAAATTGAATTTGACTCAATATTCTCTTTTGCTCTTAAAATTTAAGGTATGAAAATTATGTTACGCAAAGTGTGAAGTTTGAAAGAAAACCCATGTTCAAAAAAATTGTTTTTTACCATTGTTATTGTATCTATCCATTAATAGTGTCAAAAAATAATACATTAGCTTACTTAATGTGTTTCATATTAAAGCAAGGAATTCAAGGACACATTTTACTGAATAATAAAAGTATTTATGCAAACAAATGGAACTTTAAATTATTGCGAATGGCTAACAGGTAAATTTGACACAACGTTTTCTCTAATGTCAGAGATTTACACACGTTCAGAAACCGCCAATAAGAAAAGTCTTATGAAGTATATTTCAGCATATACACTGTATTGTTAAACGCTGATTATGAAACAATTTCGAAAATTCGAACCATTGAAAATGAATTTTCAACTAAATTTGACGGTTGCGTTAATCGAGTAGTCACATTTGCGTCGAGTAGGAACGAAAACATTAAGACTTCCAGGTGATAAAACAATCTTTACGACCCTGATCTCAGATCTATAATTCATAAACAAGTAGTTTTGTTTGGCAGAATATTTCGCACTTATATATCTAAAGTGAAAAAGAGTGATTTACATCTTTAAAACTGAAGTAAAAGTAATAAATGCGACAGAAAATGTAGAAAAAAATGTAAAAGATTGCTTCAAAAATTTTAGATTTCATTCAAATAGTCTCATTCGAAAATCACGATTCTTAATACTTAATTTTTGTCAAGTGTTTGGCAAGAATATTTCCCAAAAGGATTCAGTGCTAGAAATTTATTCAGACAACCAGTCTATTCTTATTTATCAAACCGTTTCATCGCCTTGGTTGAAAATAAATAAATTTCTCTATTTTTTATGCTTAATATAGCATAAGGGTATTCGGGGTTAATCAGGTTACAAATTAAAAGATTCTTTTCTATAAAAATATGTCCATCTTTTAAATTTATTTTTTGAGATCTTTTTAAAAAAATTTTTAAAAAGAGAAACATTAAATATCTGAAATTGTTTTAAAACCGAAGAACTGTAAAATTAAAAAAAACGAGACATATTACAGAATAAAAGCAATATTGTCACACATACATATAAAATAAAGTTCATTCAAAAAAATTTACTGTACAGTGAGAGAAAAAAAATTAAACATAAATTTCTCATATATGAAACAGTTTTTTATAAATATATAATTAGCATGTAACATTACATGACTAAGTAAAGAGCATAATTCCTTACAAATATTAAACAAACTGTATTTTCAAAAAGAAATAATTTCTCTTATCAAAAAATACATCTATTTTTAGGCGTAAAAAAAGTAAACACAAATCTTTCCTTCAAACTCCCCTCCACTTTTTAGAGATACCGCTCCTTTTTATTTTCCGGAAAATACCAGGAAACAAACATTGCTAGAAACGCGAATATTTTTAAATTTGAAGGAAATTAACTGAGTTAAATAGAAGAAATTGTTTAAGAAAGCCATTATATGTCTAAGCATTGTTCGTCATTGACAAGTGCACCAAATATAAACAGGTTAAGGAAATTCAGCGAATAGGACGACAAAGACGACTTACTAAAAGAGAAGCGAGAACTGTTGGGGAAAAGGTCAAAGCAAATTCTGCAGCTAGTACTGTAAAATGTCTCAAAGTTTATTAACTAAACAAAGGAATTTTAATTAGCGTTAAGTTCCAAGTCCCTGGCTCCTCAGAAACAATTGCTATCAAGAAAAGAAAATACCTTCTTGAAATTCTTGATATACTTTCACTGTCAAAAGCAAAACATTTTTATGCACAAAAATGTTGCCAATATTAACAACAAAAAGAATAAAAATAGGCTTTCAGCCATAAAAAACAGTAATTAAATAAAATATTAAAATAAGAGCAAACGATATGTTACTAAAATGCATAAAAATATTTTGTTTGGTTATTAAAATAAAAGCAGAAAATAAAATATCGAATAAAATATATATCTTAACAATGTATTATTTACTTTAAGTAAACTAAATATTACTAAATAATGATAATGTACAGGGTTATTCAAAATAAATCATTGGATTTCAAAATTCCCTATTTTCAAAAATGAATGATATAAAATGATAAAAAATAACTGATTACAAAGGAAAATTGAGGAAGTTTTATATTGCGAATAATAGATAGTCCTCTCGGTCTAGTGTTCTTCGTGAAACTATTTCACGAAAACTGTCTTAGAAGTTTTATGGAGCTATTTTGCAGTTGTATCGGTCGCAGTGGATTAGATGGCTTGATGTAGCACAGCTGGACACCTAAGTCATCTGATCAGTCTGAGATAGCTTATTTCCTCATTTGGGGGCTTGTAAAAGATGTAGTGTATGCGCCACTATTACCCACAATTTTATGTGAACTTAAACGTCGGATTTTTGCTGCTGTACAATCAATTACCATTGACACTTTACAACGTGCTTCGCAGTTATTTACATATCGAATTGACATTATCCGTGTAACAAAAGAAAGTTGTATTGAACAATTGTGAAAATAACTTCCATATTTTCTCATTGCATTCATGTATTATTATTCATGTACAAAATTAGTATCGAAGTCAATACCTAAAAATTGGAACTAAATTATGTGTGATGTAAATGATTTAAGTAATTAACTTAGTCATTCTTAAAAAAATTATCCAGTATGTGATTATAAATTTTTTTGCACCCAATTTCCTATATTAAAATTTGCGCAAATTTCAAATTACTTAAATATAGGTTTGAAAATTTTAGAGTTCCGGGGGCTTGAAAAATAGATCATACAAAATTAAAAGAGTGTCTTTTTGTCCTATAAATTATTTTTTATTCGATATTTTTCCACACTTTTTTGCACCAAAGGATAGATAATCCTCTTTCCATTCTAAAAACACTGCAAAAAATAATATTTTTTTGAAAAATATGAATTATTAAATACAATTATGATAGAAAAGTAAATAGTATCATAATAAAACGTTTAGATAATTGGATTCTTCATGTGGTAAAGCATTTTAAACTCAAAACCTGTTACACATTTTCCACCACTAATACCATTAATTTTGAAAAGTATTCTATTTTGAAATTACGATCTGACATCATGAAGTCTTTCAGGGCCATATGCAAGCTTCTATATCTTAATTATCGGTCGAATCATCTCGCTATGTTGAGAAACTGAGAAAACACGAATTGTTCTGCGAGGAAAAAAAACTAGTAAATCATCTTTTTTCATTTTTGACCCGAATATTTTTGGAACTAGTGATCGAATTCAAATGAAATGTGGAACATAGGCAACTTGCTTCGTTTTTGAAAGAATGAAAAACTCGTTTCGTAACGAGAAAATTCCTTTTTAGAATGAAATTTTCATTTCTAATTAACAATGTCATTTAAGTAGATTAATATTTTTCATCCCTTTGGGGAGAAAATTTTTTTGGAGAAAAAAAAAGTTTTTTTTTAGAAAAAAAAAAGTTTAGCTCCCTTTTGGTCATCGACACTGATATCAGTTTTATCCGAATACGATGAGAATTGCGATAGTTATTAAAGGTTATTAAACCAATTTTTACGATTGTACG
Organism: Nephila pilipes; assembly: GCA_019974015.1. NCBI lineage: Eukaryota > Metazoa > Arthropoda > Arachnida > Araneae > Nephilidae > Nephila > Nephila pilipes. Next base: position 839,442 of record BMAW01060325.1, on the reverse strand, counting down.
GAGGTCAAATCAAAACAAGATAAAATTCATAAAACTGAACTTTAGTAAAATTATAATCGAAAAAGCGAGAAAAGAATCAATCAAGTCACAAAGACGGTCAGTAGGAAAATATAGTGTGTTAAGGAAAAAAAATCTGAAAAAATTACATAGAATTAATTTATCTACTAATGATAATATGTAAATTTTACCTACACTTCTCAAAATAATACATATCGTCTACCAATCGATTGCACTTTTTTCAAGCTTCTATAGCATATGGAAACTCTGTTTTTGCATTTGCAACGCGAAATTATCAGGATGGGCACCTTCAGTTTTCATATCTCGATTGTTTGTTAACGTCGCTTTTAGAACCAAAGCAAAAACTATTGACACTGAGCCTCGCAATTATAACATTGGTCAGGTGGCGAAGGATGATACGTGAACTGGCATCTCCTTTCTACATAAGGCTAATGGGAGGACTTCGGAACTTTGCCAGATTTAATGTGCTGATCAGTCTTATTACACGGTGGGTCTTTATTGGCACCAAGAATCGAATTCACGAATCGACGAAAACAACGCCGGCCGCAAGTCCGGCGACCATGACCGCTAGGCTACCGTGGCCAAAACGGTTACTCTCAGATTGATCTTATGCAAAAGAAATAAATAAAGGGGAATAGGATTAAATCATTGTGAATGAATTGGTCATAAAACATCGCTTACAAAAAATTTGCTTTGTTCAACGACCAATCCTCTCTTGAATCAAATATTTCCTGAAGAGCCAAATAGATTTCATATAACTTTAAAGTTAACTTTCCATGAAACAGACTTTTCAAAGTCAATACAGAATTTATTTGTTTTACTTATGGTCAAGTTAATATTTCTCGCTGAAGACACCATGATGTACTCAACTGTTTTTCTTTAATTCCCACTTGAATTCATAAGCATTCGTGAAATGGGAGCATTAATATAAATGTCGAGCTCCAATCAAACGTAAAAACAAATAAATTTATTTTCCTATTAGGTGTCGCGAGCGCTCAATTATTTTTGTATTGTTTATCAAACTGCGATTGGCAACGCCAGTCGAATTCGGAGAAAGTGAACAGAACTTGAGAGAATGGCGATGCTGCGAATGCGTCGAATACAAAACTGTCTCTGGAAAAATATTAACCCCACCACATCTGATTCGAAACTTTCAACCATTTATGTCAGAGCCATTATTTGAAACTTTCAACTATTATGTGTGTATGTCCGTCCAAATGAACAATAAACTGTTATAAAATCTTGAAGCTCTCCTAAACTTAGAATTTTAAAATCAATAGAACAAAACAATATGATTAATGACTGCTAATTTACCAACTTTTCAGTTTCATAATTTGGTAACATTTTCTAACGAAACTGGTATATTTTTAAATTAACGGAAATCTTTTAAGACGAGAATATTAAATAAAAATTCATCATAACAAAACATTTTATTTGAATCTCGTATACTGCATTAAAGGTATACGAAAACAAATTTTATAGAGAATATAAATTAAAAAATAAAATACACCAATCTTATAATAAATTATAAATGATTGTTCTTATAATAAATTATGATAAATGATTGATAAATTATTGTTCGCGATGAAAGCAGTTATAAATTATGTAATTAAATACGTGATCTTTTGTCAACAAGTTCTTAAGAAATAAGCTCAGAAGAAACATAACTTATCAACCATTTGCTCTTGCAATTTTGATCTAATTTATGTACAAATTATTCCCGCAGTAGTAAAAAAGCTCTCTCTCTCTCTTTCTATATATATACATACATATATATATATATATATACAGGGGTTGGACAAAAATATGGAAACACCTTATAAAAAACATGTTTCTTTGCTTAATATGGTGTAGGAAACCCGTTGGCATCCAAAACAGCTTGCAGTCTTCTCAGAATGGATAAATACAGTTCCTGTATGTGTGCCAAGGGAATATTATACCATTCTTCCTGCAAAACGGTGGCAAGTTCAGATAACGATGTTGGCGGTGGATAACGAGAACGCACTTTCCGTTCCAATGTAGACCACAAAGGTTCGATAATATTCAGGTCTGGTGACTGTGGTGGCCAGGGGAGATGGGACAAAACCTCCTCGTGCTCAGAAAACCAGTCCTGGACAATGTGAGCTGTGTGAACAGGGGCTTTGTCGTCTTGGAAGACACCATCACCATCGGGGAACAAAGTTTGTACCATGGGATGAACTTGATCTGCCAAAATGTTCACATAAGTCTTGGCAGTCATGTGCCCTGACACAGTTATCATGGGGCCAGCAGAGAACCACGATATGGCTGCCCAAACCATAACAGAACCCCCGCCATGTTTCACTCTTGGCAACAAGCAGTCTGTATTATAGGCTTGAGTAGGCGTTCTCCAGACGTAAACTCGGCCAGAAGTGGGAAACAATGTGAAAGAAGACTCGTCAGACCATATTACACGCTTCCACTGCCCTATAGTCTAGACTTTATGACTTAAACACCACCTTTTCCTGTTTCGGCCATTAGCATCACTGATGAGTGGCTTCTCAATTGCAGCACGGCCAGAAATTCCCTGTTTATGAAGCTCCCTTCTAATTGTTTTGGTACTCACAGGGTTCTGTAACACAACATTCATTTCAGCAGTAACTTTTGCAGCTGTGGTCTTCTTATTTTTCGTCACAATTGCCCTTAATGATCGTCTGTCACGATCACTCAGCACACACTTTCGTCCGCGCTGTGATTTAGCAGATGATGTTTTTCCGCTTTTCAAATATGCGGAATAAATCTTCGATACAGTACCTCTTGAAACACTAAACACTTCGGCTACCTTGCTTACGGAAGCACCTACCATACGTGCTCCAACAATTTGCCCACGTTCGAAGTCTGTTAACTCTGACATAATGCAATGACAACCTCGCATAACAGTACTCCGACAACAACTGAACTGTTTAGCACATTTACGAAGTTGTATAGGTGGCGTTAGTAGTCAAAAACGCCAGCGCCACCTACATATTTCATTAAAATCAATCTTTCTTTTCAAACATGCATTTTACAAGGTGTTTCCATATTTTTGTCCACCCCCTGTATATATATATATATATATAACGGAGATATCTAGTTAAAATTTATCCTACAAATTAATCAATCCTTATGTGAATAATGTTGCGAATTGCAGTTGTTATTCTTAATTTTTTGGTTTCATGAAGAAATCGTAGAATAGAGAAGCTGGAGTTCATTTTGGTGAATTCTGCAATGCCGACTTTCAAAAGGTGAATAAATTCTTAAAGAAATGTATAATTTTGGATGTTAACTATATAGGGAAGGCTTAATAATAATAAATAATAAATAAATTTCTGTGTCGAATAATTTTTAGTACTGCTGAGGTCACTTCTGGGTTAGTACTTTTAAGTAATTTTGGGTTTACTGCGAGTAACTTCGTTCTACATCTTCCAAAATTTAGCAAATCAACATTAATAACTATAATTAATATTAATTGTAAAGAATCTCCCTAATATGCAGAACAAATTGGATTCAGATATCTCTGTTATATCTCAGTAATAATTAAAACTTTACAATACCCCTTCATAATTATATATGTCGAAGGGGAAATGTGTTATAATTTTATACATAACTTACCGAATTATCAGTTAAGGGGACTTAGTACCTTACGAAATCAAAAGTAGAACATTTTGACAAACTCTCTCTCTCTCTCTCTCTTTTTTCGATTCTTCATAAATCAACAATTTTTACTCATTTCAATATGAAACTTTGCCTGTTTGTGTAATAAAGTGTATAGTTCAAAATATTGGACAAGTTTTGCTATTAAATTAATATATTTTCTTATACAACATGAAATATGCGTACAAAAATTTAAAAAATAAATTAGCTTATCTTACGTTACTCACAAGATAACATTTCAAAGATGTACAGTAGAACCATAATTCTTATACCAAATTAAAGCTAAATACTGACCTTATTCTGTAAACCTCAAATTTTAAATTTATTTTACCTTAAAAAAATTGAAAAATTAAAAAAGTTATCAAGTTTGTGTTTAGTAACTTTTTTTTCATGTATCATGTTATAAAATAAAATCTAATCATCCTATTAACAAAATTGAGGTTCACAGAATAAAGATCTGCAAGTACAACACTCATGTAAAATTTTAAAGCTCTGCATGCAAAAGATTTTTTTAATCCTTTGGGAAAGTGTGAAAATAACAAACTGAGAAAAAGAGGTTTGTTAAAATTGCATTACATAGAACAAGCCTCTTTAGACAATTACATTTTTTGATGCACAGGGCGTAATAATTGTCGGATTTTGACGCGGTTTGCTTTAAAATGCTCCTAACATTCAACACTATTTTTTGAAAACAAATTTGAAAAATCGAATTTTTGAAGGTGCAAAGGTACTAAGTCCCCTTAAAACATTTTGACATTTGAGCATTTGACATTAAAACATTTTGACATTTCGGTAACATTTTGAGGCTAAGATTCGCAATTCACACCGATGAACCGGATCGCCGGTATTACAACCCCAAACTGGCATATATCTATACAGGAGCCAGGATATGAGCCAGATAACCTGTAAACACTTATGAAAAATTCTTAAATGACAATGCCTTGCTGTTGTCATATGATATCTGTTCCCTGTTTGTTTCGCAAGATAATTAAAATATCTAATAAAGAATAAACTTTACCCCATACAATCATAGTATACTCATTGGTTCCAAACAATGCAATAAATTTGTCCCATCTACTTTGTAGAAGATCGCCGGATGTTTTCCACAGGTATAGAAAGTACCTGAAAAGTAAATGAAAAGGAATAGGAGAATGTTTTTTTATTCGCATAAAACTCAATAACAAATTATTCAAATTTAGATAACATGTTCGCCCTCAATATATTTCAATCATAAATTTACGAAGAATTTTTTTTTAAACTTTTATTTCATTTCGTCATAATTAGAAAGCTTAATTGAAAACCTACAACTTAAGGCTTCCGTCTACCGGCCATTTTGATTTCGTGGAAGTAATGTTAATCCTTTGGAATTTCGACTACCGTTCTCAAATCTTTACAATTTGATCTATTTGAATGCAATAAAGTGCATCTGAAAGAGCAAAAAATAATGAAAACTTATGCGGTATGACTTTTTTTCCTCTGATTTTTAAAAGTATTTTTACCCTTATTTCAATGTTTCATTTGTGAATTTTCCGACCGTCAAAAAATATTTTAAAATATTCTTAAAAATTGGAGGGAAAAAAGTAATTCCGCAGAAACCTTCATGATTTTTAGCTCCTTCAGATGCACTTTATTACATTCAAACAGATGAAATAATAAAGATTTGAGAACGGTAGTCGAAATTCCAAAAGATTAAAATTAAGTACGCGAAATCAAAAGGGCCGGTAGACGGGAGCCTTAAGTACGAATTTTACAAAAAACGTGAAAAAAAAAAAAAAGACTTAAAACTTTAATCTATAAGATCCATTAAATTAATCGTAAGACATTCGTCGATTTTTTCAAAAGATTAGAACTTATTGCTGAAAAATAGTTTTACTCTCCGAATATTAATTTAAACATGCAATGAGTTTTTAGCTCAAAATTATTAATTATTTGTGATAAATAATATGAATTAGTTTGAAAAAAAATACAAAAACAAGGAATCCAATCGAACTATTTCATTTCACATTAAAATATGCAGCGAAAAAAACACTTGAGATATCTTATTTAAATTTCTACAAAATGTCTTTAGACTATATATATATATAATGAAAGTACATAAGATACACAGCAAAGAGGAATTAAGAAAAGCTAAGCAAAACTTACCTTTACTAAGTAAAGTAATAATGAATAAGTCTAGAAATTATGAGTATGAAAAAGAAAACAATGTATAATTAGTTTAAAATGCTGTGTCTATCTTTGGACAGACAAGCGTGGTTGAACATGTTTCAAACTCTCGCACTCAACACATTATTTTATTTCAATGGTTAACACCTTTATAGCAATCGTTAATGGCTTTCGGTAAACACCGAAAACAAAGGAACAAAGATTCTAACAGCTCTTAAGAATTGCTGACGAAATAAAGTAAATTTACCTCGGAAGGATGTCTTTTTAAATTAAACTAATAAATATGTACGGTATACGTACTATTTAACTTATTTATGTAAAAATAAAATAAAATATCAAAGTATAGTAGAATATCGCCACTATTAAAACAACCTAATTAAATATGTCTGATACAGTTACACACTAAATCTGAAAAGTTATATAGTGTAAAATTGATTTATCAAAATATTTATAAAAATTTGAGTATTCTAAGTTTTTAGTACATTAAAAGAGAAATAATATGTACTTTGAAATTATTGAATAAAATTAAATTAAAATGCAATATATATATATATATATATATATATATATATATATATATATATATATATATATAGAGAGAGAGAGAGAGAGAGAGAGAAAATGAACCGAAACATTTCATAAAATAAGACATTTTCAATTTTTATCCTTGCTTATAATACTGTATTAAGCATGTAACTAAGTATACAATAATAAAACAATCGTAACTTAATAGAAACTTTACATTTGTTTCCCAGTCCAACAAGGCTCGCCAAAAATGATATAAATTAATAATTCCAGAAAAGGCAGAGTGGTGATATGTCCGCGATTATCAGATATAGAAGAAACAAATCTGAACTGAGAAAATGCTTTGTTTATGCTTCAATTCCAGCTTACGAAATTTCGAAATAAAATTCTTCGTAAGAGAGGAGGAAACAGAAAAGTGTCCTAGATATCATTGATAACAAAATGTGTTTGTAATGAAATGGGTAAATTTATTATGAAATTCTTCATCGAAGTCATCAAAACAAAGCACTCTTCTGTGAAAATGATATACATAAAAGTAATATATGTAAATTATACACCAGGAGGATAGCTTGAAAATGTCGAAATAAAATTCTTCGCGAAAGTAATGAACAAATGTTAAGTAACTAGTTAACTTGCGCAGTGATTGAAAAAATTTAGATACGAGAGTGTATGAATAAATTCTTAGTAAATCTGATGGAAGTAAAATATAAATGCTTTTGAAATACAAAAATCATTTCAATGTAAGCAGTGACTCAATAAGTGGCTATTTAATTTAAATTTTTAGTTTCGTTATTCAATAATTTTTTAATAAAAATAATATCTTATGGAAAAGCACTTACTAAGCTTTTGCTGTTTATCATA
>BMAW01060325.1:738933-809340 GCA_019974015.1 Nephila pilipes | reverse complement strand
GAAAAAAAAACAGACTCTTCTGGGCATATACTGCATTTAAGCTGTAATTTTTAATCAAGATAGATCTAGACCTGATATAGTATACACCCGGACGAAAGTCAGATTAAGCCTAAATGCTGCGAATATTAATTAGACAGCAAAAAAAAAAAGCAAACTTGATGTCTGGGTGTGTATAAACAGATTCCTAATTATTTTGACAGAATAATACTTACATACTTCAGCTTTCAGTTAAACTTTGACTTAATATTAATTCTCCATAGTCACCATCGACACTCATTTATAGTAATTATAGTTTGTTACTTTAGAATAGGCATATCAAGATAACTCATTTTCGTTTCTCCTCCATCGATTACCATGGTAACGACTAATTATACCATTGCCACTGCATTTATTTTCAACACTTCAGTTGAGGTCTGAATTCCTTTGCTTTATGTTAAATGTAAAGTCTATTTTAAATATCAATAAATAACGTGTTTCTTTTTTTCAAAATGATAACTTTTTTAAAATTAAAATATATAAATTATTAAAACATATCTTAATAAAATACCTATGCGTATACAAATGTATTCAATTTAAAAGGTGTTCCAATGAGTTGTTTATTTCCGTTATATAAAGGTGTAACAAAATTAAATGTTTTTAATTACATGTTAACAATATTTATAAAATATTTTGCAGATTTTAAATAAGTATTTTAATGATGCAGATTTTTTTTTTTTAAAAAAATTAACGATGATCGTGAAACTCAAAATTTTGTTATCATTGGAAATCTGTTTACGAAAATACAACGAAAAGTTATGTCCTCTTACGACAGTTGTTGCCATAGTTTCTAACGGCAGCGAGGGAAAATTCTGTTTTCTTGTAGCGCCTATTGTAAAGTAACTGAAAATATTATTATTTATGTTTACAAACATTTTTTGAATGTTTTTTTCAAATGTTTGAAATCTAATCGCAAACAAAAATTTCTTTCCTTTATATTTAAATTGCAGACGATTTTTTTCCCTTTTCTGCATTAGTTTATTTTTCTCGTTTATTTTAAATTCTTATTTTTATTTCATTCAGTGATTCTTATGCGTTTTGAGTAATAAAAATACGTTTGTCTGTAAGAATTATAAGTGTATCGTTTATTTGTGTAAAATGTATTTAAATAAATAGGAAGATGAAATGAATCGAGTTCATGGATTTTATATTTTTCAATTATTATTTATTTCTTATTTTTTTAAATATTTGGAACCTAATTGCAAACAATAATTTTGAAGCAAATATATTTTTACCAATAAGGTAAAATTTCTCACATGTTTACATTTCTGTAATTTTGTTAATCAATTGCTCCAAATTGAAGATCAATATTGTGTAACAAAATTTGACACACTTAATAGCAAAATGACTTCAGTGCTGTCCCGTTATATTTTCAAATTTACACGATAAATTGCTCTATCTCTTAAGAAATTCCAGCTTTAAAATAACTTTATATTCTTTTACAAATGTGTTTGTTATATAATATTTCTAAAGTGTTTATAAATAAGCTGAAACTTTAATATATTAATTTATCATAAAAAATTATATTTATTTACAAAAACTGAATGGAATCTCATAAAACTTCATTTGATCTATTTTTAACAGTTTGTTTTATAGCAATTATTTCAGTTACATTAAATTCCAGTTTTATGATGAATAAAACAAGCAACAACGCAAAAAAAAAAATGTTTGAATTTTTTTTATTTGTACAGATAATACGTCTATTGATATAATTTGCAGTTTACAATTATTCCTTACGCGATTTGCAGCAATGTAATTAATATTAAAACGGTGCAAAAGAAAGAGACACTAATGGTGGCATCCACCTGTTTCTATGGACTTTTTGTTCAGTGATATAACTATTCAGTGATATAACTAAACAGTGTATTGTCGAATTAACAGTGACTCTTACGAGAGTTGAGTCTCCATATTTGAAGCGTATATGCTCTGTGACATAAAAAACCATTGATATGTGTTCGATCATATAGGCCGCCTCTGTGACCATGAACATATAGTATTCTGTGAATGAAATGCACGAAGTTGCTGTTCTATATATACTTGTTTGATAAATTACAGGGTGATCAATTTAAAAGAGTATCGTTTTGTCTTATGTATTATCCACATCTGTAATATATGTAGCAAGACTCTCATTATCATTACTTATTTAATATGTCTATATTTAATGTGCGGGTCTCGTTGTTTTTTCACATTCTAAACGCGAAAACTCGTTTTTTAAACATAAATTCGCGTGAACATCATTAGTAATTTTTAATTTAATTGTGCGTAAATGATCTGAGTAATTCAACGGTTTCTTTCAATGTTTTTATTTATTTATATTTTTTAAAACTCATTCCATAAAATTGTGAATACCAATAATAAAAATCGTCTTCATGAGCTAATTCTTTAATTTTAATGAATTCCGAAACGTATTTGGACATAATTCCAACTTTTATTGTTTCACTTAAGATACAGGACAGTTACTGCTGGTTTCAGCTAAGCGGAACCTAACAATGGAAGTGCTTAAGGAATTCTTTGATGCCGTTTAGTTTCAATAGACTTCTGACCACCAAAGTCACCAGACCTCACCCCGTTAAATTTTTTTGTAGGGTTATCTGAAAGGTAGGGTTTTCCAGAGAAGTTCTGAAAATTGATGTATTAAAACATATCATAACTGAAGAAATATCGTCAATAACATCAACAATGTTACGAAGTATGTCAAAAACACTTGGTTCGACGTATTCATGTTTGCATTCAAATTAACATTTTCCAACATTTTCTGTAATGAATGATGATGTAAAAAATTTGAATTAATTATGCTTATTTAAAAATAAAATTATCATAGGATTAAGTAACATTATGCATCTCCATTTTATCTCACAAATAAAGTTGTAAAAGTCTAACAGTGTTGAAAATTTGTCTCCTACACTTAAGCAAGTTCAAACAATAGTACTTCAGAGTTAGAATAGTTGCTACATCCGTCAGAATTAAGGGTAATAAGAAAATCCAACAGGTACTCTTTTAAATTGATTACCCTATATAATGTGGTGTTGTAGCTGTGAACATCAACTTTTAAATCTAAAATAAAAATCTCTTTTAAAGTAAAAACAGTTGTTGCGAAGTAAGATGTGAGTTTTTTATACAGCCAACAAAGATGAAGAACAATTATAATGACAATTTATATTGAAAGATGGTATTTTAGTTATAATCAAGGAACATTTGCTAGTCCTGGAGACTAATTTTAAAGAATGTTTTCCTTCAAATAACAAGCGCCAAAGAATGATTAGGAATCCAATTAAATTTAACTTAGAATTTGAGACAGAATTGCCTAATTCTCAGGTTTTGGTTCTATAACTGAACTGTCGTGTCAACAATAGTACATAAAAAGCAGTAATATTTATGTTTTTTTTTTCGAGACTTAAAAGTGTGGAACTGGATTTTTAGCACTAGTTTTCTTAAAAAATAAACTCATAAACAGTTTGAAAATTGCACTAAATCTAAAGAATTTAGTCATGTCTTTTCCTCCAAATGGTCAAGTTTATAGTTAGCAAAAAACAGGTCCACACTTTTCATTAATCAAGTGATATTATCAAATTTTTTGTGCAATTATTCTTGCAATAATTTCATATAAGAAATTATTTAAGAACATTAGAGTAATACTTTCATTTAATTAATGCTTTATCTTATTTACATATCTTTTCGACAATACATTTCCAGTGAGTCATGAAAAAGAACCTAAAAAATAACCAGCATACAGGAAAAAAATAGTGAGAAATACTGCAGCAGACCACAACAAAATTGCTCGTTCTTACCAAAACGAACTTAGAAAATTACCCAAGTACAGCCTTAAAAAGAATAATCAAACTCAAAATGTTCGCTACTTTAGGAAGAAAACAAGACGCGAAATTTTCAACAAAAAAAAATTCGTCATGAAAGTGATTGTTTGGTGCAAAATAAATCTATTGCTAAATAAATTACACCTTTTATAACTCTAGTTGGGACAACAAGTAGATACTCAGATCTACTTGTTTTCCCAACTAGACTCAGGAACAACCGCTTTTATGACTAATTCTAAATATGATTTTAAAAAAAAAATACAGCAAAATATCAACTGCGAATAATATGGCAAAAAACCCACGAGAAAATGAAAGATACCGAGAAAATAATTGTTGAAGGTGACATTTATAACTAAGATTCGGCAGCTTTTCTCGAAGAATGGAATTGCGCGTCAGGTAAATTGCTATTATTATAGATGTGATTTAAATACAAGTATATTTGATATTCTTTTACTTTCGCTCAGCTTAGGAAAATAAATTATTAACCTTTTTTCCCCTATGTTAAGGGAAGTAGTTGAATGGAAACGACATATTTTTGATAAAGTGGTACGGGCATTGTTTGGAAGATATATGAAGTAGGTTAATGTGTTTTCCATTAGGAGTTAATTTTTATTTAAAGTTAAATTAAATTATGAAATGTATTTCCATTTTATATTCGTGAAGTGAGAGGAAGAGTTTATTGTTGCTGGATATGTGCTACGAAGGTCATTTTACAAGACTCGCAAATTTTCTTTAAAAGGTTTTCTGGTGTGAAATAATTTTTCTGGTATAAAACAAACATATAGGTGCTTTCTTTATTGAATAGGCTGTTGGATTTGTGTCTTGGAAAAGAAATGTAATGGGAAATTTTCGTGATTATTTTGATTAAAATTGATCTGTCTTTATTTCAGTGATAGAGGTAATGATGTAGATAGTAAAATCTTAATTTGTGTTTTTAAAATCTGTCAAATTCATAAGTATGCATGTCCAACTAGAAACTGTCCTCGATCTTATCTGATGATGTACAGCTATTATTTGAAGAAACATTTGAGAGTTGGAATCTCTAATCTTACTAATTGTTTTGTTCCCCGTGATTTCATAGAAAGTTTGTAAACATTCATTTCGGTTGGAATTAGTATTTATAAGTACTATAAAGGGGAAATATCTTGTAATTTTATTTAGGATTTATCCTTGGCTGGAAAAAGGATGATGCAACATGAATTGTGTTGTTGCAGAAGTATTCATATTGTTTTCTGGATCATTAATTAGAAAAGAATAGCTCTGTTCCTAGAAGGTTCTCAAATTTGTTAATAATTTTGGTGATAATTTCTACTTTACCCTTTTCTTTTAAACATACTGTTTCTCTCTTCTAAGGGGAGGAATTTTGTGTGTATTTTTACGTCAATAAATTTATCATTATTGAATGAGTCTGAATCTTTGATGAGGTTATTGTTATTGACCTGACAGTTTGAATTTATGATGGTTGTATCATTATTTTAAAAAACGATGATTAATCTGTATTTACAGATTATCATCTGTATTTACAGATGATAATCTGTATTTAGATTTAACTTAAGGTTAAATCTAAATACAGATTATCTCTCATATATAATCCATATCTTCACCTATCTATCATTTTTGGAAGATAGAACTAAACCAAATATAAGCTATTTCGTAAAAATACGTCTCAACTTTCCTTACAGTTTTATATACTTTTAAATACTGGAAAATTGTTGTAGAGAGATATTATAAATTATATGTTTATAACAAATGATTATAAAATAAAATTATCAAATATAACTGGATTAAAACTTAATTGTTTTTGTTGCTAATGTATTAAATTCACAGAATCACATGATACTTATCATAAGCAAACAAGCATGGTCTGTGTTAACATAGAATTTCCTAATACGTTAGTTGTATATATATATATATTATATATCTACTTTATTTCGATTAATATATTTAATATCATCACATCATATTCAGCTATTTTTATTCGGTAAGAATTAACATGAGTATATTTTTATGTATCTGTAGTCTTATTCTCGGTTAATTGTGTTGTTAAAATGTCGTTCGGTAAGCTAAGCCTATTTAAAGATGCTTCTGGCGTTTGTTTGTATAAACTTTAAATTATTTTCTGCTTTAAAAAGATACATTTTGAACTGTTAACGGCCATTTTAATTTTCTCCTTTTTGTTTTGACTAAGCTTGTTTTGTATTTCAAGTTATTTCTTTTATAAACATTGTTATGTATCAACAGATGAACGGTTGATTTTAACATGTTAAACATAAAGCCCAATATTTATTTTAGTATTGTAATTATTCTAAGCCATCCGAAAAAAAAAAATGTGAATTATTAAAGTGTAATTAAGTTTATCTGAATTATAGTTTCTTTCATGTAAAAACACTTTTTATTTATCAGGCTGATTCGATTTTAAAAGTAAAGCAACATTGGAATTAAGTTTAAATTAAATTATCTTCTATTTCATTCAAGGTATACAATTAAGCTATAACTGTTATATAATAATTTATGGTTTAAAAAGGTGTAATTTTGTAACCCTTGAATTACAGGTTTTTTTTTTTTTTTTTTTATTTGGGTAAAGTTTTATTTTACTTGGACTATTTGGCGAAATTTTTGAAATCTCGCCAATATGGCGTCAAAAGTGGTTATCTGAACACGGACACTTTCAGAAATGGAAAAAGGACAGCGTCGTTTGTGAAAGACAAATTTTGAAACAATATGGTTTTTTAAAATCTAAGCCACATACTATCTTTCATTAAATATAAATTAAATAAAACACAATTGAGTTTTACAAAATTTACCATTAATAGTAATAAAGATCCATAAAATGTCTATAAATAACTAAAAAGGGACGATTTTTCTTTTTTCTAATACCTGAACTAACTAACTTATCAATTGATTTATTCATTATTAATGTTGTACTTAAAAGCAACTAGAGAGTCATTAGTAACACCCGTTATATACTATGTTTTAGAATTAACTTAATTAACGTAGATAATTGACTTTTGAATCGGAACTTTCCGATTACGAACCCGGATTTTATACAACATTTTTTGAGCAATAAGGCAGAGAGCATACGTTCCAAGTTTCGTTCCAATCCGAACATTACTTCTACAGATATTGAAGACAACCATGTACTACTATATATAACAATGTGTGTGTGTGTACATACGTGCATGCGTGTTAATGTGTATGTACAAAGAGAGAGATCTGGACAAAACGCGGCTGTAGAGCTGAATCGGACTCGCCGCCAATGAGCAGCACAACTGCCTGTGCCGTCTGAGCGAAATCCCGATAAGAGAGAGAAAACGCTTAGCGTTGGAAGATGGCATTAGATAACAGCGGACACAGGACATGTTCCGTGAGGTAGAAAAGCTCCTTTCATACACTTCTTACGCATCAATGAATAGAGCTCGATCAATTTGTATTGGAACTGTTTTACCTTAATGAACTTTAACTTATTTGTGTTAATCTATTCTGATCTTAACCAACAATTACTTAGTTATTTATGTTTGTTTGTGCATGCATAGTAATATAGCTGCAAAAAATTATTTGTTATTTAATTGAAGTGTTCATTATTTGGAGCCTGAAACAGTGTACACACAGACACACACACGTTGAGTAGAAACTTTTATATGAGAGAATGAGCTCTACTATTAAAGAAAGAAAACAGTTCGTGGAGACACCGTAATGACTTCCCTTTCTGAATCTGAATTCAATTTTATTTCAAGGTTTATTCCTTTTTTGGATCTCGATGAATCAGAGGACTTAAAATTGTAAAGGAAGTCACAAATAAGTCAAATATTAAGTATTTTATTTTAGTGAATTTCGATGAAGTGATAATTTTGTATGGAACCTACGTCATCCAGGCTTTGTAATAATGCAGAAATAACCATGGTAGAGTTTCTCTTGTATGATGAATCTCTAAAAGAGACTCTAAGATATACTTTGTTGGGCTGCTTGAGCTTCGATCGCCTCTCATTTACTTAGAACATGCATCTAAAGGGAAAAAAATATGATTACATTAGTGTGAGTCTAGAAACTTTTTTTGTAGGAAGTAAATAAAAAAATACTTTTAATTTTAATGTAAAAGGGCAGAATGAATCGCATAGAATAAGGTGATTCTTTTTTTTTTTTTTTTGCAATAGTTTAACTTGGACAACTGAGTTTCGTACCTACTTTTTTTCATCTGTCTTTTATGTGTAATAACATATTTCCAATCTCAATAACATTTCCAGTTTAATGCGGAATTAATTGTTAAATATCATCGTATAATATTATGAGACAATCAAAATGTTTTCATTATTGTTAAAGCTGTTGGAATTATACTAATTAGATAATAATTGTAATTAAAGTTTTTAACTTATTTTTATTTCGGAATAACTTTTTTACCGAATAAGCAATTTCTCTCAATACAACCAACTATACATTTTATATATCGGGCTATATTTAGATTTACTTCACATCTGAGTTTGCTTGATTGATTATTTATCCGTGTCACAGTTCGAAGAAAAAAGATGGATATTAGCATTTGTCCTCTTACTTTTGATCCATGGTCATGGGACGAGAACGGCCCCTGAGATAGCACTTTCTTTCTTAACTTTCAAATCCTCTGAACGTGACGACTTTAAATCTCGAACAGATTAGACCTACACGACGGATCATTAAATGGCACCAGGATTCACGATACAACGCCAGGCCTGAACTCATAACTGTTACAACTTGGCTTACCTACTATGTCAGCCGATTTCTGAGATGGAACTTATTTAAACACTATATCCATCTAACCACAAATGAGGAGTTTCAAACTCCATTAACTTTTTCGGATGTCGATTCCTTACTATCTAGGAAATCTTGTCGATTTATAATGACATATATTGAATCATGGTATAAAAAATAAATTGGTATCCTCCTTTTGCCTTCATAATGATCTAAATATTCCTTTGTTAGTTCAATCCCTATTCGTATCGATGCTTATTTTAAAATAAATTGTTTCTGAAATGAGTCTTTTATTGCTCTTAAGAATCGTATCACAATTTTAGTTTACTTTCATGCACATTGAAAATTATAACTCTAAGAAACAGATTTAACTCTCTTTTCATAAAGCTATCGTTTTTCGGATAAGTTCCATCGGGAATGGATGATTGATTTAAATTGGTAAGATAATTTTATCTCAGAACTAGTGTATAATTCCAGCCGTAAGATACTGTGACTGCTGGATTGCTAGCAAAATATCTTCGATGGTTAATTAATGAAACAGGATTCCAAACAAAGAAGGAAAAAAAACTGGATAATAATGTCGAATTTATTCGATTTTTTAAAAATTTTTGCTGTCGAAGAGTGGTTCTCAAACACATTTCGAATTAATAATTTCTTTAAGCAAAATAAATTCTTTTATTTCATTGAAATTATGAGTTCCATCCAAAATTTCATTCAAAAGCTATTACAAATACGTGCAATTCCAGAAAAAATGGAACGAACATAGAGAATTTTTTTTAAAAAAATTCAAAGCTGCAACACACTACATTGTACGAGTATATTTAGCGATATTTGAACTTTTAATAATTAAAAATAATAATACTAATTTATGCTCTCTTATTATTAGAAGATTGGAAAGACAGGTTTCGAGAAAAGATTATTCCGAAATCATTAATCACACTTTGTGAATTTTTATAAAATCATGTTAGGGGACCGATGATATCCTATGACTAATTGGTCATTAGTTGGTTGATTTTATTGGCCCAATTAATAAAATTTATTTATCCAACCAGCCTCACACAATTGCTTATTTATTGATATCACCGTTTATTATGTTGCGGTGGCTCCCTTTAAATACAACGCTTTAGTAACTAGCCCGAGAGAGATGTCCCTTTTAGTCTAGTTGGTAAAGGCGCAACAAAAAAGTGGCCGGTCAGTTTTTCTTCGGATCCAGTGGTCAAGGGTTCAAAACGCCTCCAGCCCTTGAAGGTCAACTCTCTATCCCTTAACGGGGTCTAAAATACCAAATGCCGAAATATAAATAATTGTTAACATATACGAATATATCTGCGTTAGGATATTAAAATAAATGCTTATTAAAAATGATTTCCCATCTGAAATTTAAAATCAAATGTCGAAAATAGTTGCTTATTTAAATAAGGAACTATTGTGTTTGTAATAAATAATGATGGAAACAAAAATTTCAAACACGCATGGATAATTTACGTTTTACAAATGTAGATGTTTATTTTCAATGCTCTTAAGATTCACTGCATCTCTTAGTAGTTTTCACAATTTTACTACGATTAAAATACGATTGAGACAAAAGATGAAAGAAAGAAGGAAAAGTTAATTATCAGTTGTCAAGAAAGAGAGTCGAAAATATTTAAAGATCGGGTGCACGTCACCTGCGTTTATTGAAGACAGTTAACACAACGAGGAGAGAGGAAAGATTTCTCGAATACTCTTGAGTAAGGTGACCAGCCATCCCGATTTTTAACAATTTATCTCGCGTTTTTGCGAGGTCTTAAGGAAGTCCCGATTTTTAGAAAGAATGCACGACAAGCTAGGGAACTATAGGAGAACCTGAAGAGAATGTACAGTTTTTGGCTTCCCTGTAGTTATTTCACCAGGATATGATTTTTAAATTATTTTTGTAAATTTTATAATGTTAAACCTTAGAAATAAAAATAATTGTTGAGAGCTGATTATCAGGAACTGCTTATCAAAGTTTGCCTTAATCAGTTACTAGAATACGACCACCATTGTTTGGACTTAATGAACAGTAACATATTTTGGCATTGGCAGTGGCGAAAACATTTTGTAGCTGTAAAATGAAGAGAGAACACATCGTACACTTCCACAGATTTTATTCTTTTTGCGACATGTTTCGCTAATGATTTAGCATCATTTGGAACAATGTTGTAAAGGAATTACATCCTATACGAAAATTGGAATCGGAGGAAAATTTTAAAGAGGAGAAGGGTCAGGGTCTAAGGAGTTTGTTGGTCGTCCACGAAGTAACGCCTTCTCATATTGAGTTTTGAAACTGTCTCCTACGATACACATAGTACTGTGTGCTGATACCAGTTAAACAAGTGATATCAACAAATCAGCTATTCAGATGATTTAGGTAAGTAATTTATTTAAGTACCAAATTTTTAATCAAGAACTCCGCCCCCCCCCCCCAAAGTCAATGGTGTCTCGCTTTACGAATGTTAAAATCTGGTCACTTTATTTTTGAGCATCAATCCTACATTTTTACCTGAAGAATGTAAGCCTCTGAAGGAATAGTATGGCTAAACATATGCTTAGGAGTTTCATAGGATACTTCATAAATCTATCATCATACAATGCATAAAATTTTGCATATAATTTTTGCTGACGGGGAAATATTCTTTATTTTTATTCATAAAGTTCCATTATATAGTAGTGACATATTTTTTTCTAATATAAGTTAAATTTGCTACTGAAGCACTTAAGTGTAACGATTTTTCATCTCCTTATCGACATGTGCTGCGTTAAAAGAGGGACATCGGCCTGTTTCTAACTCAGAAATGTAAAAATTAAAATTTGATAATTAGGTCCAGTCATTGCCTCATAAGAAAACTAAGAATTAAATTAGAGAATTAAGAAATACAATTTAAATGCGGGGATTTAAAAAGAGAGTGAAATTTATAAAGAAAAACTTAAATCAGTGGGAAAAATTTCTTCGGCTAACGGTAGCTTCAGCTATGCTGAAGATTTATTGCAGTTGAAAATTTGATGAATAATCCACTGTACAGGCGATTGGCTTACTGTTGCTAAAACTGTTTTAAGAACTCCTTTTCTCTGCCACTCAAAATTGCATAACCTTTAACTTCCCTCTTGTGAACCAAACCACTCTATAGTTACGTTTTCTCGCGTTCTAATTGCGGAAGCCTGCAACAACATATAATTTCTACACCCACATAAAATAGATTTTTAAGAGTTTTACTTCATAGACATTGGATCGAAAGAAACTCTTAAATATATCTCTTAATTCATTTTCATGATGTTTTTTCATGCATACTCTCCCTCTCTGGAACGTTCCTCAAATCAGAAAGCTCTATTCTCCACAATCCTCTGTCCTTAAACCTCGAGCTCGCCCAAGCGAGTTTCGACGAACGAGGTCGAGTTTACTACCTTGAAAATACTGGCTGCACCCCCGGAGAGTTTGTGGCACCCCATGCCGATCTTTTCGTTCGTTGGCAGGCAGTTACAAACTTTGGGTAACTGGATCATCCCCTCTCCCAAAATATTTTTCCTTTCCCTTCACTCTTTTCTCTCACTTTATTAATCATGAAACAATCTAATTAAGTTTTAAATTTCAATACTAACAAGATGAGGCGGTATAAATTTCACAACGGAAAGAATTTCTTAAAATAACACACCTTCGACCTCTGAAAGCTTTCATAATGTCAAGACCTCACCTATTTTGTAATACTTGGAAGATTTCCCACTCCATGAAATTATTTTACATTACAAGTTCTCAAATCTCGAAACATACTGATTTAGAAATCAATATATATTTATTATAATAACTTGATTCAATTACGGGCATTTTTGTGTGCGAAAAACACAAAAAAAAATTCTCAGTTAGTTTCCAATATTGATTAGCTACCCATGTTTGAAGAATTTCTACATTCTAAAACTTTTAGACAAAGAATACGAAACATTCGAATTAAAATCATCCTATTTCTACAAAAGAACACTATCATATACGTATGAATTGCAAATTATATTGATATTTCTAACCTTTGAACTTTTGTTTCAGCGCAATTGTTTTATTGTTTTGATGATGCTATGTAGCGGTCTATTTGCTTTTCGACCAGCTCCAAGGGTCCATTGTTGCGAAGAACAATATCATGAAACTCTTTTACGTCGAAAGCTTCACCTGCAAGTCATGTATTACAAAAAATAGAATTAGTACATTGTGCATATATTTTCATTAAAATTTAGATGTTATACTTTTTTAGTTCAAATGTAAGTCTGTGCTATACTGGAGTGCAGATGAATAGTAAATATTAAACATATAATGTAGAAATAGTTACAATATGTTGTTAGAAAAATAGCATTTTAATAAAAACGAATAAATAGCAAATAGATGTTTTTTTATGTAATCCTCTTAAATTAACAAAACAATATAGGCTCAAAATAAAATATTTTATATTTATTTATTAATGATTAAATAATCATTCAAGTTTTGACAAGAGTGTGTTTTGTGTTCTATTTCATGCTATAAATCCACGACACACATTTCTGGTATAAAAATATTGTTTTTATCAACAAACTTTAAAATCCTTAAGACATAATCTTTGTTTTTCAAATAAAAAATTAAAAATTTTGGTGGAACTTTTTTATCAAGAATATTAGTAAATTTATATTTAGAAACTTATATCGTAAAATTTAAAAAATATACAACTCTTCCTTTATTGAATTCAAAAATTAAAAATATTTTAAAAAGTCTGAAATCTAGATTATATTTGAAAACTTAAGATATAAAATCAAACAAGAAGTTAAGCACATCGAAGAAAATTGACGTATTTTAAATGGAAAATGTTTTCATGAAAAGTCATGAAAGGAATTAATTAATATGCAAAGGGCGTTCTATACAAACTGAGAGTTATTTTTTTTACGTAGAGGAAACACCACGAAACAAAAAAATAAAAGTGCAGGCGATTTTTTTCAAAATGTTATCTGAATGTTTAAAAATATTCTAAACGAAGCAGACGATTTTATTTTCCTAGTTTTGTGCTTGTTTAAAGAACTGTTTTATTTGTCCGACAGAAATGGAGGTGAGTGATTCAGAGTTAACTTCCGGAAAAAAAAAAAAAAAAAAAAAAAAAAAACTAAATCTGCTGGAAAGATCTTGATGATTATTTTCTTTGATCATAAAGGTGTAATCTATCAGCATGCTGTGCCTCCCAAAACTACTGTGAATGATGAATATTATGTGTCAGTTTTGAAAATTTTGCGACAACACATATACAAAAATCGTTATGAACAACTGGTAGGAATTGAACATTACTTCACTTACGCATGTCACTACTTCTGTTCAGAAATATCGTAACAAACCCCTATATTAAAATCACGCCACATCTCCCCTTTACACTCAAGATCTCACAACATGCGATTTCTGGCTGTTTTCGAAGTTGGAGGCAGTTCCGTGGCAAAAGTTTTGCAGATTCCGACCTTATTTCCACAGTGCAGGGTTCTTTGAAGCAATTTCCAGAAAAAAGCTTCTCTACTTGTTATGAAAAGTTGTTTGAACGATGAGACTGTTGCATATCATCACGGGAAGGTATTTTGAAAAAGAATGATTCCTATTTTGCTGTAAATATATTCTTTGATATTTTGTGATTTTACTCTGTTTCTATAAAATGCCCTTTATATAAGCAAAAACATAAAAAAGGGCGAGTTCTCCGAAATAAATACTAATTTCAAATTTAGCTTAAAATGTAAGAGATACTTAGACTTTAAAGGGATATACTTTTGGGACTTTGGGACTAATAGTTTAAATTTCATAAATTAAGAACTTTAATTCTTACCCATGGCTTCTACCGCTTTTTTTCTCATAGCTTTGATTTTCAATTCTCCATACTTATAACCACATGCCTAAATAAGAAAAAAAAAACATGTAATCTGATTCTTATATTTATTTGAAATTCTATTAAAAATAAGAAGAAATGAAACAATTCAAAAGTTCCTGAACAAATTAGCCAAATTGTTTCCCTTCTTTGCGATTATATATCATAATTACAATAAAAATAAAATAGCCTATCGATGGGAAGGTTAGAGAAATTCTACTCAGTTTTGTGCTACGTTCATGAATTCAAAATGACTGACAGATGAGATAATGGAACATTTTACGTATTTTAATAAAAGGATTTTGTGCTGTACTGAAATATACTTAAGTTTACATGTAATTCACTTGCATAAAAAGAGCTTTCTAGTACTCTGAAAAAATTTATAAACACAAATTAATAGACAGCAAGTGTGTTTACACGAAACAGGTTGGGTTTAAAAGACAAAAAGAATATGAAAAAAGAAAATATATAAAGTATTCCGTGTGAAGTTTTGCAACGAACACTAAAGCAGGCCATCAAAAGTGCTAACTTTTAAAATAAAACAATTATTAAATCGTTCGATTGCTTACAAGAATTAAAGCAAATGATAACATGACGATGGAATGAAACTTTTATTTATTTGTTCCTTCATTCATTCATTTGTTCACTTGCTCACTCATCCATCCAACCACACACAAATTCATTCGTTCACTCACTCATTCATCCTCTAATTCATTTATCCCGCATTCACCTATTCATTCACTCACTTACCTACCTATTCGAAAGACAAAAGGAATAAGAAAAAAAATTTTCTAAAAATTTCTACGCAAAGTTTTGCAAAGAACAGATTTAGCCATCCAAGGTGCACTTGTTTTGTAATTATTATTAAATTATTCCATTAAGTATAAGAATTAAAGGAAATTATGAAATGTCGAGAAATGGACAACAGTAAACTTTTCCTATATTAAAATTAACAGAAACGCTAATGTATTTAAATTATAATAACTTAATATTTAAGCTAGATGTAATTAAAATTAAAGCAAACGATAAATTATTAAATTGAATATATTTAAAATAAATGTAATTAAAATTAAAGCAAATGATAAATTATTAAATTGAATATATTTAAGTTAAATGTAATTAAAATTGAAGCAAACGATAAAAAAATTAGATTGTGATCTGGTACGCCGAAAGTGATCTACCTAAAAAAATAGCCTCTTTAGTGGCTAATAAAACATATAAATTATTCCATGCAAAGTTTTACAAAGAACATCAAAGTAGGCCCCCGAAGACGCTAACTTTTTTTAAAAATATTATTATTAAAATGTTCAATTACATAAGAATAATTAAAGCACATGATAATATGACGATGAAATGAAAATTTTAATTTATTTATTTACTCATTCATTTGTTCACTTGCTTACTCATCAGTTCATTCATCTAACTAACCATTCACTCATTCATTCATTAACTCACTCATCCATTCACTCATCCACTCATTCATTCCCTCACTCACCTACTCATTCTCTCACTTATTCCTTCATTCACTTACTCACTTACTTACTCATTCGAAAGACAAAAAGAGCAAGGAAAAATAAAAATAAAACAAATAAATTGTTCCATTCAAAGTTTTGCAAAGAACATCTAAGCAGGCTCTCAAAGACGTTAACTGTTTTTAAAAAAATATTATTATTAAAATGTTCAATTACATAAGTAGAATAAAGAACTAAAGCACATGATAATATGACGATAAAATGAAACTTTTATTTATTTGTTTGCTCATTCATTTGTTCACTCTCTCACCCATCAGTTTATTCATCCATCTAACCACTCACTCATTCCTTCATTAACTCACTCATCCATTCACTCATCCACTCATTCATTCCCTCACTCACCTACTCATTCACTCACTTATTCCTTCATTCATTCTCTAACCTACTCATTCGAAAGACAAAAAGAATAAGGAAAAGAAAAATTAAAGATAAATTGTTCCGTACAAAGTTTTGCAAAGAACATCAAAGCAGGCCACCAAAGGCGCTAACCTCAAAAAAAAAAAAGTTATTAATAAATTATTCAATTATTCACAAGAATTAAAGCGCATGATAATATGAGGATGGAATGGAACTTTTATTTATTTATTTATTCATTCATATTTTCACTCACTCACTCATTAATTCACCCTCATCCAACTAACCACTCACTCACTCATTCATTTGCTCCCTCGCTTCTCCTTCATTCATTCACACACTCACTATTCATTCATTCGTTCATTCTCTCAGTGATTTATTTTGGCTAGAAACGATATTCAGAAAACACAACTTGGGTGATCATTTCGTAGTTGACTTAAGCAATAGCCTCTTCGGTGGCTAAAAATGAATAAATGAAAACAAGATAAATTGGCTGAAATATCGCTTGCAAAGTATTTAATCCTCAATCATTGGTTGATTTATCCCAAAGATTTAATAAGAATGAAAATTTAGCCTGGAGCTAAAATACATCCTTTATATCATGCAATAATATTTTTTTAAAAAAAATATCTGTCAAAAAATCTGGAATTTAGCAAAATTAAATGAAGGAACTTGTTTCTATGACGAACCATCCGATAAACATGCCTAAACGTTACTTGTATTGACATTGCTTATTTTTAATAAAAGCTGTACATGATATTTACTTACTTGTCCTGGCCATGTTATATATCTATCTACTTCACGTTCAATGTTGTTAAGAGTAGATGCTGAGTTGTTCATCATGTAATCGATAGCTTGCTGACGACTCCATCTAAAATGACGACGAGATGTTTTGAGTTCACAGAAAAACGTAAGATTTATATCAAGTCATTTTTGCAACCTTAGACTCTGACAAACATTTCTTACCCCATAACGTGCATTCCTGTATCGACCACCATTCTGCATGCTCGGAAAATTTCATATGAGAGATGGCCATATCTACACGAAAATTAATTATGTTAAAAATATGAAAATGGTATTTTTTAAACTTGTTTGAAACATAAACCATTTCAACACTTAGGTGGTCAAAAACGAGCCAGTTATTGACGCAATAAGGGGAACAAAAGAGTTGCAATAGCTTTTAATTTTTTACACTACAAAACAATGGTATATTGTACTTGAGCTCAACGTTATTTATATTCTTCCGCGCAGTCGTCAAAAAAGAGTAGAGTTTAGAAGAACAAATAAAATAAATGAGTATGCTGATTCTATCCGCAAAGTGGAGTACATACAGAACTAAATACACTGACCATAACACTTGTTGACCCTGAATAACATTACAGTTTATCAAATAAATTAATAGCTACGAAAGCAGAATTCTGATCCAGAAATAGTTAACTTACGAATATGTAACATTTAACGATGGAAATAAATGATGGTTTCATCCAAAAATGTGTTTTTTATAGCCAGCAAGGTTTTAAAAAATATTTAGTTAAATTTTTTTCGCTATTGTAAGAGAGAAATATACTTTCAAGAATGTGAGACGAATCTTGGTTTTATTTACTTCCTTTTTTTTTTTTTTTTCAGAAACTAACTGTCCATCGAAATGGAAGGATTGTTGTGTAGCTTCAAGTTAATAGTTAATTAAACTTTTCATTTATATGTTTAAATGCTTAAATGTTTTTTTATATACGTTAAAAGAATATTTTCATGTCAACTGAACTGGGTGTTATCTTCGTTATGCGTGAACTTGCAATAAAAATTATTTAACTGTAAGTATCTTTTTTTATTCTAAATCAAAATTATGTTGCAACTAATATAATTATATCAAACTTGTTTGATTTCTTTTTAAAAAATGAAAAAATATTCACCTTACCTCATATAAGGGTTGTCGTATAGTTCGAGTTCATATCCCAAGTACTCAGCATATAATGCCCAACCCTGAAACAAATATTTGCAGTTGATAAATGAAATGTAAATTTTATTAATGCAATGATAGAATTTAAAACGTTTGTTTCTATAATTTTTCTACGTTCCAATTACAAAACAAATACGGACGCATGCAATTTGTTTCCAATATGTAATCATTTCAAAGGAAGAATTATTTTTTTCCAAAATATTTTATTCGTATTTATAAAAATTTAAAAATAATGAAGGATTCATCAGAACTGAATGAAATTTATTCCGTAAATAATGTGTATTTTGATACAAATAAACGATTGAAAAGGGGGAAACAGTATTTGAAGAATTCGCTATGAGCTGCAATAAGGCCTCTACACGGAGGTTAAGGCGTTTACTTTATTGCGATTTCCCATGAGATTAACACCTTGGTCTCTCGTTATGATATTGTTTAAATTCAAAATTCCTCACTATGAGCGTAATGTGATTTATGTAAATTGGATCAGATTTAGTGAAGTGTAATGAATTGAAATGAGGCATAGCATATAAGCGACGAATAATTTAATATTGAAGTCGGTAGTCTGTAGTTAAGTGCACGTTAGAGATTAAAAGCTGGAAATATTGGAACATTGATAGCAGACCTGCGTTGAATCAAGAGCCTTTGGAGTGAATTCAAGTAGGAACGATGAAGGATTAGAATAACTTGAACCCTCAAATTTACTTTATCTAACCCCCAGTGAGTTAGTGAGAATAAAATTAATTCATTATTTAAACGTTAGGTCAAACACGTATAGAAATTGTTACTATATAAAAATATGTTAGACTTCAAGTATTAAATATTACTAAAACTAAATAAAAGAATTTGATTATTTTCATAGACTGAGTTTCTCTTCATTTGACTGTATAATAATGTGACTCTCGAATTAAGCTTTCTATTGATAACAGATGGCTTACACAGAGAAGCATTGCAGAGTCATCGTATCAAACAAACTTTGAATCTGTACTTTTGAGTAGGAGCATCCCAGATTGCTTCTATCCACATTGCTACACCTTCTAATAAGTTAGTTTCCAGTGTGCCATTAGCATTGATACATATTTTATCTTGATTATTACGTGAACTACGAAAGTTATTAAGTCTTCCTTTTTCTTTCTTTTTGAAGATATTACTGTCATAAATTTTTAATGAACAGTCATCCAAAATATGGGATACACTAAATGGCTTTCACACTTTTCCTTACAGTTGGATAAAACTGGTATTGCTTTTAACATTTGAAAGGAAACCAAGTTACTGTATTTTTATGGATTGTCTTCATTAAGACAGATAATGTAAATTTTAAGAAATGGAAACGTCTAAAACTGAATTTTCCCCTTAGAGAAATGTGCTTTTTAATATGTGCTAATATATTGTTGTTTTGAGAGAATGGTGTCGACAAAAATTCGTGGGCATAAAATAAAAGATACATGGTGTTGGATTCAAAAGATTGAGATTATAATACATTATGAATATAATAGTTACATTTAGTCTGCTTAAAATATATTCACATTGGTAAGATACATTTAATTTAATATTTTATCATCCGTTTTTATTTTAATATCCGAGCAGAATAGTATTGCTCTAAGTTAATATTTATCGTTTGACCTTACTTTAAAATTTGATTTAATAATTGATTTTTATGACAGAATTATATGTTTTTACTCTTTTTGTTGTTAACATTGGCAACGTTTTTGTACTTAAGAATGTTTTGTTTGTGAAAATAAAAATGCATTAAATATTTAAAGAAGGTATTTTCTGTTCTTGATAGCAATTGCTTCTGATGAGCCTGGGGTTCAGAAATATGCTTACTCTACGTTAAGTAATATTTATTTTGAATAATAATACTTTTTCGAGAACTTAACAGAAAAAAAAAACAGTTTTAAAAATAAGTATTATTTTTGTAGTCTTTTTTTTTCTTGACCTGAGAACGGTTTTTGTTAGTTCGTTACTAAAAGTAACACTTTTTTCTTTACTAAAAGCGAATTCACTATTTCTTGTATATGCATTTTCATTGTTAAGTAAGCTTTTAAAAGTTCAATTTCTTTTTTGGAAAAATGATCACAATCATCATAAAGAGCCCAAACATGCATCGATTAGGTTCGAACTCTCAAACAGCGTTATTTCAGGTTCTCTCAAAGTTTAAAGTCAATCTCTGGTAGTTTGGAATTCTTTAAATGCTGTAAAATCCCAATCATACATTCTATTCTGCATAATTCGAGCAATTAACACTTCGTTTTGCACATAGTACGCTACAGGTTTTCCTATTCTACAACTGGGAAAATCTCTAAATTTAAGAAGAATATGTGACGGAGATTAAAGGCATGTTTATTTTGGATATTGTTCTCATAAAATCTAGAAAATGTATTGTCCTAATGACAGTATGATAACTGCGAGACACATGAAATCCTGAACAAAGACATATTGGCAAAGAATACAGGAGTCGAATTTTCAAGAGCGATAAGGAAAAATCAAATTAAGCTCAAAGTGGTTGGGAGAACTTATTCAAAGTGGTCGTTCTGTCAGGCATTTCAACCTAACTCACGCTCTTAATTTGTGATATAAATAAGAAATATATCTTACCAGCCCACGATTTCACGGCTTTTTTCGACGGTAACTACGTAGATTAATGCTAATAGGGGAACTTTCTTCTATCCGTAAAACTAACAGAAAAATTTAAATCTCGGTAGCAATTCTCTGATGGTAAGTACTTATCCTCTACTTCACTTTATTTTGCATTAATTTTGTATCAATTATATATATCATTATATCTAAATCACTTCACTTCATTTCTATCTTCATCTAATTTACCTAACCACGTTTCGGTTTGGATGGGGAAAATTTATAATTTTATACAATTCAATTCGATAAAAGACCCCGAGATCAGTGAAGAGAAAATCACGAATAGTCCATTATAACAACACTTTCGCCGATACCTGATGCTTTCCTACAGCTCAGAGTCCTTTGTTGGCGCATGCTCAGTGCTCAGCCTATGTAAGCGATGGTGCACTGGCGACAGTCACACTCTCATTTGTGCGATTCTTATACATAGTTTTAATTATATGCTCAACCATATGGTTTTAATTAAGTACTGAGAATGATTATCAGATTACATTATTGAGAAAAGTAAACCATTATGTATGCATAATTAAAAAAAAATAATTAATATATTTTTTTCTTTACTTCAATAAAGGCGGTACTGTGCACACCATACTTCCTAAAATCGGGAATGTCATTCTGTTCCATTACGTATGCATACTGAAATAAAAAATAATAAGAAAAAAATGTTATAAGTCATGGTAATCAGTATATAACCGAAAAAGAATTGTTCTTTAGAAGCAGTTCGCACAAAAAGACTACCTACCATCAATATCAGTTTTTAGGTAAACA
The DNA here is from genome assembly GCA_019974015.1 of Nephila pilipes. NCBI lineage: Eukaryota > Metazoa > Arthropoda > Arachnida > Araneae > Nephilidae > Nephila > Nephila pilipes. The sequence continues at coordinate 787,658 of BMAW01060325.1, read as the reverse complement.
ATAGGAAATATTTCTCACATTTGTTTCAAAATAATCATAATAGAAGTTTCATGGATTTATCAGAATTTAATTCAACAGAATGTAAGAAATTGTTAAATTAAATAAAAGAAGATCTCTCCATAAAAACAAAATAATTAATAACTTCAAATATAAATCCATAGAATTTTGGATTTATTCTATAAGTAACAGCGTATTTGTACATGAACATAAGAAATCTTCAATGGAAAATAAAATTTTTAAGGTACCATCTAATAGGTTAAAGACTCCGAGGAATTTGATAAATTGCTATAAATTTTGACTTTTCAAACACATTTAAATAAAACGCTACTATAAATTCTTCTTATTTTTAGTTCGAAATTCTAATGTCGTACCATTTGAAACTCATACAATACATTTTAAAATTCAAACGAATAAAAAAATAATTATTGACTGCTAAGCTACAATTTTTTATTAATAATGTTTTTTTTATCAAATGTAATTTCAAACAAGAAAAAAATTTACTTTTGAACAGACAAAATTCTAAACTTTAAATATTTCAAAACATTTCAATATTTTAAAATTCCGACAAATTTTACAAATTTTAATAATTTTAAACAAGTTTTTCACAAATTTTAGAAGTGTTTCTCAAAATTCTGTGCATGGGTTTGGTTTGCACTAGAGTTATTTATAGTTTTACAAATTTTATCTATCAGACACTACTATAAATAGAGAGAAAAAAAAGCTGTATCCAATTATGTAAATAAAAAATGCAGTTTTTGTTAAATCTTTATTTCATTTATGGAATTATTAAACATACTATACAAAACAAGCAGAAATTTTTTTTAAAAAAGATTACAAAAAATAGCCTAGCGTTTTAAATACATAATCTTAAAAAATAAAAGTACTAGCAATTTAAGGTAAAAAGCAATTTAAAGCATTGAGGCTGAGTGAAATGACTCTACATACTGTTTAAGAAAATTTAATCAGCTCTAAATAATGTAGCTAGAATTAAAAAGTTTTGTACATATTTTTTAGAAAAATCATACTATTGAAATTTGATGCTAAACATATTTTTGATATTTTGGTCAGTTTTACTGTTATGTGTCTTTTTAAGAGCACAAAATTATTTTTTCTAATCATTCATGTGAATAAATTCCAGATAATACAATGAAAATAATAAATAAATGAATGAAAAATTACTAATCGACTGTTATTCTTCTTTTAACCATCACACACGCAAAGTCGTATATTTAAAAACTGCTCTTTAAAAACAATATTTCAATACTTTCCGAGTTAATAACTTGCACATTCTCAACAAATTTTAATTTCTTGATATTAAAATTGCATTTAATTCATGAAACAAAAAAAAATTAACCTTAGAGGTTGAAAATATTCAGAATTCCCGTTACTAGTGCGAGATTTGCGTGTACTTCAGAAATATTATTAAAATAATAAAGAAATAATAATTTCCAGTAAGAAATGAAAGTTCTAAGCCAACTTACCTGGAAATGGTGTCCTGGAACTCCTTCATGCATTGCCAATGTTACTACATCATATTTTGGACTAAAAAGATATATATATATAAACAATGAGAATGTCACAAAAAAGTATAAATCGATTTCAAAGTAATAAAACTAACAATAAAACATTATTCCAACAGAACATGCTGAAAAAACAGTGAAAATTACAAAAATTCATAGGGGATAATTTGTATAAGTATTAGTCTGTTGAATATCACGTCTAAATATTGAAACTTTTTGAACTTCATTATAAATTATTGCATTAAAATAAAAAGAATAATTTTTAGGCTTGAAAAGATAGTCATAAATTCTGCAGGATAAACATTACATTCACAAATTCAAAAATATCGGGGACTTGGGAAAACTTAACGAAAAATCTCTTATGTTTAAGTGAAAAGCTTCTAATAGTTGAAAATGAAATCAAATTTTTTCTTAAAATTATAAAACAAACTTGATAAGTTAAAAGAAACATAACAAACAAGATTACAAATTTCAGTGTAAGTTAGTATTGTACTAAAATTGGATTAAAAGATCTTTATTAAAGAAAGTAATGAAAACATTTGAAAATGTGAATTGTCATTTCTATTAATATAGTACTGAGACCTTGAGCATTATGAACAACAACGTTCTAATAAAGAATAAATGTATATAAATTTTTCACATAAAATGAAGGAATTCTATCCGCTCCTTTAAAGTGTCTCGCAATTATGCGAATGATGAAGGCGGAAGAATCGTCCTAATATTTTAAAACGGTTTTCTGAATTTCACTTGGTGTGTGTCATCAAATTTTCGATCTTTAATTTAACCAACTTCCCATTAAGCTAGAGCTCTGGAACTTTGGGAATCTTTCTTATTCGCCTAACAATGCAATATTTAGACATTTGCGACAAGTTTTAACTGATATTTCAATAATTTGTGTAATAGACTGGCGCCATCTATGGGAGATAAATTGAATTTCGCAGAGAGAGTAATCTTAAAGACGAGAGAGATATGAGGTTTTTTACAAAGTTTTAACTAATATTTAAATATTTTTTTAATAAACTTTGCCACCATGTAAAAACGTTGGTTTTTATCTTGTTTATATTTCATCTATGATATTGCCATTGAGGTTCAATACGGTTAAGGTCAGGCAAGTGAGAGACTCCAAGTAAACTCTTTCGCTTCATTCTCAAGTTCATTAAAGCAACTTGTGATGCATTTTGTTGAATGGAAATGATCATTATCTGCCTGAAACAAGGGGCAACCATCAGGTGAGGAGGTTGTCTTCATCACTGGATGAACTCGATCTTTGAATAACGCTTGAAGTATGATCTTTCAGAATAACCATTGGTCCTAAAAAGAGACAAAATAACAGCACTCCAAACCCACATCGAAGTTTTACTGTTGAAATCAAACAGTGATTATGTAATACTTCAGTAGAACGTTGCCAAACATAAGCCACTCTTGTGTAGGGAAACATAGTGACCGAGAATTTTTCACAAATCAAATTATATCTCTTCAGTCATCAAGGTTCCAGTTTTGATGCTCTCTTGTACCACTGCATGCATTTTTTGTTTGTTTGTTTTGACACTGATGTCTGTAATTAGAAAAATCATGTCATGAAATCCTACGAATTTTTACTTGAAACCAATACTTCTCAACTATCGTTTATACCTGTAATTATTTTCTTAGTTGTGACTTAACATTTTTGACGAATAATTCGTGCCATTTCACAGTAATTCCTGTTTGATAACTTTTTCATCCTCTATTTCCTCCTTTAGAAGTAATGCATTGTTCTTTTTTTATATCTGGTCATAATTCTAGATACAGTTCTTCTTGCTGCTGTTTTAAACACTGAAGCATTTACTGGATGAGCACCAATAACCATGCCCTTCTGAAAATAGCTGAAATCAAACATTTTAAAATATTACATAAGTAGTGTTTTATCTATAAATGTGGCCGCGATAGCCTAGTGGTCGCGGCCGGCGGTTTTCGCCGAGTCGGGTTTCGACCTTTGATACCACTAAAGACCCGCCGTGTAGCCGGAGCTGATGCACGTTAAATCTGTCGAGGCTCAAAATCTTCTCGTTACAGTGGTGTGGATGTTTGGAGAGAGAGGTGCCAGGTCAGAAAATGTCCTCATCACTTGACCGAAGTTCAAAATTCCGAGTTCTGTCGCCAGTAACCCTCGTGTTACTTCTAGTGCGACGATAATAAAACCAACCAACTTATCCATAAATATACTACTGAAGTTAGATAGTAGGTTTCATATCCGGTTCGTATGTTCAGTAAACAACAACGACTGCATCATATACCAAAAATATGTATGAGAGCTTCTTTTGGGCGCCTTCAGAAGGTGTGTCCGCAATTTTGTCAACCATTTTTACTTGACGGAGTCAGAATGAAATAATCTGACAGGCGTCAAAAAAACAATAATTTGAAGATCAGAATAATTAGAATTGAAAGAAATGGCAAGCTTGACTAGGCCTTTGCTATTGTGCAAAGAATATGAAGCATTTGACTCACTGGACCATTCTACGCCATTTAATATGTATTTTTGAGTGCTTGTGAAAACAGTGTTCTGACAGACTGATTTAATGAACGTAGGAAGCATTAATACGAATGCGTTTTGGCGAGAAATTTTAGTTTCCGAACAAAAAGGATTGTAAGATATAAATAATATAGATGAAGAGAACAGATTACTTACGTGTTATGAAGAGAGGATGTATCCAAGTAAAAAGTTCCTGGAGTTGAGTTGTCAGCAGATGGCATCATGTAATAAGCTTGAGGGCCTGTTGCCATTTCCTTGGGCATTTTTTCAACTCTGAAAAAACGCAATACATATATGTACAAGCAGTTGTTGTCTCTAGTGCTTAACACCAGCCTGTAGAGGGTGTCTTGTAAGGGGCGAGTGTAAGATGTTACTTATACAACCCCCTCAGCTGTGTAAGCGATTGAATTGATACAATAATGCAATAACGGTAGTACTTAATAAAGTAGTTGTAGTTAAGCAAATAGGTTTGACATTTTATCAGGAATATAGACAACAGTAATACAACAGTTAAGTAAAAAAGTATTGCGAGGTGATCAGATATGCTAAAAATAAATTGCGTCGATCACCAAGGCAACACGACCGGATTTTAAAAAAATCAAAGGAACTGTTGTTATTAGCTAAAAAGTCTAATCTTGTCGTAAGTTTAAAGATAAGTAAATGTATACTAATATAAGAAAAGTAAATAACAATCAAGGTATTGTTATTAAAATTTTATTATTAAGGAAAGTAAAGAATGTGTGATGAAAATTTATGTTTTAAAAATTCCCAATTGGAAAGTTTGTCAGTAAAAGTGAAAAGAAGTAGTTTAGTGATAAGTTTAAAAGTTAAAATTTTCTACTCAGTAGGCAAGGGCGATCAGCTTTTACAGAGAGTATTATCTAAATCCAAAAGTCCACTGAGAAAGATGAAATTGTAATGTATGAAAATAACGCAATGATAGATTTTAATGCGATTGATTGGGTCACCGTAATCTGAAAATTAAAAATTCCTAATGATGCTATACAAGCATTTTAAGAACTCATACTAATGAAATAGAATGCTTTTTCTTTCATATAATTAGATGAAATTTGACATTCATCGCAGTTTCATATTAAAATGTTTCAAATATATTGTTTTCTACTTCTTTTATATTTAATCCAGATGTCGTATAAATAAATAAATAATGCAATAAATAAAATTCAGTTCACAATAGTACTAACACATGTTATACAATGTATCATTTATCTTCCTAATTTATTTATGAGAAATTCTTAATCCATAATATTATGATAACCATTTCATATACTTCGCTTTAAATCACTTATAAAGAAAATGTGATTTTCTAGTAGTAGTATCAAGATCTTCATATTCATTTTAAATCGCCATTAAACTGTGTTTATCTTTCAAAACTGTTTTACAAAACAAGAGTTTCATTTTGCGTTTAATTGCCTACTACCACGTGTACCAAAGCATTGTTAAAATTTTTAAAATAAAATACTTCATATTTTAAGAAAAAAAAATTGTATAATTTGATGAGGCGTATCACTTTCCATTCAGGAATATTTTTAATCGGATTTTATTTACGCATCAAATGTGAATTATTTTACTTGAATAAATTATTTCTATTGTTATTCGATTTTCACTTTAAATCAACTATAGTTGAATTTTATTAAAATAAATCGCCATATTTATAAAATAGACTCCGTTTAAAATAAATATTTTCAAAATTAAAATTTCATATTAATCTACATTCTCGAACAATTCTATCATTAACAGCCGAAACTTCTCTTATGCTACTTGGAAAAACTAACGCAATATATCCTTTGGTAGTAAATAAGTGAAGTACTTACGTTAATTTCTTCTCGGGAATGTTCTTAAACAAAAGCTTTAACTTAGGAGTAATGTCTTTTTCTAGAACTTCTCTGTAAGTTTCGAGTGCTTCCTCCTGGAGATATATAAAACATGATCCATGCATTTTTTTTTTGGCATAACATCATTTACTTAAAATATGAAAATAATGAAACATGAATTTGTCACATGTAATTACTCTTTGCAAAAGACGTAAAAAAATGACAAGAGTTCCACCATTTCAAAATCTTCGAAATAAGTCAATATTTGAAAGATTTACATCAAAAGCTCCTTTATGAATGGAAACAGTAAATGGGGAATGTCTAGTTGGAAAAACAGGTGTCAATATAGATTGAAATCTTTAAGGTATGTGCCTACTCAAAAATCACTGTTTTCGTTAACTTTTTCGAAATTTTCTGTATTGCTTTTTAGTAAAGTCCACATATTTAGGATTTCAAAAATGGTTTGCATTTGTCTCTAGGGAGCTTGAAACAAAGTTATGGCCCAGATTTTAAACCGGAAGTTCAATTTAAAGCGACCGGAAGTGGAATTTTTCAAGACCGAAATAAAGCCATAGAAATATAAATAATACATTTAAATAGCTGTTTCTTCATTTTTAAACTATGTGAATGTACAATTTACTTTTTAAATACAGGATTTGGTTTTACTTATATATTTATTGTAGTTGCAGGTGTATCGGGCAACTATTTCTTCACTTAATTTTGATTTATGGACTTGCATTTTCTGGAAAACTGCGATTTTAATTTTTTTTATTACGAAAAGTCTCATTTCTTAAAAAGTACTTCATATATTCAAATGAAATTTTACCACAACGTTCTGTACATCTCTAGGTATTCTGTGAATCTCAAGCATAGCTTTTAGATATATAACTATTTATTTTGGTGCTATTTTTATTTTAAAAAGTGATATATTTCTTTGTAAAATCAGCATTCCACCGTGATTCGTTCGTATCATATCCTATTACTACAGGAATATTTCAGTACATCGACTCAACTATCATCACATTTTTTATTCAATATTCTTGTTCAGAAACAATTACGAAGTTAAACTCATTTCAAAATGTGTACAGGCAGTCTTGCTTGAGTGAGCGATATACAATGTAAATTCTATAATCAGCAAACCTGCTGAAGAGCACGGGTGTGTGCTACTAAATACGGGAAGGGAATGAGACGTGCAGATCATGGGAAATAGCAGCAACCAGTCTGTCGGCAGCAAGCCTAATATAATTACCCAGGAACGTGTGGTTCCAGACCGATTGACAGGTCAGTGTCTTTTGATTGTTTATAATATAATACCTACAATGTGTTGTAAGTGTAGTACAGTTTTTAAAATTATATTTCGTACAAATGTATTTAATTCAATAAAATATTATTTCCTTCAACTTATTGCAGAACGTTTTTGATATGCATATCGTTTGGCCCACCGGACTAAAATGCGTTTCAACTGTAACTGTGCAGAATTTGTGGAATGGCTCGGTAGCATGAAGGAATCACACAACGTAAGTAAATTTAATTCTTTTATTTACAATTGTATGAGTTATACCCAAATTACAAAGCGCTTTCGCCTTGTTACTCTTTACATAATATCACGAACAAAATATCACGAACTGATAAACATGAATAGGAAAATATTCCCATGCATTTAATCACTAAAGGATGGAATTTATCGAAATCGCGCGAGAAGAGGAATAGTTTCAATTCCCACTTCTATCGCTCTCACTCCTTGCGAGATCGCTTTCTTTCGCTCTCCTCACCGGATCCTCTTTTTTCTTTTCTTCTTTCTTCTCCATCTCTTTTAAATCCCAGGATAGAGCTACTCATGCCCCTTTCTCTTCATTTTCATTTCCGATTGAACGGCTAATGACTTTCGCAGATAACCTCCGTCTCTGACCCCCAACTCCACTCGTTCTTATCGGACAGTATACAGTTTAACGCACGCCACACAGGTGCCACATGTCGAACGCAAAACGGATAGGTCCTAAATTCTCATGTCATAGTTCGCAATTCCGCACACATTGAATCATCCCTGCCACATTCGTGTGGCAGAGTTATGTGTTCATGAATGCACCAAAGTTGCTGACTCCAGGTGTGGCTCATTTATTGCCCGCTTTGGAGAAATAAACTTTTAATACGCTTCTGAATAGGGAGTAAGGAACAAAAACCAAAGTTTCAATTCATTCAATACAAATGCCTTTCACGGGAAATTATCTATAGGCTTCGTTACAGATGTCTCTGACGGGGGTTATCTATAGGCTACGCTACACCACAGCGGCCCCCAAAGTCTTTTGGGTTGGACAGACCTGATCTAGAACGACCTTTTTCCCTTCGTGAGAAGAAACTGGATTACGCTCCTCAACTTGCAATTGACGGGATTCGGAAGGAAGACTTTCATTTCAAAACAGGGCACTATAAGAGTTTGCAACCGACAGAGAAAACGAGAGCTCGCATTACATGCCCAATATTTTTACCTTGAACGCAGTACAGCCAACTTTGTTGAAAAAATTCTATTTTACTGTAAGAGGCTCTTGCTGTCTGGATAACCCTCGTTATATAATACGTTTATTTAGTTAAGTAGTTATTAGTATGCAAACGGAAAGCTATTTATTTTTACAATGAAATTCAACCGAAGAGGTTGAAAGAATCCTTAGTCATAAAAAGTTTACTTACACGGAGCAGATTGTTAAAAAAGCGTTCATTATTTTTCACACATACACACGCGCGCGCGTGTGTGTGCGTAAAGTTTGAGCAAGCGCCGACCACCTGATGGGGCACTTAACCTGCTTGAAAGAAAAGAGAGTATTTGGGGGAAACGACGAGAAGTTTCTGTTCGATCGCGCGGGAGGCGGAAAAAATAACTTTTTAACTTACAACTTAGAGGAAGTGGTTATTTATTAATAGTAAACATTCATCCTGTTACTGCGTGAATGCAATAAAAGGATCCGTAATGCATTTTTATGTTCATGTCATGTTGTTCACAACCACAGTTTGTCCTAATTACATGCATCCAGAAACTCTATTCGTGCGTGCATTAAAACTATGTTTGTCCAAACTTCGTCTAATCATTTTGAGCAGAAGTTTAACGCCTGTAAGGTTGAAGTTCAAACTTTCAAAACTTATTCTTTACCTTGTTGATTAAAAATTAAAAAGCCAAGTATTATTTTAAAGTTTCTAATTTAAAAGTTAGATAGGCACCGTGATCAAACACAAAAGCATTCTGAGAACCCTTCTTTTGTAATTATTCAAGAAACACAGGGAAAAAATCCTGTAAGGATTGTTTCATGGAATTTTCCCGTAAAAACATATTGATAACTGAGCAACGTAAACAGAGCCGTAATCTACATACAAAAGCAGTAGAAACAGTTCTTGTTCAAGGTGGGTTTTTTTTATTAGGGAATGGGCTAGAAGCTAAAGGTACTGATGTATGTCAAAATAATGAAAGGGGCTGCTCAAAGTAGTGTTCATGGATTCGTTGCTCACTTCAATACCAATGAAAGATGGAATTTCGTACCTTTTGGTAGATCCCTATTGTGATATCGATCTTGGTCACAATAACACAGATTCACGCGATGAGATCTTTTACTTATTACACGGGTGTCTCGTATACGATGGCTTCATATATTTCTATAGGAGTAAATGGATTTTATTTTCCATTTCGGATACAATAATCGATAACGAAACAATGAACTTGCTTTATACTTTGGTTTTCTGGCTCTAGAAAAAGATAGCGTGCCAAGCTCTAAGGCAAATAACGTTCATCCAGATATGGGCAGTCACCCCTCATTTTTACAACGTTTTTCTGAATTTCACTTGGTGTGTGAGTGTGTGAGTGTGTGTGTCATCAAATTTTCGATCGTTAAGTTAACCAACTTCCCATCAAGCTAGAGCTTTGAAATTTTGGGAATCGTTCGTACTCGCCTAACAATGCAATATTTAGACGTTTGCGACAAGTTTTAACTAATATTTCAATAATTTTAATGTCAAAATATTCTTTCCTCTCGGCGCTTTTAGGATTGAGGAAAAAAACTTCTTTCCCCCTCTGGGAGCACCGGGCACTCCCCACGCAGCATGCGGTATCGTAAACCTTTTGTACTCACAAAGGGGAGATACTATCTCCCCTTTACTATGTTCGAGATTGTAAGGGTTGCTGACTTTTAGTCAGTAATCATTCGCAAGAAAGAAAGTTTCCAATATTTGGCACCGTGTCTTATCACAATAATTTTTTCTGAATTCTGGTTCCCATTCTTTTTTTAATAGAATGACTTACAAACTTTCAAATGCATGTTTTGATTTTATGAGTATTATGAATTTTTTAATACTCTCACAAATGTCTCTTTTTAAGTGAATTTTAAAGTTAAAAATAACTAACAGTTTTAACTAATATTTCAATAATTTTCTCTAATAAACTTTGCCACCATATAAAAACGTTGTTTTTAAAAACGTTGGTTTTTATATCGAATTATTTCATTATAAGAACTCGTTGACACACTGATAGTAGTAACTTTTTGGTGTGTGCTAGATGAAACAAATGGTTAAAAATATAATAAATCATGACTGACCTCTGTTTTGAAAAACTGAGCTTCGTCGTTACGAATCATGTTGCTGAATTCTTGTTGAGTCATGTTGAGATTCAATGACTTTATCACCTGTGGAAAAACACAAAGAATTAAAATTAAAAGGACAATCAGTGCTGAATAATCGTATTTCATATCTTTATCGTTCTTCGTTTTCCGTTAAAGCACATTGTTTCATCTCCATTTATAATTTAAGAAAAATTAAATAAGATATCGACTTCCACGTTTTGTTGAATGTGTAAATCATGCAAGGATTACTATGTGATTCAAATATACCTTCGGAAAAGCCTTTTATTGTGTGTATTGATAATGCACACACACACAATTTTTAATAAAGAATACAACTTTATACTTGATAACTTAATGGTTAAGGTTGTCTTCAACTAATGTTGATGAATAGGGCGTAAACTCGGCGCATTTTATAAGATAAAAAAAAATGCTCCAACACAAATATCAAATTCTAGTTTTCACTATTCTGTAGAAAGTGAGTTATTTTAATGTAAAACTTATTCCTATATTTATATAAATTCGTTTTTTCCTTGAATAAAATAATTCCATACTTCGTTTCTTATATTGAAATGCTAAATTGCTATTGAACATTAAAAAGAATGCAAAAGAATGCATTAATAAAATATTACAAATTTAATGGAGCGGTATAATACATGAATATACGCATTTTTACCAAGCAAATTCAATTATTGGGTCATTTTTTTTATCAATCTGAAAATGTGTAACACATTTGGGTCCTGCTACTTAATATGACCGAAGACAGCCCTAGACTTACCTCGTCCATTTCCTTAGTTATCCTTTCAACTTCTAAAAGCCCCATTTGATGTATTTGTTCTGCAGTTACGCTAGTGTCGGTGAGATGATAGGTCAGTTCTTGTTGGTAGAAATCCCGACCGTTTGGCAAGCTGCTGACTCCGATACCTGGACGAGCATGCAATCTGTATTCCTGTTCCAAACATAATACAGAAATCATTCAGCGGGTAATTCTCACACACAACAAATTCCTCCCTTAGATATCCTCTGCCCCTACTAAAAGTGTAGTTGGTATCTAGCAGATTTTTTGTAAATAGGGTGGATATGTAAGGCAAGTATTTTGATGCATGGGATGCATTAAATTCTATCATTAAGAATAACAGTTTTAACGTGAGATATTTTCATACTCAAACCAACCCCATCGAACAAATAACGATTTGCGCATATACGCATTTGTCAAGTGAACTTTTAAAATGCAGAAAAGAAAAGAAAAAGTAAGGAGTGGGTGAAATTTTCTATGCCAATTTCCTTTGAACCCTTTGAAGGGCACAATGTTATTATTATATATTTTTTAAAATATATACAGGCAAGCTAAGTTTTTTGATTATACAAATAAAAAAAAATATTATTGAAAAAATTAGCAGTCCCCGGTTCGGAGAGGGGATTGCTTGCGCTATGCCAACACGAACGGGCACAGTTAGAAAACTGCAAACGCGGGAAAAGGCGTTTGCATTGCGCAAACGGTGCCCCTGAGAGGGTTAACGAGTGCTAACGTTTACCTTCCTTTATTATGTTAAGTTCTCAGGAAAGGAGAATTATTCAGAATGAATATTAATTAGCGTAAAGTAAGCGTACTTCTGAGCCCCGGGCTCCACAGAAACAATGACTAACAAAAAAAAAAGAAAAGAAAAAGAAAATACCTCCTACAAATTTCTAATATATTTTTATTTTCACAGGCAAAACATTCAAAAGAACAAAAACGTTGCCAATGTTAACAACAAAAAGAATAAAAACAGATGATTCTGCCATAAAAACCAATTATTAAATGAAATATTAAAATAAAAGCAAACAAAGTATTAAAGTAGATAATAAAATTTGTTCGGATATTAAAATAAAACTGGTCGATAAAATATTAATTAAATGTATCTTAGCAGTGTAAATATACCAATGTAATAATAAAGCAAACTAAATGTAATAATAAAATCATAATTTATTTCAATATTAATCTTTTGAACCTAACACCCAATATTCTTTATTTTATGCCCATACATTTTTGTTGACGCCAGATTCCCAAAACAACAAGGTAAAAAAAAAAAAGAGTGTTGGGATATAGAGAGAGGCTCAGAAAGGATACCTATTGTTTTCAATTGAATAAAATTGCGACAGATGTATTCAAATGTGTAAATCATACATTCAAAATGTACTTTCAAAAAACTGCAATTTGATTATTTGGTATAAGAGTTGCGTAATTGATTCGCAAGAATTAAACGCATTCGCCTGGTTGTTGTTTGCTCATAATTGACGGTAGCATTATTTCTTCATTAATATCAATAAAAGAGTACGGTTTTATGCTTTTTTTTATTATTATTCTTTTGAAACGAAAAATGACATCCTCTTGAAATGATTTTCCTATTTAGAAAAAAGAAGGGGGAAAAAAATGGAGATATCTAATATGAATAGTTTTGTGCCTTTTTTATGTTTATGCTTATGTAGTTTTAGAAACATAACTGCAAATTTTTTATAGCTATTTTGCTTTAGTATTTGGAATCATTGGTTACTGGAAAAAAAAGCGGCATCCACGGTAGAACTGGAATATATGAATCTGCCACATTTTAGTGTAAACAAGTTAACTTCATATTCTTGAATATTTGAGTAAAATCAATTTAGCTAGATGTACTTACATACTTGAGTATAAACATAACACAATATTAATTGATATTCATATATACTCGAGTATGATCAATTAAGATTTTTAAGCAAAATGTTTTATAATTTTACATAAATGGAAATCATGTTCACATGCCAGAAGTTAATTAGCCACCCAAGGGGTTATTATTTTTGGTAGGGCGTTTTGGTGTACCCGATCACCATTCAATTTCTTATCGTTTGCTTCTATTTTAATTACATTTAGCTTAAATATATTCAATTTAATAATTTATTGTTTGCTTTAATTTTAATTACATGTAGCTGATATAATATCCAATTTCATAACATATCATTTGCTTTAATTTTATTTACATAGAGCTGATATAATATTCAATTTAATAATACATCATTTGCTTTAATTTTAATTACATGTAGCTGATATAATATTCAATTTAATAATTTATCGTTTGCTTTAATTTTAATATCGAAAAGTTTACTGTTGACCATTTCTCGACATTTGATCGTTTACTTTAATTCTTATATTTAATTGAGTAATTTAATAATTATTATTTTTAAAAAAGCGCATCTTAGGTGGCTAAATTTGTTCTTTGCAAAACTTTGCATGGAACTTTTTTCTTATTCGATTTTTTTTTTCTTTATTTCGATTCAAGTGAAATTCGCTTTATTGCTATTGGTGTCCGACAACACTATTTTGATCATAATAAGATGAAAGTAATTTGACTAGAATGAGTATGCGAGTTCGCATTCCACTCTCTTGATTTCTACCCCACGTCTTGTTAACAGCTTGATGCTTAATTGAATTGCTCTGGAAGAAACCGTCTTTATTTCATATAATAGTTTTTAGCAAAAATAGATTCTCGACTGGTTGTCTGCCGAATATCAGTTTATTATTTTATCTCAGTTATTCCAAATATAAAATTTTTAAAAACAAACTAACATTAAATTAAGTGTCTTTGTCAATTCCTATAACGTCTTAGTTTAAATGCTACCAAGAATTGCAAAATGACCAATACAGAAGGACCGCAATAGATAAACTATAAAAAACATTAGTGAATGCTTCGTTTCTTGCTCCAATCTCCATCTTTCTAAGTAGTTTCCTATTAGTGGTACGCTTAAGAAAATTTCTATCAAATAGTGCTCCGTATAATCTTGAACTAGATTTTAAAGTTCTTTACATGACTTCTAATGTAGTGAAGAGGTAGACTGGTACCATGTTGGATTCTTCTATCGAAATCCAGAATTTTTCCCTCGAACTGCAAATATCTATTTCGAGATTATACTGATTATAAATTGATATGCTACTCTAAATAATTGATAAGCGATATATATTGATGAGTTATCTTTAGAAGTAATGCTAACCAATAATATTGATTAATGCATACAATGGTGTGCAAAAATTAAGGATGAAGTCGAAAAATTAGCATATCAACGGAACGAAGAGGCAGAGCAAACTGAAAGTCCAGTCAAGAGATTAATTAAGGGGAGATACTGTAGCACATGCGTAGATATGCAGTTAGACGTAATGCGGGAGCGTCGGAGCGGGATAAAGCACTCCAGCGGTGTAAGTTCAGCATTTCTAGGAAAGCGTTTGCAATGCGTATATCAGTTTAAACGACGTCGAGTTGCTGCTTCAGTGTGAAATTTCGAGCAATCTGTTAGACGACATCTGGATGATTTTACCAGAGGTCGAATCTTTGGAAAGATAGAGGAAGGTCAAAGTGTGACAGAGGAGTTCGGGGTTGCTCACAAAATCGTTTTACTACTTTGGAGAGAATTTCAAACAGGAACAGCTATCCGACGTTTCAGCATTGGTCGTCCACGAGCCACCATGACAGCTGACGACCGGTATATTGCCCAACAGGCCACAAGGAACAAACGACATATAGCGGAAGAAATCGCTAGACACACGCCACAGATGACTGGACGACCGATATCACATTTCACCGTGGCCAAGAGGCTGCACAGTGGAAGTCTGTTTGCACGACGACCAGTACGGTGAGTACCTTTAACGCCTGCTCATCGGAGATAGCGTGTTCTGTTGTGCTGGTAACACCAGAATTGGACAGATAATCAATGGAGTCGAGTCCTCTTTACGGATGAGAGTAGATGAACACATACACATCTAGAGAGAGCGGGAAAAGGTAATACCTCCCCCCCCCCAAGTACTTATGTCTATATAAAATGGCATTTAAGAAATTAAGTTGTATTACAGATGCAAGTTACTTATATATATAAAAACAATATACTTTCAAACTCACGTTATTTACGAAATCGTCCAGTTTAACGAAAGCCGGAATAACATAATTCAGGATAGCATCGGTGGCGTTTTCTTGGATAGCATTCCTGCAAAGATCGTTACAATGCTACGTTATTTTTCACATTTATATTAAAAACAGAGAAAGCGTTGTTTATCAAATTCTGAATCTGGTTACTTTACTAATGGGATGTAAATCATCTTAATGGTGCAAAAAAAGAAATATTCATTTTTATATGCCTAAATATATTTAACATATTAAGAGCGAATGTCTTACTCTGACTAGAATGTTTTTCGATTCATTCAGCAGCAAAGATTTCAGTTTGCTGTATAAATACTAATAACATATTTTAAAAAATAATGATCATTAAGTTATATATCAACAATGAAAAAATTAGAACAATCACTAGAACTCATTAAAATTAAAACTGGAATCCGAGCTATAAATAGTTCACATTTGATTTGATTGGACTAAAATTTCTTTAGATATGTCCTGTGCATTGCATTGGCAACAAATTTGCTGTAGATCTCTTCAACAATAACGCTAAAAGTTGAAACGTCTTAATAGCTAGCCCGAGAAGAACGTCTCTTTAAGCCTAGTTGATAAAGACGTAGCAAAAAGCTACCAGTCAATTTTTTTTCTTCGGTCCCGATGGACCAGAATCCAAAACGCTGCTCTGCTGCCAAGGTCAACAATTTTTTTCTCCTCCACGGGATCGAAAACATCTAATGCCGAAATGGTGATCGAGGTCTTGAATTCCAGATGGCAGCACTAACTAGAACTACTGGTTATATGTGTCTCAAAAGCAAAATACTTGCCTCTGTGTGTCTAATTAAGACAGTAGTAGTAATATCCCCACTAGTAATACGCTGGATACAATGCACGTGTCGACGAGATCAACCACTCAACTAGAGACATCCGATGACGTCAAATGGAAACTATCCCAAGCAAAGCTCAACACAACAGGGAGGGAATGTATATCAATTGCAGTAATGGCTGTAAAAGCAACTATCTCTACAAATATCAGTTAGGATGTTCCTCTTCGTATCATCACAATGATACTGGAGAGGGAGTATGCAGAGGCTCTCTTCAAACAACGACGTCAGAAGTTAAAACACCGTAATAACAAACCCGAGTGGTACGTCTCTCTTAGTCCAGTTGATAAAGGAACAGTGAATAACGACCGGTCAACTCTTCTTCAAACTCAATGGGCCAGGGTACGAAACACCGCTGGGCCAGCCAAGGTCAACTGTCCTTTCCCACAGCGGGATCGAAAAACATTTAAAGCCGAAAATTCACTGGCACTTTTAAATCAAAATTCAATCACTTGGTGCCTTTTTATTTTATTATGTTTCCTTGATGTTAGACATATCTTGACGTTGCTCCTTTCGATAATTCTTGTTCCGTTCCCCTACTAGTTCGATCTAACATTGACGGGAAAATGTGGAGTTGACGAAAGGTTATTCATGAAAAAAACAACATTAATTTAACTGAAATCAAATGACATTGTTTGCACTCTAAAGAAGAAATACTCTCTGATGTGTTAATTTTTTTTTTTTTTTTTTTATTTTATTTTAGAATGCTTATTCCACTTTAATCTTCATAACAGATATGCTAATTTTAAAAAGAATTTCATATCCTGATGTCGTTGCATTAATCCTGGCAGAAATGTTTTCAGTTTAAAAAAACATTTCTAATATTTTTTCAATTTTTTTTTAAAAAAAAAAACCAGCGCTCTATTTTTAATCAAAATGTTAATTTAAATCCAAAGTCTACATAAATATCGCTACAGATTTTACATAAATTAATTAAAATAAATGGTTTTACGTATTTGGAAACAAGCAATGGGAGAAAAAGAAATTGAAAAGTTAAACTGTTATCAAATCTCTTGTAAAGTAACGAAGATCGGAATTCATTCCATTTATAAATTTGAAAAAGCTACGGAAACAACAAAAATACAGAAATGGAAAAAAAAATGTAATACTCACACTTCTTCTGCAGCGACCCATTGCGAGATGTTAAGAAAGGGTTCATAAAAGACTGAATTTTCTACACTCTCATTCCAATCACCGCTCTTGGATAGCTAGAAAAATAAAAGATGAAAATTTTTGCTGGGATTGAAATACATGTATAATATACAACTATATTCAATTACGAGACTGACGCAGTAAAACATTTTATTTTGATGTTATACATCTTTACTTATTATCACCTTCAATATACACCCCCTCCTTTACTCCTGCAATGCTCCATGCAAATATTCTAATGTTCCAAACAATGCTGGAAGACTTTTTCTATGAGATCCTTCAGGACGCGTGCCGCTTTCGTTTTTACAGTTTCAACGACTCAAATTCTGTTCCTTTTATTACAGATTTCACCTTAGGAAACAGATAGAAATCGCATGGCTCAAGATCCGGCGAATAAGGTGGATGGTCTAACACTGTGATGCTGTACTTGACTAGAAACCTCTTGATAGACAATGTGGAATTAGCCGGCACATTGTCTTGAGGGAAAAAATTTGCCGAACGGATTCTTTGTCAATTCCTATGGTCTCAGCAATCGCACGAATCGAACCAGATTACCGATTTTTTTCGATATTATCACCCGTTTTAGACATAGAAGGGCGACCCGGGCATGAATCATCTTCAGTGTCTTCTCGGCCGTCTTGGAAACACTTAAACCACACAAAAACACGTGCAAGCGATAAACATCCATTGCTATACTTTTTTCCAATAAATTATAAGTTTCAGTAGCGGGTTTTCCAAGTTTTACCCGAAATTTCACAACAATTCGTTGCTCTATTATTATTTTTCCGGCGAAACAAAAAAGTAACTCTATTGCGAACAAGGCTACGGTTATAAGGACTTGTTTACAGAAGCAAGAGGCAACTTCATTCGAAAGCGAAGGCCTTCCACTAAACAGCCGTCAGTCGTTGGCGTTTGGCGCATGCGTACTTCTACTGTAGCTAATTCGGTTTCGTTATTGAAAAGGCACACCACGTATTTATATAAGAAATTCGTGTAACTATTGTTTTTGAGGAGTTTGAAGCCCCACCTCATATACCTGTTAATGATTTCTGCTTTGAATTAAAATTTGATAATTTAGAGATTTAGAACTGCATGCACGTATGATGTCCACTCTAATTTTGGTTTCTGTGTGTAGTGTGATTGTGATTTTATTCTACTTCAAATGGTATGAATAAAATTTATTAATGAACCTTTTTCAATGAAGCCCTTTTCATTTTCCGAAGTTATTCACATTAACATGCTAAAAATGAACGTAAATTGCATCTTTTACTTTAGTACATAATGTAGTTCTTAGGTACTGTTGGGAAGAGAGATTGATATAGTGAATATATGAAATATCCTGCCGACTGAAATGTCCTAATTAACCGATTTACTAAAAAATGGGCTCTCAATTTTGGTTTTGTGAAGTTGTGGTTATAAGTATCTTAAATCTGGTATGAAAATCCTGCATATTTGGCACATTTGTATTAATTTATTTCTGCGGATTTCTATTTCAATGTTAATGCATATAAAAGTAAGACATCACAAAAGCGAAGTCTGATCATGTCACAGCGCACAAGCATGACTGACACAGACGGTAAAAACCCATCTAATTAAGCTAAGAAAATTAAATTTTTTTTATCTATTTTGAGGGATTCCACAATTCTAATTTACTCTACAATTGGTCATTTGAAATGGCGGGATATTTTTCTGACGTAACATTTGGAAAACAATACTTATGGTGATTTAATAATTTCGGTTGCTTATAGTGTGAAGTGTTGCTAACGTAACAATTTTGAATAGTTGTAATTTTTTGCGTACTTTCGTTCAAAGGATATTTAATCATAGAATTATAATAATCAATGCAGTGTTTGAGGTAGTCCAGGATTATAATAAAGTTAAAGAAAAGTGTATTAGGACAATTGCGTTATATAGGAAACCATTACCCTCCATACATATATATATATATATATATATATATATGTGTGTGTGTGTGTGTGTTTCATTTTTTATATAATTATTTGTTTTTTTTATCACTATTCAAATGTATATTTGGTTTTATAGGTTTTATAACCGTTTATAATATATTTAGTTAATGGGGATAGTTTGGTCAATAATTCTGGATTAACCCGGTCTAACAGTCTAAAGCCTGTTTCAATATACAAAATATGTTACACGACATTCTTACCAATGCATTAAAAAGTATTGTTAGCAATAACTTTTTTAAAGATTTTTCTGGTGAACGAAAAAAGAAGGTATTTTCTTGTAAGATAAGATTGAACTTAATTCTTTGAAATTTAACTATTTACATTATTTAGGAAACGAGTTCTTAAAAATATGTTACATGGGAGCGCAGATAGTTTTTAAACTATATTTTAAAATCAATACGATTAGAACAAATCTTTAATTGCAACAAGTGATTATTTGACAGATATATTCCGTTTGAAAAAAATCGTGAAAAAGAAAAATAAATAAATAAACAGAGAACAATCAAAACAAATAAACAGCTTACCATTGATACCTCACTGAGGGTGAAGTTTGTGCGTATCCCTTCTCTCATCAATTCTATTTGTTCATCTACCTACATCGGAAAAATAATTTTAAAAAAACATTTAACTTACTATTAATTGATGGTACAAATTATAAAGTCGTGAAGTGCTTTTATTTCTTAACCACATAAGATATTTATATTAGAACATAACTGATATTGAGGTTGTTGGTTTTTTTTTTGAAAATGCAAAGCAAAACAGTAACCAATTAAAAATGATTCGCAAAGTTTGGTAGCCAATCACAGCTGTTTACGTGTTCTTTTGCGGGTTTTATGCCCCGATTGTGAATCCATTGTAATCAAGGGGAAAAGAAAGAAGAAATACATTCACTAGGTATAAATCATTAACGATATTAATAACACAACTTATAAATTTGTTCGCCATTGGTTACTAGACATATCGGAACAAAAAGGTCACAATCCTTCAACAACTATCTTTAACGCTTGTAGAGCAATAACATAACTGTAGCCTGAAGCTGTTGAATAGTGGCAGCACATGTGATAAAGATTCAAGTGAACAAGTGATTGTAATACTATTAACCACTTAAACTATCTATACAGTTTTGCCCGTACCTCATACGAGTAACGGCTTTTGTGCGGAGCGTGATTTGTCTTTATGTGGTGCGAGCATCCCATTTTCAACTCTCGCATTTCTGATTATTCTAGTCCGCTTTTTGATTCATAGATGGCTCTACTGAACCATAGAACTAACTTTATCGATTTTCTTTTCCTTTTGTACTTTGATTCGTTGTAAACTACACGTTTTCATTTCCCTATTGTATATATATAATAGTTACCGTAAGTTTCGTTAAGTAAGCTTTGAATAAAATTATTATACTTTTATTAGAGTTTATTATAAAAAAAAATTAATAACTAAGCTTTCAAGCTTTATTTTATGTAATTTACATTTTTAAATTTTTGTGTGAACTAAAAATAGATTATCTTGACAAGAGTAACAGTAACTGTGGAAGTTCTGCCCGCAAAGACTATGAGCATTTGTTAAGTGAATTCGGAAGCTCTTCTGTACATTTCTTTTGATGATGATGAAGTAAGTTCGAATGGCAATTTCGAAGAGACTTAGACTTTTTGCAAAATTCATGTGAAAAGTCCTCAACAGCTTTTCCAAGGTTTCCATTTCTTAGCACTCCATACATCCACATGAATCATTCATTTAAGGAAATGTCAAAATGCTGAAAACAAGTTCATTATTCATAAGACAACCTGTGTCATAAAAACCAACATTAAAAGGGTAGCAATAATTTTCATGAGGGTGTATAACTAGCCAACATGTATATGTATATGTATATGTATATAATAATAATAATATATAACTTAATAACTCAATAATAATAACATGTATATGCATGATGTTGATGATGATGTGCATGCATGCGTATAGCCAATGTGCGTAATAATATATATAATAATATAACTGTAATGATGATGATGATGATGATGTTATTTGTTACATACATGCACGTAATAATGTTAATAATAATAATAATAATAATAATAATAATATGTATGCTAATAATAATATAATATAATGTGCATACATATGTAATGTGCATGCAGCCAATAATAATAGCAATATTGCAGCTACATGCATATATGTGTGTATATATGGATATAATATATTATAAAGAATTTTTTATACATATTTTGACTATATGCGTAACTTTCTTGTAAATTCGTCAATAAAGAATAGATATTTTAAAACGTTATTCTGAATTTCACTTGGTGTGTGTGTGTCAACAAATTTTCCATCTTTAATTTAACCAACTTTCCATTAACCTAGAGCTCTGGAACTTTGGGAATCGTTCTTATTCGCCTAACAACGCAATATTTAGACATTTGCGACAAGTTTTAACTAATATTTCAATATTTTTTTTTAATAACGCAATTTGTGTTGTAACCTGGCGCCATCTATGGGAGATATATATTGAATTTCGCAGAGAGAGTTATCTTAAAGACGAGAGAGATATGAGGTTTTTTACAAAGTTTTAACTGATATTTAAATAATTTTTTTAATAAACTTTGCCACCATATAAAAACGTCGATTTTTATCTTGAATTATTGTAGACTAGCGTGTTGAAATTTTTTGAACTGTTAAATGGTTAAACAAGAATCAGCACTAGATAACAAAATAACAAAAGTGTTTATTAAACAAAAATTATTAAAATATATCTAATATTAAAAGAAAAGTTCTTTTTAGAGTTATGAAGCTTTTTTTTTTATCTGAAACAATTTCCAAGCATTCAAGAGGCAAGAAACTCTCTAATTCTAAGGATAACATCACTATATTAAATAAGTGCTGTAAAACTCTAGTTCTTAAAATATATATTACTCCATCACACAATACATATTTGAAAACTATTCTCTTACTACATGAGGATCGATAACAGCCTTTTATGATGCATGGAATTTATCCTTCTTCATATTTTTCGTTGCAATTTATGTTGTTGTTACTTGATTTACTACTAATAGATGTAATCGTTTCTTTCGAAAAAAAAAACAAAACAAAAATTACATCTAAGCATTAAACCACACAAAAAAAAAATCAGAATCGATTAATATTTTTAAAAAAGCAATATTTACATATTTTTATACAAAATTTAAAATTGACTTGAAGTTTAAGAAATAATAAAATTCATTAAATCACTTGTATATGTCAAGGAGAAAAGGGAAGAAACCAGTTTATTAACTTCATTTTTCTTGGAAACACACGCACGTTCCAAGATTACTCACTTGTATCCTATTCACCAATGAGAGACAACGATATGAAAATTTCTCACTTCTCTCGTTGACATTATAAATTTATGAAATAAGCTCTCATATTAAATTATTGTACCTGATAAAGAAAAACCATTGCTTAATTGTTCTGTGTTATGGTCATAACAGATAAATCGATTTCCATATATATGTATAATTAATATTATACGGTCTCTTTATATTGCTATTTTGTTACCAAACCTTTTTCATGTTTAGATTAGAGCTCCTTACAATGAATGATAATTATCGATTAGGTTACAAACCATTTTTGTAATAACTATGAGAATTAGCGGTTTGAAAATGATGACACATGAAAACTCATACACTTCATGACATTTACAATACATCTCTACAAATTGACAATTTAGCATAGCAATTATCAGATGTAGAAGTCTTTGACGTTTATCGTGATAGTTAAAATGTGTTAAGGCTCCCATCTACCCGCCATTTTGATTTCATCAGCTTAATGTTAATCCTATGGAATTTCGACTTGAATTCTCCCATCTTTATTATTTGATCTATTTGAATGCAATAAAGTGCATCTGAAAGAGCAAAAAATAATGAATGCTTCTGTGGAATTACTTTTTTTCTCCGATTTTTAAAAATATTTGAAAATACTCTTTAAAGACCAGAAAACTGAAAATTGAATCATTAAAATAAGAATAAAAATGATTTAAAAATCTTAGGGAAAAAGTAATTCCACAGAAGCATTGATTATTTTTTGCTCTTTCAAATGCACTTTGTTGCATTCAAATAGTTCAAATAATAAAGATGTGAGAATTAAAGTCGAAATTCCATAGGATTAACATTTCGTGGACGTAATGCTAATCAATTGGAGTTTCTATTTCCTTTATCAAATCTTTACTATTTGATCTATTTGAATGCAATGAAGTGTACCCAAAAGAGCAAAAAATAATGAAGGTTTCTGGGGAATTACTTTTTTTCCTCCGATTTATATAATTATTTTAAAATAGTTTTAAAAAAGAATCATTAATATAGGGGTGAAAATAGTTTTAAAAAAGAATCATTAATATAGGGGTAAAAATATTTTTAAAAATCGGAGAAAAAAGTAACTCCACAAAAGTCTTTATTATTTTTTGCTCTTTCTGATGCACTCTATTGAATTGAAATGGACCAAATTGTAAAGATTTGAGAGCAAGAGTAGAAATTCCATAGGATTAACATTACATCCACAAAATCAAACTGACCGGTAGACGGAAGCCTTGACCTTAAAAATACACCAACTAATGTCTTAGAGCAAGATATAAAAGGAACAATTATAGTTCATGATTGTTCTCCTGTAAGAAACGTTATTGCAAAATCATGCGCTTCAAAAAAGAATAATAATCATAACATTCATCGAGACAAACAGCCTTTTGATGAACTTAAGGAGCAAGATGAAATAATAATAAATTAAATTAGAATTTCGAATTCAAAATGATATTACTTTTAATTTATCTACTTAATTATTCTTTTAAAGATCCCAAACTGGACCCTAATAAGCTAGTAATATTAAAATCTGCTGATCATGTCCATACTCAAAACAAAGTAGTTACAATCCGTGTCCTGTACAATTTCATGCAGGAATTTATCGATTAATCTCTTCCTTTACATTAATACTGGAGCACTTCGCATACTTCGAGTCATGTTCTAATGATAGAGGAATATTTAACTCATAATATTAGTTAAATACATTTTTTACAAAGCAAAGATATTTTACTTCTTATCATAATGAAAAGAGTGGAACCTTAGCTTATTTACATGTATAATTTCTTTTTTTTCCCTGTTTGGTGAATGATTACGGCTAATACCATTACATCTCTGGAACATACAGGGAAGAAAATTGTTGATGTAAATGGTGGCATTCTTAATAATTCAGCATGGAATTTATTTACCATACCATCACTTAAGCATTTTACCTCATTTTCAGTTTAGAGCTACATATAAGCAGGTTGTAACTATACTAAAAATATTTTGTTTACCTATACGACAATTACATACACAAATAAATATATTTAAGCCAAGTACGATAAACATGAAGATGAAGAGTTTTAGTTCGTATTCAAGCAGTGAAGTTGTAATTTATAATTACCTTTTTAGTAACAGCTTTATATCTTGCTATTAAATTCCAAGCTTGTTCGGAATTGTTGATTTTTGTATACTTCAAAAGGGAAAGCAGACTTATTTGAGGAGTTGAGAGCTTTGAAACCGGAAAGAGATAACTAGAAATAAATAAAAATATATATTATTTTTGTAAATCGTATCTGATATTATATTGAATCAAATAATTTGTAATTTATTCATAAAATTATCTTTTAATTTTCCCTTGCCATCAAGTGCTTTTGTGTTAGCTTTGAAATAGCGAAGGTGCGTTCCAACTATTTTTTGGAATATGCCCAATGCACTAATTTTTTCTCATATTCCTTGTGTAAATATCTTAAACCGCATTGAATCCTTTCGAATCTCCATTGCCGCAGTAATCAATGCATTGAATGTGTAAACTTTCAGAACGTATAAATATACGATAAACGCTGACAAATCGCCCATGTTGCGCTACGAACCACTATGGTTTGCACAAGAATGATTAGGTTTATGTTGTTGTAAAAAATTTTAGGTGTCTTTGTATTTATTATAAATTCTGCAAAACTGTGACATGACATCATTATCCAAATTTTTTCCAGTTACATCTGAAATCGCACTTATAGGACCATTAAACGATGAGTAGCCTCGACGTTGCTATGTTCCATGAAGAGACACTACACATTCCGCAATTTTATTAGATGATTTTTGCACAGTAGTAATGGCTTTTGCATATACTTTTAGCATTACGTACGGAACAGACACAGCAGCATGAAGAATTTTGTTTTCTTGTTGGCTAAATGACATACTTTGTAACACCCGATCGACACGGGCGTTATCTTGTGCCATCACTAATTTCAAATATTAAATACTACGGCACAAATAATTACAGAACCACCAAAACAACTTTCACAATTTATTAGTATATATTTACTATGACATCAATAATTATGCTCTCCAGGTTAAGTTTACTAACGTCTTAGTTCAACTCACCAATAATAATCTAACAGCCTCTTACCAATATCTTTTATCAACTGCAACTCCGAATTTGGAACAACTGCTGAAAACACTAGACCTAATCTTTACCCGAGTAGGCTATACTCTGAGCCTCAATACTAGTCTATACTTCCACCTTCCTCTTATATAGCACTTAGATTTCACCTCCTTTCACTACAACGCCTCTCTGATCCTCCTTCAGATACTCTACTCCTTCAGATGGAGTTTATATGATTCTCAATTTAACTGCTTCACTTCATTCCTAACTGCTTTACATATTAATGTTCTTCATCACGTTTCATTTTTGGTTGGGCAAAGGTTGTTTAGCGAAAGCAATCAATCTCATTTGAAAGTCCCCAAGGTTAGTGAAGAGAAACCGCGAATAGCCCAATGTCACAACTTGACAAAAATGGCATATTTAAAGTTGCTGTAATTTTTCCCAACTGTATACCTTTACCCCATAAGTCGAATCGCATTTACAAACATAATGTTCACTTCATTGCATATTTTGTTCTTTTTGTATGTACAAAATCCAAAAGAGATAGGTGACGACACTGTATGGAGAGATTTTAAACAAGACAAAACTTAAAATTTTCTACCAATTTCAATTTATTTTTGATATATGATGGACACTATAAAACCGTAAAAACACTAATACAGTATCATTATTATCAGAGTCAACGTTTTTACTTACAGTGCAGCGATTACAGTGGAATTTTCTTTCCTAGTACGACTAAAACTTGATCCCCTATCTTAAAATTCAAAAAGAATACTATATTTAACAATATTTCAAGGGAAAAAACAATGATCATCTTTTGAAAAAAGATTTATTGGTCAATTTAAGTAGTCTACAAATCATATCGGTTTGCAAATGCAATATTTAAATTTATGGAATGTTTTCCTATTGCCATTATCTTTCGCAGAAATCCGAGACAAGTTATTTGAAATTTTGTGGTACGATCATTGAACATTTCAGTAAGAATATTACTTTAATAATTGTCAATTATTTTGCACAAATTACTATAAATTATGAAGAATCGTCAGACTTCCGGTCATTTAAATGGCCCTAAATTGGTACTTACTGTTTGGTTGACCGTTATGACTAATTTTTAAATCGTTATAATTTCATCTCTACTTATCCTACACTCAAAACAAAAGCAGTTTTGGAAAGTTAATGAGTTTGATTATAAAATGGCATGATAAGAAATCCTAAACTTTGACCGAAAATCACGGTTTAAACGTAGTAGGTCTCTTTAATTAGCAACAAAAATTTTTGAAATCGGACAATTTTTCATTGTTCTAGTGTACTTTTTGTGTCAAAGAACTTAGTTTTTCGAAGACTCCTTGTCTTGATTATATATACTGATTTTTTTAAATTCAAAATACTTCTTTTGATTCGAATTTTGCTTCGAAGCTAAAGTACTTTAAAAAAAATATTTTGTATTGAACAACAATAAAAATCAAGCATGGCTTAATTTGATAACTTATTTAAAATTTGCTGAATTGAAGCACCTTTTGGGGCATTTTTTTTTTAAAGAAAATTTTACTACAAAGTTCAAATTTTTTTCTTCTTTCAAAAGTAATTGCTAAACAGGAGGGGGAAAACATGCGTAAAATTCTTTCAGTAATTTTATGAATAAGAAATTTTATCACAAATTTTATCAAAACATATTTTAAAACATCTTATCGCAACAAGCAATTTAAATAAATATATGAAAAAACGAAAATACATTTTTATAAGAAAAAGTTATAAAAGCAACTCGAAAAGAAATCCTCATTAGTATAAAAATAAAAACATATTAAAAATTTTCAATACAAAAAGAAATTTAATTTTCGGGAGATATAAATACATATTAAATTCACTCATACTAAATTTAGTGACGATTGAACAAAAATTAGATATTTCAGCATTTTGCCTTCCGTCTCACCTTAAAAGAGGTGTGGTGGAACAATTATTTATTACTCTTACCTTCCAGACATTAAATTATCCACTTTAAATTGGAGGTGTGTGATGAAGAGTAGAAGATTCGAGTGTGTTTCGCTTCCTTCTGTAGCAATTGACAACATCTGATTCGCTCTTTCGATAAATTCGTTCATCATTACCTGAAGAAAGAAAACAATATGTACTTTAAATAAAATTTCACTTTATGAAATGCTCGCCTACCATCTATTTATTAGTTACCATATACTTGACTGACATGAAGTTTGCTGAAGTGCATAGCCTGGTTAGACTCTGACCTCCTGTCAGAATGGACTTTGTGAACTACCATTCTGTTGGTTTCTACGTTTGCCGAGAAGTTAGAAGAAACGTGGAAATTTATTTTTCCTTTTTTAAAAATTATGCAAACTTGAAAAAATTCAAGGAGTAAGAGCAAAAGAGAGAATTTTATCTTGTAATTGATTTTATATTAGGGATTTCTACCGATCACGCGGGTAGCGCACGTCGTATAAGAAAAAAGGAGGCCAGGGAATTTCCTACCGCCTCTCAGTATAACTAATGGAGACTTTTTCTGACAAATGTAGGACTACGATAAAGGTGATTCAACAGATTTTATGAGCGCGTGATCTAATGAATAAAAGGATAATAGGAGATTAGATCAGGAAATAGGAATGAACTTTTTACTTTTGAAGTTAGAGAATGGGAAAAATTAGGAAATTAAATATTATTATTAAGAGAAATTACTTCAAATTAAAGTTTAATCACTACACACACATGTATTATATGTATGTATATATATATATATATATATATATATATATATATATATATATATATGTATGTGTGTGTGTATGTGTATGTGTGTGAGTGTGGGGGGTGTACGTGTGTGTGCGTGCGTGCGTGTGTGTGTATAACACATCGGCTGATAAGTTCCCAGTTTGTCTCTTAGATGACACTCCAAATACAGAATTAGTACTTTTTTAGTAAGTACTAACATTCAAAAGATAACTGTAAAAATTTTATGATGAACTGACTTTTAGTTCAAATTTTACAGTGGTTTTAGTGAAACTACTTTTTTTTATTTTCAAAACAATTAGGGAAAAAAAGAATTTCGTGTGTTGATAAAACGTTGCTTTTTGATGGGAAAAAGCACCGTTAAAACGAAAGCATTTTTTGATAAGTATTATCCCGACTTTGCACCAGGAAAATCGACCATTATTAACTGGTTTGTTGAATTTAAACTGCACCACTCTCTGATCACCCGAAAGAGGTGGTTATATAAGAAAACATAAAAAAAAAAGTTCACAAAATCATATTTACAAAACATAAAGTGAAATTGCAGGAAATAGCAGATACTCTAAATAATCAAAGGAATGTATAGGCCTTATTTTGCATGAACATTTGTCTATGAGAAAGCTGTTTTCGAAGTAGGTGCCGCATGTGCTAACTATAAACCAAAAACAACAACGAGTCGATGATTCCAAGCGCTGTAGGCGAAGCTGTTTCGGCGAAATAAAAAAAAAAAAAAAAAAAAAAAAAAAACTTTTTGCATCGATACGTAACGATGGATGAAACTTTGATCCGCCATTGTACGCCAGAGTCAAATCGGCAGTCAACTGAGTGGACAGCAACCGGTGAACTTCACCCAAAGCGGCCAAAAGCAAATTAGAGTGCTGGCAAAGTTAGGGCCTCCGTATTTTGGGATGCGCACGATATTTTGCTTTTAAAAATACCTTCAAATAGGAAAGACAGTCAATAGAGATCGCTACGTGACCCAAATGGATCGATTTAAAAAAAATTCGAGGCGAAAATTTCGAGAAAATTTCGAAGAAACGGACCCATGTATATAGAGAGAAAGTGCTCTTTCACCAATGCACCGTGTCACAAGTCGTTGGCTACGAAGATAAAATTGCACGAATCGCCTTTCAAATTGCTTCCGCACCCACCTTATTCTCCAGATTTGGCCCCCAGTGAGTATTACCTAAAAAAATGCTCTCCAAAAAAAGATTTGGCTCGAACTAGAAGATGATCGCCGAAACAAACGCTTATTTTGAGGCCAAAGATAAATCATTCTTCAAAAAAGTATCGAAATGTTAGAGAAGTGCGGAGATGTTTATATCGCTCTTCAGAAAGACTCTGGTAATGAATAAAATCGAATTTGACTGAAAAAGTTATATTTTCTTCTTTAGACCGGGAACTTATCAGCCGATGTGTTATATATATATAGCCACAAATTTTCCCTTACAGGATCAACAGTAGTAGACGAATTTAAGTCCTTAGCGCATAAAGCTTCTTTAAAGATCAGTGATACTTAAAAACTTTTTACCTAAATAATTTTCAAGCAAATGTAAGGATGCTTTTCATCCTGCCAAACGTGAAAAGCGCTCCATATGTGCAAACACCATTTTATTTTGCTCAATCTACTTCGTAAACTTCAGTTAAATTTTTAAGTTCTTTAAAAGTGTCTTTGCCAGTAGTTAAAACTAGTGGAGCATAAATCAAGCAGTTCTTCCACGATATCAAAGTTATCTTTCGTATAACATACAAATACGCTTAACTGTGCATTGTCTGTGATGTCACAGTTTTCATTCAAAGCTAGAGAAAAAGTATTTGTAATATTGTAGTCTTGAGACAATTTGTGTGTCAATATTTTGCCCCACATCATTTATACGACGCATGAAGGTGTTTCAAGACAAATCTATTTATTAACTATATTTTTTACTTTTATACCACCGACATGTAGGGCAAATATTAATAGGATATTTTTGATTATCTCTCCTCCGTCAAAATAAGGCCTTTTATTGCAACCCAATAACAAAAAAGTTCATAAGAAGCTTTTTCCATAGTTTTCATTTCACCGCTTATCTTTTGAAACAGGGATCGTTGACCAGCTGTTGTTTTTTTTTAATTGGTTTTCTTCTACCCGCATTGTAACTATATCTGAATGAAAACTTTAAAAGCTTTTTCCTCATATTTTAAAGCGCTCAATTGAGCTGAAATTTTCTATACATGATTGTTTGGGAGGACAAACGATAATTTAGTTATAATTAATAAAAATTTATTGATTAAAACAAATTATTTAAGAATTAAATTTTATCCCAAGTTTCTCGCCAAGTCGACAAATAGTCGACTAATCCATCACCAAGGTGAAGGGGTCATTGCTTAAACTTACTTTTGTGAACTGGTGACATATCTGAAAATTCATCTTTTCCTTTATAATAAAAGCGTTGCAGGGACGCATCAGCTCATGTACGTAGCATGGCTCCCCATCTTCAAGAATGTTTAAAAAACTCTTTTTTTACCCATGTTTTTTATCCTATAAATAAAATTGGTTCGCAATTGTGTGAAATGAAAGGAAATTTCTGTGGGTTCGTTTGAAATGTCGGTCCGGGTAAAATCTTTCGACACTGCTACATAACTTCCACACATCAAATAAACAGCCTTGGAAGTATTTTGATGAGTAAACAAAAATTTGTCTTCTCATACAGCATTAATATTACGAATTGTAATATCCTCTTCATATTTTCTTTTCGATATCAGAGATTGTTCATGGACTTAGTAAAAATAAAAAAAAAAAAATTAAGCCACTCGCGGCATCAAAATTTAAGAAAGTTGACAAAAATCCTAATGTCTTGCTCGTCTATTTAAAATCAACTGAGTTATGAACTCACATTCACTCTCGTACAAACAGACAAGGGAATTAAAATCATAGATCTCGTCCAATGAGAATGCAGTCTAAAATATCTTTGTACTGGTGTCAGGCAGTGTCGTTCTCTGGGATTCATTCAATTCTCTCTTCTGTTCCTTCTTCATATGGCCTTTCTTCTTTTTTCTACACTCTTTGCTTTCATTCCATTTATCAGATGATTTTTGAAAATATATATTATCACACCAGTGACCTTATAATATTTTAATTTTAATATAATAATCATGAAAGTTCGATAACATGTTGCTTTTTAAATTTTTTAATATTGCAAATGTAAATGAAGGACACAAATACATTGATATAAAAAACAAACATAAATTGAATTACAATTCTCAAGTTGAAACTCAAAAATCTTCTGAATAACGACATTGGTAAAAATTAAGGTGACCATTCGTCCTTCTTTTGTAAGTTCTGTCCTTCCTCGAAAAGTCTCCTCTTTTCTGTCCTCCTTTTCGATATTTTAAAACTAATCTCTCTGTTCAGAGATGCCGCGCCAAACTGTTACACTAATGTTAAATACAAAAAACTTTTAGGATATTTAAAAGTTAGATGGCTCGCTCTTAACAACTGTTATAGAGCGTGTTTTACAATTATTTGAGCCACTCCGTTCATATTTTTTAAGTTTACAGAAATTTCGAAAAATTCTGAAATCTATTTTCAATTATGAATTACCGGAGATATTAATGTATTTTGTATATAATCAGGAATCTATTGTCCACAAAACAATTTAAGAGATTCAAGATGAACTTATTTCAGCTGCAGAAGTTAGTATTATTTTGAACGTTTTGTCCTTCGATATAAATCACGATTTGAAGAAAAAAATTATTCCTTTGATAATAAAAAGAGAGAATTGTCAAACTTTCTCTTTTAGAGGAATTAAATCCGAGCATAATGGAAAAGTGCACCAAAGGAGTCAGAATTTTTACCAAATAGCTTTCCAATATGTCGAAGAATATAATCTGATACAAATATCACAGGAAATAACAGTTTTCAATGGTGTTTTTTGATTTCATCGCAAGTAAATTGGACAGATACTGAAAATTGTGTTGAGTTTTTATCGAAGAATTCCGATATTAATATCGATGACAATTGTCTGTTTGAAGAAATTAGAAGACTGAATGTATATTTAAATTCTGATAAATTAGAACAATAGGAAAATCAACATGTTTAAAATAATAAAAGATGAGTGGAACTATTTAATCATTTCAAAAATAAACACATTCCATGTGAAAATTTAGTTATTCTTGATGAATTTACTTTTTTCCACCCTAGAACTAATGAAGTAGTTGAAAGAGTTTTTTGAACTGATAATGATTTTTAGACAAGTGAGAAATAAAGAATGAATATTGATACTCTAGCTGCAGCACTTACCGTGACATTCAATATGAAGGATATTTCTTGCTTCGAAATTTCCAATATATTATTAGAAAATGATATATTGACAAAAAATATTCATTCAATGGAAAAAAAAACTCGTTTAATTATGTAATTAAAAGGGATGTAAGCATAATTGGTGTTTTTTTTATTTGAATTAATAAAATATTTCATTTATTTACGCCGTAATTTTTTCTTAAATTTTTTCGTCCTCCTTTTCACTGGAAAAAAATTGGTCACCTTACACACATTTCACATGTTGTCATAATTAATAGTGACATTTTCTAACACTGACTGAATTTCAAACTTATTTACAAAATGAGAAAATTTTGAATCATAATTATGTACGACAATTTACTGTCTTTCTGTTTCGGAAGAGAAACATTTCTGCGTATGAAATACTTTTTAATTTTTCTCCTTTTTTACTGAAACGGAATCAATGACTTACATATTATTTTTACTGTTTGTTAATGAAATGGGTAACGTAAATTTATTTTTTTTTCTTAAGAAATAAAAACTTTTTCAGAATTAAACCTTAAAATTTAGTAACACTACCTTAATATTAATAAATCTCAATATCACACCAGAAGGAAAAAAATATTAAAAATAAACAATGCTGTTAAAATTGTAAGAAATAAAAACAATAGTAAATAATAGAAAATTCTTAGAATTCTATTAAATATTTCGTTCATATCTAAATATTGAAAGATAAAATCTTTTTTTTTTTATCATCCTTTTTTTCTCAAATAAAAATAAAAATTAGTTGCATATTTTTACAAACGATTTAAACTACCTTTATAGATTTGAATCATTCAATTAATTTAAACAAAAAATTTTTAATAATGGATTATTTTAATTACAATCCTTTTTATTTATTTGTTATGAAAATACAGTTATAAAACCAGAATACAAAAGAAACAGATGATTAAACTAAAGAAGCGTATGTTTAATTAAAGAAGCGTATGTTTAATGTAATAATGAATCACAATAATACGTCTTAAAATTAATTCATATAGAAGAATATCTCGTAAATGCTTCAGAAAAAGGCAATCCATTTAACTTGAACAAAAATGTAGTTTCGAAACTCGCTTTTGTGCTTAGAAAATATGTTAATTGTCATTCACCCACAAAACCGTCCAGAAGAAGATGATTTTAATTAAAATTGTAGTAAAAATCACCGAAAAAGATTTTTTTTCTCTTAAAAGGGCATTAAAGGGAACGTTTTAGCATTTCAAGATGGGGATACAAATATCTTTCGATAACGAAATAAATCTCCATTGCTCAGAAAGCACGAAATTAATTTTAAAAAAACTTAGTTTTAACATTTACGACTTTTTAAAAATGTCTTTCTGCGTAGTTTTCTTACTTCTTTTATATCTATTGAAATAACTGCTTTCAAAAATGATAAAATTCCAGTTCTATGCTAATAAACCAATAATTTAAAACAACTTTAAATGGTGTTAATTATTCAGAAATTTTACACTTGAATTGGGAATTTTTATTCAAGCGATCGTAAAACTTTCCTGTATTTAGATTAAACATGAACAAAAAAATTTTTAATAAACTGAAGTCGATTGAAAGTAAGAGCAACTCAAATAATTGCTTAAGGTAAGAATAATTATAAGCAATATCTTTATTATTAATCAAGAATAAATTATATATTAAGTTAAAGAAATTAAATAAAACAGAGAATCATTAATAAACAAAAGGACTCTTCCGTTGTTGTTTGTTGTTTTTATTCGCTTAATAAAAATAATAAACAAAACAAAATTCGGTTCAGTCAATTTAAGTTTCAAAAGAAAGATATTTGAGAAAAAAAAAAAGAATTCCACGATCACTTCCCTTTCTTACTTTATACTAATTTAATAAATACTCTTTCATAATATAAGATAAGGAACTAAAGACACATTTTAGAATCAACGAGTAAATGTAAGGAAAAATATTTTCATATTAGTGCTCGAAACTTTTGAGAGTTGGAATTTCTTACAAATCATCTTCTTATTTTTTGGTAAGACATTTGAATACAAATTGAATAAAAACATGATCTGTTCAAATCTTAAGTTTAAAACATTGAATTTTAGTTATTACTGTCTTAATTATTTTAATATTACTGATTATTCATTAGAGTGATATGTTTCCCAATTTGCTTATGTATGTTTAGAAATATGTGTGCTTAAGTGTTATATTTTTTCGATAAAGCATCCGTTATATTAAAATGTTAACAAAATTCCAAATGTCATAAATTATTTCAAACATTCATAAATCTCGATTATTCAGAGTACTTTCAAGATATGAAATATGTGTTGTGCAATGTGCAGCATCAAATAAAATAATTTAAATAAATTAATTAGAACATTATTTTAATGAATTAAATTTAAAAATCCAGATTTTTAATTCGATGAGGAATCTGGAACTGAATGCTTGACATGACAATGTGGTCTAATATTCAAATAAAAGCAAGCAAAAAATATTTTAAAACTATAAATATTTAATTTAACTTAAATGGCAAATTGAAATACTTTCATTAGAAGTTTCATTTAATGAAAATAAATGGAATCTCATAAATAGAGTCAATTTGATAAGTTCGAATAAACCTCATAAATTATTCATCTAACTTACTTGTTTTGATGTTGCTTGCCTAAGAAATCATAAAAATATAATTTCTATTCTATTTATTTATGTATGTATACAGATACGAGTAACATCTGCAAAAATATGACTCTTCCTTTTGAACAATATCTGGCTTTGTTAATTTAAACATCATTAGATTTAATCGTCAAATGAATTTTCTTTTATATCTAATAATTCTTTATGGATATAAATTTCGCTTTTAAATGTTTAAATAACGTACTTAAATTTGCATTTATTTGGAAAAATATGATAGAAAAACTCAAAACAAGCAAAAAGCTTTTAATATTATTTTTTTTTTTTCGCTTCTGATCAATAGTTATGAGCATGATGAGGAAGAAATTTTAATTCTGAGAACGCAAGTAGAAAAGTTGAAAAAAAAGGGACAAAAATTATTTGTTTTGAGTCAAAACAAACGAAATAAATTTATCCTGATGATGAACAAACAGAATAAATAAAAATATTAGGCTAAAAATTAGGAGAAAAAGGATTCTATTCTTATGATGGAAAACGGATCCTAAGAATTTTTGTCATAAGTGGTAAATCGGAAGTATAAAATATATCGACATGAGTGGCAAAGCGGAACTGAAGAATTTTATGCCATGAGTGGCAAAACGGAATAAAGAAATTTTATTATGATGGCAAAACGGAAGTATAATATATATCGACATGGTGGCAAAGCGGAACTAAGGAATTTTGTTCCATGAGTGGCAAAAAGGAAAACAGATTTTTTTCTTACGGTGGCAAAACGGAAACATAAAATATTTCGAATCGGTGGCAAAACGGAACTGAAGAATTTTAAACTATGAGTGGCAAAACGGAATAAAGAAATTTATTTCTGTGATGGCAAAATGGAAATTCAAAATTTATTGACATGAGTGGCACAAAACGGATAAAAAAAATTGATATAGCCCATTATCGTCTGTGGAATTTGTCAAAATTTATATCTTGAATTAAAAAACTTTTTTGGCAGCCTCTTTTTAAAACAGTTCAAAAAGTAATTTAAAATTCGAGTAGAATGCTGGTTCTTATTATAAAAAGTAAGTTTAAGATGATTTTTCGGTAATTTTTTTCTGTTAAACCAATTTTTAAGCTTAATGCATCATTTGCTTATTCATATTTCTGCTTAAATATGAATAAGCAAACGATGTATACATATGTAAAAATAAAAGTAAACGCATATTTTTCTCGAATTAATACTTCTTATAAACCAGTTAGATTCTAACAGGTTTAGTTAAATTAAGGAAATATATATAAAGTAGGAATATTCCATGCATGCAAAGTAATTATAAACTAAATAGAAATATTTTTTAACAATTACGAAGTATTACCTCCGGTTATTGTATAAGTTTTTTGTAAGAAGATCGGGTGCTTATACGCCCGGACTCCAAGTTTGTTTGCTTTTTTCGAAATTCGGCAATTTTTAGTACTTTGGTGATAGCTTAGCGTAATGTTTAGCATGTGTTTTTACTTCTGCTAACCTAAACAAAGGTAAATAATCTCTCTAATTTCTTCTATAGCAAATCCTTTTTAAAAGATGAAGTTCTTTTGTTCTCTTTGCAATACATATCACATGGATTAGCATTACTAAATTTATTTTACATTTTCTGTCCTTCCCGCATTACATTATCTAAAGTGACGCTTGTAAAAAACTTTTCGGAAATATTTTCTCAAACAAAAAACATTTTGGAAAGAAAAAACTTGTAAAAAGAGTAATAAATGCATAAATATACTTTTTTTTCAATCATTTCATAAATAACTTCAATTTTTCCCTTTGATTAAAGACGTAATATTTACAAGTTTTAATACGAAGAATGCTTCAAGTAGTAATATGTCAAATGGAAATCTGAAGTGTTCGAATAAAAACACGTAGAGAAGTACGTAAACTGCAGCTACTGAGTTCAAATGAACTTGAATTGAAATACTTTCAATGAAAAACTTAGAATGGAAACCTTTCAATGAAATTGAACTAAAACCTGGGTAATCTTAAGAAAAAAATTAATATGATAACTTTGGATAAGTTTCATAGATTATTCATATTATATAGTGATATTATTTTGATGTTGCTTCATTAAGGGACCATTAGAATATAATCCACATTCTATTAAGTGTCAACGTTTTTGTTACATCTGGGAGAATATACTTTATAATTTATACATTACATATATTTAATTAGAAAGCATTAGATTTTATTGTCAAACGATTTTTATTTCCTTTATATTGATAAAAAGTCAGAGTTTGCTATTTTTGTAATCGACATACATCTCGATCGATTACAAGACACATAATCATGCAATTTGGTACAAAGAATCTACAAATATTGATAATTAGCTATAAAAATTTTTGCTCTTGATGAAATGTTCTTATTTGTTCTTTAACCTTTTCTTAAATCCTCTCGTTCTTTAGATTCCTCGAACAGAATTTCCGAGTTATTCTAATAAATTTTACTCACTATAATTATTACCTATGATTACTTGACACATTTTAGGAAAAATCAAATTAATTGGATTTTAGAAGAAAAAAAACAAATTTTTAGTCAAACTAATATTTAATTGAACATTATTTTCTAATTTTATCAGCAGAAAGTGAAAATAAAATTTCTTTGGTAATATCTCAGTGTATATATATATATATATATATATATATATATATATATATATATATAGTTATATATTCAAAATTAATTAATTAAATGTTGGGGAAAAAAAAAGAATTTGAAATCATTTTAAATCATATAGTCATAGTATATTGTAAATTTTAGGCAAAAACTTTATAAATATGTTTTATTTTAGTTTTCAGAGTGTCTGCAATAATTAAATACTAAGTGCAAAAAGTTTTAAAATTTTTCTTCTTTTTTGATTGTTTTTATTATTTTTTATTTCTATTTAAATTCATATATTTTTTTTAATTATTCTACTTTTTTTAATTATTTTAGTAAAAGGTTCAAATTAATAAATGTACACATGGAATATGTTAAACATTTAAATCCATATTCCACTCTTATTTGCTTTTCTAATTCATAGTAATATGAATAAAAATAATAATAAATTTTGATAAAAAATTTTTTAATCATTCTTAGATTTGATCAAATTCATTAATATAATAATTGATTTTGTATCAATATATATAAACCTGCTGTAGCAAAACATATTCGAGTTAGTCTTTTATTACAACCTTGAAATACATTCTGGCAATCAAAAATATTACTTTGGAAGAATTATAAACACGTAAACAAAATTTTTTATGTTTTATTACGCGCAAAATATAAATGATTTTACACTTTCTAAATAATATCTAATAAAAAATACGATAATTTTAAAATTGGTTCGTAAATTCCAAAACAACGAATTAACGTGAAAATAAAAATTAAAAAATACTATTAAATAGAAAGCAATTCAGTTTTTGATTCCATTTGAGTGTATAAAGGGATTACGAGAGGGGTAAAAGAACCAAAGACCTACTGGTAGCAGTGATACCACCTAGAGAGAATCATTTATCCTAATTGTTCCCGTTCCTGAACCTTCTATGGTAGGTCTACCAGATCATCTCCCAAAAAAGTCTCCTTCTTCCAAGACCTGCTTTATTAGGTGCCTGTGGAAAGAGCTCTAAGAATGATCGCACAAACCAGATGGTTTGTGCGAAACGAAGTTATTAGAAAATCGTTAAATATCCCTAAAATCCAAAATTACAATCAAACAATAGCAGATATTTTTAAAAATAATTTAATGAACCACCCAAATCCCTCCATTCAAGAAATTAAAAAGTATAAAAGAAACTACAGAACAAATAGAAGTTTTGACTAAAAACTCCATAGCCCTTAACACACTTCTACAACAACCAATAGGAAAGCTCCCTCTCCCCTTTACGGTGGGGAAGGAGACCTCCATAGCCAGAATATCTACTCTAAGTCCTGACCTGAGTAGCTGACTCCTGATTGGACAAACGCCATCACCCTGTTCTCCCCCACCCCTTCAAGATCGCTCGTTTCTAACTTAGGATTCTCAAGCTAGCTCCTTAGTATTTTTAACTTCATGTAACTTATACTTATCATTATAATTAATTTTAATATATTTTTATTTTTATTATTATAACTTAATTATTTTAACTAAAGAAGCATCCAAATTAAACATGGGCATTGATACAATTTTTACCAGGTTTAACTTCCAGATATGGCGATGAAGACTCAAACCGGGTTAGGTGCTCCAGTGCAGCAATATTCATTACGTAAGGGGGAGTTTTGACTATAGTCTACCCCCTTCCCAGAGCCGTTGAATCTAGCTCTTTCGTTCATATTGCTTCCTTGCTACGATGAGCACTATTCAAGGCTCCACAGTGCTCTGTTCGGGAAACTGTGTGAGGGGGGTAAAGTTGTTCTCTCTAACTCTGTTCGTCGATGGAGAGTAACTGGTGGATGAAAGTTTTCGGTGAACATTTGTTTACTTCCAGTCCGAGAGTGGAAGGCGGGGGGGATGTCATCAAT
This sequence comes from Nephila pilipes, assembly GCA_019974015.1. Taxonomy (NCBI): domain Eukaryota; kingdom Metazoa; phylum Arthropoda; class Arachnida; order Araneae; family Nephilidae; genus Nephila; species Nephila pilipes. Next base: position 747,776 of record BMAW01060325.1, on the reverse strand, counting down.
ATCTTCGGGCTTCTCCGGCAGTGTACAGCTTTTCGAAAAACGTCGTGCTATAGAACGTTATACGCCTGGGAGAGCTGGTTCGAAAAAACAGGTCGTTTTTTTTATCTCCATCCTTAACTATAGATCAGACTAACACGCAAGTATCTCCCACACATTATTCAAACTTTTCTCACTCTTGCTATCTTTCTATATACCTCAATCTTCTTCTCACCTTAACCTTTCTATTTTTTAAATTAAATATCTTCCGCTTTTCTACGACTTGATTATATAGATATTCACTATACTTCTAAAGCTTGCCTAATACGCATAATCATGTTTCATTTGGTTGGAAAGGAGCTGGAAACATAAATGTAAAATTATAAATAAACCCCAGATGTTAGTTAAGGAAAAATTTGCGAATAGTCCTTGTACAATTTTTAAGAACAAGTCGAAAATTCACTGAATACAGAACGTATACTTTGTGCGTAGTAAAAAAAGCATACAACAGCAATTTTTGATGAATAAACATTTGTATTACACCTGTAAGGGTAAAGACATAATTATTTACTAAATATGTTCACTGATTTTTATTAAATTTAAATTATGATATAAAAGCAAAACTAAATTAACTTCAAAATACAGATTCTAGTTAAAACAATTTTTAATAGGTAAAAAAAAAAAAAAAAGTGAGAAAACCAACTTCCTTCCCATGTTTCCTCTGAGAGTAACTCTCAGCAAGAGTGATTAATTCCAATTATTATGAAATTATATTAATAATTTCCACACAAAATCTATTGGCGTTTATTTCACCTGGAAATAAAAAAAAATCTTTATTTTGAAAATGTATTACATTTTCTAATATTTTTTAAGATGAAAAGAAATGATGGGCTAAAAAAATTTTTTTTTCGTTTCAATTAGATACTCAAATTCAACTTCTCTGAAAACCAAATAAAATTTAGATATATCAACAAAGAGAAACCTACTTTTTTCTTCTCATAGCACTTCAGGCTGTAGCTGGTCAAGCGGTCGTCGTACCTGTGGTCACCGAGTACGGTGGCGTACTCTGGATCGTCCTGCAGTACAATCTGCCAGTACTCGGCGAACATGACGTTGGCGCATTCCTCGAGCTGTTCCGGACTCTGCAGCTCCGATGAGTTGCTGCGGACGACATTTATTGTTGAATTCTCGTGTCCAAGCACCTACAAATACAATGGAATGAAAAAAAATTAGCTTATGAAAAACCCCGTTGAAAATTTAATATTTTATACTACTTCTTAACTGATAGATCTCATTAGTATGTTATCGGTTAAAACAACGAAAAACAATGAACAAACTGCTCAGAATTTCACCCAACTATCTGCGGAAATGCCCTGAAAACTTCAACCTATTTTTCCTTCCTGAAACATGCGCCTTAAGGATAGCTTATAATAGAATAATTATGACACTGGAATAATACTAAATAATTCCTATTTTCAGTTACCATTAAACTGCAAAGCCATCGACAGAAACTTAACATATTTCTTGACCAACCACAAATCTTTTTTATCAAATTTATTTCAAAATCAAAAGCACTTTCTAATAATTTTGAGTTGCTGCAGTAGATGAAACATAAAATACCTCTGATTGACCATGTACTATGTGGCCGTGGTAGCCTAGCGGTCATCGTCGCGAGCTTGCGCCGCTTTGTTTCATCGAGTAGTGGGTTTGAGTCCTTGTTTAACAAAAGGCTCGCCGTATAGCGAGGCTGATGCACGTTAAATCTGTCAAGGACCCAAGTCCATACGTTAGCGTGGTGGAGTAGTTTGGAGAGGGAGGGGCCAGTTCAGTGTCGTCTTCGTCGCTTTGTGACGTTGGGCTGATCGTGATTTTCTCTTCAACAACATTGAGGGCTTTAATTGAGATTGACTGCATGAAACAACAATTTCTTCCTAACCAAAATGAAACGTGATTGTGTTAACTAGGTGCAGGTGGAAATAAAGTGAAGTTATTCAGATATGATAGTATATAAGTAAAGGGAAATTTTAGAGGATAGAGGAAGATTGTTGTTGACTCTGAGTATATTTCTAGCAAGAAGCCGATAATAACAAGAGTAGTTACTGGCTATTGCTGTTGCAGAGGATAGCAACCTCAACAAGAAGGGTTTGTTAAGAGCGTATTATTTCAGTGATATTTGAATTGGTGGGTTAATCTTAGAGTCCAGAGAGATCCATAACCCATTAAATATTATATTATAGTAATTGATAAATAAATAGTTGAGTTGGAACAGACTTGCGTATCTTTGGATCATTTATTGACTTTTAGAGTTAGTTATACAACTTTAATAATCAATTACAACTTTAATAATCAATCGATCAATTAATAACAAGTTAGTTTCTGCATTAGAAAAAATTAAATTTGGCCTTTTTTTTTAGAATCTGGTTGAATGTTCTTTAGCAAGGGTGTCAAACTCAAAGGTTGACATGGGCCGAAGGAACAAGGTTTAAGTTCAAACAAGGTTTAAGTTCAAACAAGGTTTAAGTTCAAACAAGGTTTAAGTTCAAACAAGGTTAATGTCTAGCAGAATTTAAAAGGCTACTGATTATGAAGTACGGGTTGTGGTTTGTTTTCTGCATGCAAAAGGCTTGAAAGCTGTCGAGATTCATCAGCTGATTAGTGAAGTGTGTGAGCATGTGACACCAAAAAACATCGATCTATAGAATGGAGACATTCAACAACACTCAAAAAAGTGAAGCTCGTCTATACAAGTTCAGCACGCAAAATCATATGCCCTGCGTTTTTGGATAGGCAGAGAGTGTTTCTTGAGGACTTTTTGCAATTTGGAGACACAATAAAATCCGAGCTATATTGTGACATGTTAACGAAAATGCGTCGTGCAAACCAAAACAAAGGTGCGTCAGTAAAGTGATTGTTTTATTTTGAAAATGCCCATCCACGCGTGGCTCATCGAACCCAAGATCTCACTGCATCATATGACTGAGAGCAACTTGATCATCATCAGTATAGCTATGATCTTGCGCCCAGTATCTACCACTAGTTCTTTCACTCGAAAAAAGCATTTAGGCGACCAGTGCCATGACGAGGTTGATGATGTCAAAACGTCCATGTTGCAGTGGTTAGTCCATCAGGTGGTAGATTTCTATGATGATTGAATCCAGAAGCTGATTGTACGATTAGACAAACGCCTTAAGAGGGAGGTAATTATGTTGAATCATAGAACGCAAGCTTTCTTAAAAAATAAAATAGTAGAAGAAAATATACTTGCTTTTTTTTAAAAAATATCGAAGTGATATTTGTTTAAAAAACACCCTAATATACACTCTATAACAAAAAAAAAAAAAAAAAAAAAAAAAAAAAACGACGAACCAAGAAGGAGTTGTCTGATGGAAACAAAAATTGGAGGATAGGAAAATTATATACAAAATAGAAAATGACTAAAATTTCAAAAAAAAATTAATGATTTATTTTAGAGTCACATAGTTACGAAGTAACAAGCTCAATAAGGAGTTTCATCCAGGCTAGAGGTGGGTCAAGCTGCTACACGACGTGGCATAGAGACATAAAGCTCCCTGATGATCTCCTACGGTATTTCTTGCCAAATTTGCTCCAATTGTCGGACGAGGTCATCAACATTCCCTGGTAGATGCAGTCACCTTCCATCCCAGACATGCTCGATTGGAGAGAGATCTAGCTGGCCAAGGAAGTGTTTGATACGCTGTAAGATAATTCATAGCAACACGTATCGTATGCGGTCTGGCATTATTTTGCTGAAAAATAAGAACAGGGTACTGCAAAAGCGACGGTGGCAAAACAGAATGTCACCAACGTACCTCTGTGCTGTAAGTGTGCCTCTAATGACGACTAAAGAGGGTCGTCTATCAAGGGAAAGGGCATCATAACTCCTGGTTGAGGTCCAGTGTGGCATAGGATCGGCAAACTGCCCTGGGCGTCTCCAGACACGTCTTGAATGATCGTCAGGACACAGATGGAAGCGGGATTCGTCACTAAACATTATACATCCCAGTCAGCATCAGTGTGAGTGGCAGGTGGAGTAACGGTCGGTACGAGCGTAAATTTCACCTTATCAGCCGTCTGTGAATGGTCACGGTGGACACTCGTGTGCGTGTCGTACGTCTGATGGTTGATAACGATAAATCAGGCGCTATGACAGCTGATCTGACAATCATTCTGTCCTCCCGATCTGCTGAGGCCCTAGGTCGACTGCTATCATCATGATAATGAAATCTGCCACTGTCCCCCCCCTTCTTGCCAGTATCTTCTAATCGCCGCATCGCTTCGACCCATATGACGAGTAATTCTCCGATTTTCCCAACCTGCCTTTTTCAATCCAATGATACAACCTCTTTCAAACTGACAGTTGCTCGTAATGAGCTCGAATTCTGCGGCGAGGCATTTTTTTCAATCGTTGAAATGCATCCTAAATCGCAATGCAACAGAAAATTTGACGATCAGATTGAGAATCGCTTCCTATACACACCTGCTGAGTGCGCAGTCCTGATACGCTATAGCTAGCGCTATTCCTTCATAGGATACTAAATTGCAATCATTTGCACTTTAGGTTTAAATGTCATTGCATATGTAATTTCAATACAATCGGGAAATTCCTTCTTGGTGCGTCGTGTTTGTGTGTGTGTGTGTGTATGTGTGTGTGTGTGTGATGTGTGTGTTATAGAATGTATATATTTTTAAAAAAGGATAATGGTTTTTTTAGTAACAAAAGTAATGGCGCAAATGGCAGTTCTTAAAAGTCTCTTCTAGGGGAATCATCTAGTAATCACAAAGAGACATCTAACATACGAAAAAGAATTTTTTGATGAGACATTTCTCCAATTTGGCAACTGTTTAAATATTGAACAACCTCTTCACTAAATTTGCAATTATGTTCTGGCTTTGAGGAGTATAAAACCATAAAAATCTTTTTGAATTCTGCATCTTGCTGTCTGAGACTAACTTTTGCCTTTCTAGCCACCGTTTCATGTGAACAAAAGGTTGAAAATCGGAGGGAGCCAAGTCCGGGCTGTATGGTGGATGATCAAACAAGAACCGTTGAAAAAGCAGTAGGAGCGTCTATGTCAGCAGCAATGTGCGGCCGTGCATTGTCACTCATGCACACTTTTCTGTACCCATTACTCATTCGCCTATTAATTTCGACTGCATTACATTCCTTTCAGAAATCGAATCACAGCCCCGCACATCACACTTTAGGGAAGACTCTGTCGTTCGAGGCATTTTTACATGCATACTTCTCCCTCAGAATTGACGCCGATTGAGCATACTCGAGACACTGTACAACACATCTACGCACATTGTTATTGGGTTTTCACGGGAGTTTTCATTTCCGGGGTGGGGGAAGATTTTTGAAAAAAAAACAGTCCTCGTGATAATAATAACAACAACTGTGAAACTTTAATTGCAAATATTATTGCAGATACCTCTTAAAAGTTCCAGAAACACAATTTTGTAAATACTTTCTTTCAAATTTTGATTTCAAAAAGCTATTTTGTATTCAAAAACAATTTTTATTTGACGTCAACAGTATTAATAAAGTGTCATTTAAAGTCCAAGAGTACTTTACTGAGCTATCAAGTGACTCACTCAGATTTAAAAATCTCCAAAAATCCATCCCTGAATTCTGGATTGGAGCTAGAGTAATTTCCCATAATTTCTGAAATAATATTAAAAATTTTGCTATTCAGTATGTGAAACGAGTTTTTCAGATGTAACGCTAATTAAACCCAAATACTCGTATTATTCAGCGCTGAAAAACGTTGAAGATGATTTGTGTATCCAGCAGTGCCAAATATTGCACCAAAATCTAATTTGTTATGCAGCAAAAAATAAGCAAATCCGTCTCATTAAAACGTGATATTGTTTCTGTAATTTTTCTATACTTAAAATATATTTCGAAACAACTAATTTCCAATTTTTTAGCATATGTAGCACTTTAATTATACATTTCATTATAAATCATGTTATTTAAATCAATCATTTTGTTCAAAGATGTTTCAAAGATCGGTAAAATTAATTTTTAATATAAAACGTAAATTTGACACAAAAGTATCCCTGTTAATAATAGAAAAATTATTAATTATAAATTAGAATTTTAATTAATTTACTAAGTTTTCATTTAAATTATGAATTAAACAATATAATTTTCTTTTATGCATATTTATGGTTGGAAGGAAGGGGTTCGTTCGAAATTTTTAAGCGAGGAAATGGTGTTGCAAGACTAAAATGCTTAAGAACCATTGATCTAAAGTAATTCTGGGCAAGGTAAAAGTCGAAGTCGAGCTCCACAACTCAAACGAATAAGAAGATTAACAGCTTTAAAAGCTTACTTGCTCTAGTGAATCCGTTTACAACTCTCTTGGAGTTTCTTTTACTTTGCTGACTTTGATTCTCCTTCAACATAATAATAATATATAGCGGATAAAGAAGGGAAAAGGACCATACAACTTCTGTTACAATCTATTGCAGGAAAAATAATATTACTTCTAGTAAATCTATTTAATTTATGTTGAATGAGAGAGAGAGAGAGAGAGAGAGAGAGAATGTTACATCATATAAACGTGTCTATTCGCTTCTGTAGATAAAGTAGAAAAGCGATAATAATTAGATAATAATCTAGAACACCAGATGCGTCATTCAGCCTTCGTGGCTACAGCGTAGAAGAGAGGGGAATTTTCCTTGCTTGGAATTTATATGCAAGGATTTCTTCAGATCACGTGTATTGGATGGAGGGATTTCTAGGTATTTCAGCAGCACAGACTGAAAACCTTGCTGAGTTTATACTACCTGAGAGTTTTGATCGACAGGGAAACAGTTGACTGAGCAGATTTTAAGAGCACAGGATTACATAAATTAAAAGCTAAATTGGAATGGTATCAGAAAATAACATAAACAAAACACAAACACTACAAATCACAATATATATCGATCTAAGAATATCCAACACTAAATCAATATTATTAATTGAAAAAAAAAACTGAATATATTTAAGGAAATTATTAAAAATCAAATTAATTTTAAGCAAATCAGATAAAAAAAAATAACTAAACAATCTAAAATTTAAAATCTGAAACCCAAAGGATCAATACACTCTATTAAAGAACGAAACAATTAAAAGAAATTCAAGTGTAAGAAAAGCAAAATATTTAAAATAATGGAAATAATGTAATTAATACTGTTCCATATTTTGGAATGGAATAATAAGCATTTATACCGGTAATAACTGATCAAACTATCACACTTCAGCGAAATACATTATTATGCAGGATTTTATTCTTTCTTCAGTCAATCATCAAAATATTTAAAACTCATGATTGTAACTACATAATCGAAAATAATTTTGAATAGAAGGTTCATAAAAACAATTTATTGTTATACGGTTACTATCTTCAACCAATAATTTTCTTCGATCCCTGACAAATTAAAAATTGATCGAATTAGAATTATTGGATAATAATGTATTCCTGCATTTTCCATGTATTAAACTGTATAACGCAAGCATTGTTCTAAATTAGTACTATCAGGGTACTTGTCCATTATAGCGGCGCCCGCCAAATTACGATTTCGGATGTAGACGGAAAATCGTCAAGCAGTAAGATTTATCGCCTCGTTTGGTTGTAAACTCCTCACAAGTTGCAGTCCTAAAGAAACAGCACTTCATCATTTCAGTAAAATATCGCTTGCCTGTTAACGTTACCGATTTCGTATTTTTTTTTTAAATACCTATTTTGTTGCCTTTGAAAATGTCGTTAACAATTTTCAATTTACCAAATAGCGAAATGGATAATGGTTTTACACATTTCACGGTGAACCATAAGCAGAGACGTCTTAAGACTTCTTGAGGGGCCCTTATGAAAAAATAGGCCCCACCTTCGACCCTTAAATTTATTTTGGTGTATATACATGTACAGTTTAATAAAAGTAATCCACAGTAAAATGAGGTTTTATATGAATATTAGTTTTCCACATTTTAAATTCGCAAAATCATTATTTAGGTTTTCAAAATCAATAATTAATATTATTTCATTTTGAATGCTCATGAAGCATAAATTATTCAAACGTTATTGTGTCATACGATTTTTCAATTCATTTTTGAGTTTTGAAAATGAACGCTCACCACTTGCGTTAGTATTCATCATCGATAAGAAAATTCTCATTATTATTTCAAAATTGGGAAACACTGTGAATAGTCTTTCATCATACATGTATGTATCATGTGTGTTGATCTCAATTCCAGTCCCCTTATCCAACAACTGTTCTTCATCTTCATCTGCATTTTTAGAATTATATTGTTTATTAATCTTTCCTTTTTTTCCATTCCTTCTCTTTTCTTTTTCTTCAGCTTTTCGCTATCAACGATCATATATGACTTAAAAAGTTGACATTCCAAGTCCAGTTCCTCTCCATTATCGTAAAATTTTGATATTTTCTCGCATGTTTTCTTCAATTTCAGTCTCATCCAAATTAGAAATATTTTTAAGAAATCCAAATGTTTCAATAAGCTCCTCATATTTTTTATTACGTGTTTGCATATTGCAAATTAGAGATTCGATTATTGGTAAAAGGGTTCTATTTTAAATTCCTGGCTGTGACTGTTTTCAAACGTTGTGTCAGTGCGTCTATTTCATTCAAGGAAAATTACCCTAACACTGCATTGTCTTACATGCTTGTGAATACTTTGATACTCCTTTATAAATGATACTTTCTGGGTTTTAGACTCATAATAGTCAAAAGAGTCTCTTTTAGTTTTTATATATACCATTAACGATTCTAATAATTTTGTACTTTTCGACAAATCCATATTTTTACTCTGGAGAAATAGATCTACTTTGTCAATA
>BMAW01060325.1:721394-738923 GCA_019974015.1 Nephila pilipes | reverse complement strand
ACTGTGTTAGCCGAGAATTTCTCCATTTTTGATGATTACTCTTAAAACATTAAATTATTGTACAGGCATTTATTTATCTAATTATCAAATCGTACTCTAAGATTCCTGTTAAATGATTATTTTTCTACATTTGTATAACTACAATTTGTAGTAATGTAATATATTCTTTCATGAATGTTCCTTATTATTTGGGTTTCAATAATAACAAAAAAGACAACCATTTGAATTTTTAAACGAGTAAAATAACGCGCGTTTTCCATATTAGAACAAATAAAAATATTTATCTAAGTTACAATACACATCGGAAACTGTTTTGGAAGATCATAGTGCATTCAAAATGAAGGAAGCGCGCACTTATGCATATTAATCAATATAAAAATATTCTAAAGAGTACATTGAAATATTTATATATAATTTTATAAGCAGTTAAGAGATTATTTCATGATGTTCAGAGTGGAGTGAAAATTTACAAAGAAAGAGCAGAATTTTTCTAAACTGGATATTATTTTTATAACTATCTATAAAAAAAAAACAAATATAGTTACACATTATTTAACTTTTTTTTAACGTGATATAAATATTTGTATATTACTAGAAATTTCAAAGAAATACAATTCAAAAATAAAAATATAATTGCCTCTTACTGTTTGAAAGAAATTAAATTGAAATTAAGGAATCCCGATTTAGAACTGTAGGCCACTCGTTTCTTCGAAAAAGTGTGATTTCCTTCAGGGTCATTGCAACCCTCTTTTTATTAGACCTGACGCCTGTTATAAAATAGGGAATGTGTTTTTATCACTTCTGTTGGGGTCTTAAGTGTATCTCTTGTCCATTCATAAGCGATCCTTAACTCGTGTGCAAGTAAACAAAAGGTCGCTGGAAGAAGTGTCTGTTACGTCTGTAACTGTCCTTCCCACAGCAGCATTTTTATTAACAAATTGGATATATCTCGCCTTAGAAATAAAATTAATATTTTCCATGATTCTCAGCAAACATTGTAAACAGAAATATTTAACAAAGAAGTAACTGTCTTCAACTAGTCATATCCGGGAATAACATTTGACGATTAAAATTATTCTGATCATGATCTTATTCAGGCCGATTAGAGCACGAGTAGAGACCCCCCTCAAAGGCGAGGCCCCGGGCCTGGGCCCAGTTGGCCCATGCCTTAAGACGTCCCTGACCATAAGTACAATTTTGTACATCCGTGAACGGGAGCTCACACGCAAAATGTTGAAAGAATGTGGGGTTTCGCAAAAAGGCGTAACAAGAAACAGCGCGGCGGGGCATCATCTAGAATCGTAACCGGCAGAATTTATGTGAAGGAAATATATGTAGGGAAAAAATGCTTTCTATAAAATAGTGAACGCAATATATTCGGAAATATGGCCTTTTATGTAGATTGATATTCTAAAAGTGATGTAAATATTAATATTAAACATCTAAATTTTTATTGTACTTATTGGGATGAGATTTATCCCTAAACATATGAAAGATTATTGAATAAAAATATTATTTAAAAAAGTTTTATATTATTTATTGGTGTGCTATTTGTTTTCCTACATTTCAATTTCGCGCTCCGCTTACTTGGCGCTTTTAACTAGCTTGGCGACATTGGTGTATTCTTAATTTGGCGGGCGCCGCTTTAATAGACAAGTATCATCAAAATCGGTAGTATTAGTAAATTAACAAACACTAAATTGTTTTGTAACATTTTCTTTAATAAGCAGATCATTCACACGCATCTATAGCATTAAAAAACTTTTCTTCAAAACCCAAAAATGTAAAATGAGCTTCCTAATGAACATCATAATTGCATTATTCAAATGAATAAAAAATAAAAATTATTAATCAAATTCCTTGCTCTTCTTTCTATTTTAACTCGACTTTCAAGATGAGATACTTGATTATTATATTCACCTATAGGTTCAATAACATTTCGAATGGAGTGAGCTCAAATGGTCGGAACAAATTGATGCATTAGGCTTACAATTTGTATGCGAGAATTTTCATTCCTCAAATAAATTAAATCTTTCGTTTACTAACATCTTCCGCTGCATCATAAGTAGAATCAAGCTTTTTTTCCCCCTACAGTTCATTAACCTTGAGCAGTTGAATTATTTTCATAGATGAAACGTGTTCTCTTTCTCTTAAAAAAGGCCAACACTACACAAGGCAAATAATTTGTTTCAAACTACGTTTGCATTTAAAATATTTAAATGATAAATAAAATTTGTGCTTAAAGTTTTAATAAGATAAAAAATCATTTTAAAAATTACATATTTCCAACACTTCTGGCACTCAGCGACTTTGAATTCGTGGCCGTAATGTTAATCATATGGAATTCTCATTTGTCATTCAATTCCAAACTGTTGCATTTATTTGAATGCGATAAAATGCATCAGAAATAATAATAATAATAAAAAGAGGAAATAGGTTTTTCTTTTCATTTTCGAAAGAATTTTTATATCTACTTTAGTGATTCACCAGTGGGCTTCTAGATCCAAAAAAAAATTTAATGCTTGCTGAAATTGGTGGGAAAATACACAATCATGCAATAAACTTAAGTTACTTTTTACTCTTTCGGGTGTACTTTATTTTATTCTAATAAACTCATTTATGTAGAAATTCGCTAAAAAGAGCATACAGAAATTCCTTAAATAGATTTGAAAGGCAAGTAGGAATTCAATTTCATTAAGGCTCCCAGTCTACCCGCCATTTTGATTTCGTCAGCTTAATGTTAATCCTATGGAATTTCGACTTTAATTCTCTCCTCTTTGCCATTTGAAAGAGCAAAAAGTAATGAATACTTCTGTGAAATTACTTTTTCCTTCTGATTTTTAAAAATATCCTTTAAAGACCGAAAGACTCACAAGCGAATCGTTAAAATAAGAATAAAAATATTTTTAAAAATTGGAGGAAAAAAGTAATTCCACAGAAGCATTCATTATTTTTTGCTCTTTCAAATGCACTTTATTGCATTCAAATAGATTAACTAGTAAAGATGGGAGGATTAACATTATGTCCACGAAATCAAAATAGCGGGTAGACGGGAACCTTATGAATTTAAAATGGTTAGTAGATGGAAACCTTATTTATCGATTGATGTGTAATCTTAATTTAAGAAGGGAAATCGTAAATTTGTCTTTATTACTAAGAAAGAAAAAAACCCGAGATATCCTGATAAAATTTGTTCTACATATTAATTTATCTTTATGTACGTAATATAGTAATTTACAGCTAATAATGCGAGTTTTTTTTTTTTTTTTTTTTTTTTTAAGGAAGTCTTTGATTGAAGTAACTCGCCATATAATAAAATTTTAATGGTTTCTAAAAATTTATAGACATAATTTATGTAATATATAACCTTAGCTACATTAAGGTTTTTAAAAACAATAAACCATACAATTTCGGGTGTTGGGAATGACACCAGAACTGATATTAGATATCGAGCTATATGAGAGCTTTATGATTTTGACATTCAACTATTCTATTATTTTATAGAAAATGATTTCTGAATTAAGAACGACAAACTTGGATGCTATTGCGTTATTCTGCAAAAAACAGTCGAAACTCAGAGTAAGGGAACTTCACAAACAAAAAAGTCACATTATTACTTGACACAATTCTTCAACCGTTCAATTAAAAAAAAAAAGATCGTTTTGTCGATATCTTGTTCGATTTCGACACAATTCTCACTCTTTTTCACCTCTTTATTTATTGATTTATAACCTCTAACGATAGCGACTATCTCAGGTATTTAGTTCACATTTTTTTTTTCTCCCTTGGAAGGTTGTTTTCTTTTTCAGTGCAAAACATGTCATTATAGTTTTAAAAATTAAATTGTTCCCTGCCAAGTTCATCATTTTTACTTCTGTAAGTCGCTAGAAATTTATTATCGAAATATAGCACAATCACTAGAAGTTTGTGACTATATTCGTAAATATTTCTAGCTAATAAGTAGATATTTTTAATAATCTTCTAACTAAAAAGTGATGAAGAATGCATATTATTGAAAAATTACTATACATATTTGTCTACGTTTTCTAAAACACTCTAATTTGCTTAAGACTTTCTTATAAACTTATACATAAAATTCTTATGCAGTTATCAATCAAATAGTTTTTTATTAAGTTTATTGCATTGAGTTATTTTATTAAACACAACTGGGTAACTTCTAAAAGCAGTTTATGTTATTTTATTGTATCTCTTTACAAAAAAATTGGAATTTATAATCTAAAAAGGCTTACATATGAAGAGGTTCATGCTTAAAATTCGAAAAAAATTTTTTTTTAATGCATGGTAATATGATAGTTAAGGCTGTAATCGTGCATATAAAGATTAATAATTTAAAGGGAAAAAATTGTACCTATGAAACCATGAAATTGTGCTTTTTCTTTTTTAATTTTATTATAAGCTTTATTTAATATTTATAAAGTTTCAATCTTTATATTTTAGCAAAATTCGCTTCTTTCTATTTATATTTTTTTTAAAAAAGAATGCTTTTCGTAAATTCAGCTTACCTTTTTCTCAGTAATATTACTAAACATAAAGAGAAAAAATTGAATAAGGACGTTCCAATAATATTCCTTTCGATACTGTTTTTACTTAAATTGATCGCGATTCGAAACTATTTTCAGTTAAACAGTAGCTTAGAGCTACAATAGCACTAATAGAATCAATTAAATATTAAAATCACAAGAATTCAGAAAGTGAATTAATGATTTTTTTTTCTTCAATATTCAGAAAAATATTGAGAACGGTTAATAACAAAAACACTATCACTCAAGTTTTTCCGTAAAAGGTAATTATGTAAAAACTATTCTTGTAGTTCGTACAATCATCAAATAATAAATTTCATTTTAAAGAGGGGTAGTTTTAATCAGCTATAAAAATAATAAACGTTTTCACTATTGTTTAATTTTAACCAGTACAATTATTACTAAGAGAAACATCTATTTATTAATAATTATATTCCAAAGAACAATTGTTATGTACATCTAATACATAAAACTATGACCCTGAAAACGTTTAGGTAGTTTTTTTCATGGTTTTTTCATTCGTTTAGGTAGTTTTTTCATGGTTTTTCATTCGTTTAGGTAGTTTTTTCATGGTTTTTTCATTCGTTTAGGTAGTTTTTTCATGGTTTTTTCATTCGTTTAGGTAGTTTTTTTTTTTTTTAAGAGTTTTGAGATTAATGGTTGCCATAATAACGCAAAGAAGGATCGCTTTGTGACTTGGAATCACTTTTTATCAGTTCTTGAAGATGAAATGTAAATGGAATTTTTAAAATAAATATGTTTATGATCTAAAAATATGTGCTTACATTTTTCTGAAATAAGTTATTTTTACGCATCGTGAACTCAAAAACTTCGCATTAAAGAATTCGTGTTTTTTTTTAATTCTCCTTATAGAATTAAATTTCTTAATTAGAAGCAACAATATAAAGACGTGTCAGTCGAACAACCTTCAAAAAATATTTACACTTAAAATTCTTATTTACAAATGAGAAAAATTTATAATTATTTTTTGTTATTTGATGTAATGCAAATACTATATTTTATGTTAATTATTTTAATTTTGGAAAGAATGAAATCAGATAATTAACATCTTTTCTAAGAGAGACTTTGTTAAAACAGTAAATTCATGTTTTTAAACTGCCTTGACGTTCATTAGCGTTATTTTTTTTTTCAGAAGGGAAATCTAACAATATGAAACATAAAATAAAATTTCATGTTTCAAAAACAAGAAAAATGAAAATCACACTTGACATAAAAAAAGGCAATTTATTAGTATCATATTATATATCAACAGTATGTTAATGTTATAATGCTGTTACTAATTCGCCATTTTCACAAGCCATTAGTAATTCATTTACTTGGAGAACTAGACGACAAAAATTCCATTAGCTACAAGATTCAAGGTTAGGCGGAAGAACGTTTTAAAACACGCCCTAAAAATTCTGAAACATTCTCTTTTTCAAAAATCTGCATGTTAAAGCTCCCGCCTACCTGTCATTTTGATTACGCGGATATTATGTTAATCCTATGGAATTTCGACTACCGTTCTCAAATCTTTATTATTTGATCTATTTGAATGCAATAAAATGCGTCCGAAAGAGCAAAAAATAATGATGGTTTCTGCGAAATTACATTTTTCTCTGATTTTTAAAGATTTTCACCTTTATTTTAATGATTCTTTTCTGACTTTTCCAGTCTTTAAAAAAATTTTAAATCGAAGGAAAAATTTAATTTCTCAGGAACCTTCATTATTTTTTTTCTCTTTCGGCTGCTCTTTATTGCATTCAAATCTATAAAATAGTTAAGATTTCAGAAAGGTAGTCGAAATTCTATAGGATTATTATTAAATTCACGAAATAAAAAATGGCCAGCAGACGGGAGCCTTAAATACTTCCAAGTATTTAACTATTGTATTTTATTTTAAAAACTTTCTAAATGAAGGGTTACTCTTGACACTCACTGTATTGCATCTTATTTTAGGAGCAAACTGTTATAACTCAAAAAGTGCAGTATCTAGGACCGTATTAATGTTTCTTATAGCATTCATATGCTGTATTTGAAGCCTTAACAACCATCAAAATCAGTTTATGTGAGGGAAAAAAGTATCCGATAAAAGCAACTGAAGCTTGCATTCGCTGGAATGAGTGAGTGAATGCTGGTATTTATAGAGCTGGAGCCAAATCTGGCTATGCTGCGCCAAACATTTGTTTAAACTGTAGCCAGGCCAGAAAGAAGGAGGTAAAAGGAAAAAATTGGTTCATACGAAAGAGTGTCGAAGATGGTGAAGAGTTTCTAGCATTTCCTGGGGTGCGTCACCTGTATATACTAAAGGCAGCAAATCCCATGGAAAAGGAAAAGATTCCTAGGGTAACTCCGAAAGCATGTTTTCCTTATTAACCCAAAGAAGAAACCCTTTGAGAGGACTATCTCTGCAGGGCTTCTATACTTTAGTTTAGTCATCCTTTTTTGGGGGGTGGACCTGATTACATCAATATGTCATGCCTTACGGCATTCAGACATATCAAGTTACCTTCAAAACTTTGTAATAGGGATTCGCATTATTTAAATTTAATCAATTGAATCTTTGTAAATCTTTCAACCTTATTAATCAGTCGTCACAAAAGGTGATGTAGCTGGGCTTCACCTAAATATATATGTTACGAGAGTGTTTTGCAGATAAGAAGTAAAAACGTCATGTGGACAAAATAACGTTCATGTTGGGAGCTAGGCCCAAAACCTTCAAAAATGAAAAGTGGTGTTAAATAAAACTCTGTTTTATGCCAATTACATTTAAGTATTCTGTTTTGTGCAATCGAGACATTATTCTATTATTCGAGCATTTATTCCATCACGACCATAATTCAACGATTATAAAAATGTCTTCGAAGACTTAGCACTTTTTCATTGTTACATTATCTTCTCTTACACTAACTTATTTGGGCAGCATTATTTTATTTATTGACAATATACTTTATTCAACTGTTGAATTTCCGAAATTTTCTTCTTTTTCTTTTTCCAAATCGCAATTTCGCAATTTAAAATTTCTGAGGTCCCATTACCAACATTCAATGATTCCAATCGAAAACTAATTCGGTAGGTTGTGACTATAATAATTAGTTACATGTACTTAACAACTCTTAATTTTCAAACAATCAATAGCACCTCAGGCCGCGGTTGTCGAGTGGCTTAGACATAGAACTCGTGATCAGCAATACCTTAATCGAGTAACATGTACGAGTCTTGACCACTTAAGACCCAACGAGTTGAGAGAACATTGCACGTTAAATATCTCTAGGCTCATTGGATAGACGTGGATGGAGAGAGTGGAGTTTCAGCTCAGGGGTGTCATCATCTAACCATGGTTTAAAATTACAACGTGTATTGGTTGTGCTTAACAGACCATGTATAGAGCAGAAATAGGCAGTCGGAAAACGTTCAAATAAATAAAAGAACTCCAAAAATTTACATTTAATTACATTTATCAACAAATTATATTGGGGAGAAATTCAGTTCCGGATACGTATTTTGGTATTATATGGACATTAATTATAAGACATTTTGAAGCTGTTAAGAATTTCAGGTGGCAACAAAAATGACTTGAAACTGTACCTATTATAATTTACTTGGATCTCAGTTTAACGTAAAAAGTGACATCATTTCCGAGATCCAAAATCGTATTTCTCTGGCCATCAAAACGTTTTTTGGACTTCAATCTTTTCTGAGGTCCCATTTTCTCGCCAGAAAAACAAAGCTTCTTATTTATAAAACTCATTAGGAAGGTCCTAATGTATGGCTTGGAACTTGTCCTCTAACTAAAAATGTGGAATACAAAATTGCAGTTTTTGAGAGAGAGATTCTCAGAAGTATTCTCGTTGGCACCAAAGAAAATGGCCTTTCGTGAAGACGTTTTAATTCTGAAATTTATAGAATTCTTAAGGAGATGATATCATTAAATGCATTAAAGTAAAACGAATGAACTAGGATTCTAGTATTCTTAGAACAGAGAGAAAAATCCAGTAAAAAAAAACATTTTTGATGCAAAGTCCTTTACTAGTCGGAAAAGAGAAATACCAAAACTACGACGGCTTGATTCTATTAAATCAGATTTTAAGGTTATTGGGAAAAGAAACTGGCAGGACTAAGGTAAAAGATAGACTATCTTGGAGAAATCTTCAAAAAAAAGCCTTGACCCCCCCCCCTTTGGGCTGTTGAGTTAAATATGATAAAAGGCTCTAAAGCATTATTGCATGAATAAAGCTATAACAATTAGTTTAATTAGAAATTTAACTGTCTCAGGTATATCAAACCGTAACCAATAAATTTTAATATAAAAAGTCTGATATCTGCGTCTATCAGACTTTAACTCATTTTTTTAATAATTAATTTCTAATTCCTAAGATTATTTAAGTCAAGTTGGGAGTCAATCATATCATCCATTCTCGAAAATTCCAAATCCATTAACGAGTATTCATACAAATCAGATTTTTCAATACTATACAAGCAAGAAAAATAGTCTAGTGACGCCTTATTTGATGAATACTTCGTACAATAAGTGTAAACTTTATTGCCAAGAAGGAATACCATCGATTTTATGTTAGCTAACTAATTAATGTTGCATAAAGGTTGAAATATATCTTAAACGCTTAAATATTTTTTTCTCTACAGATGTATTTTTGATATGAGGCTGCAATGGACTTTTATAAGTAAGTTACTTTTTAATTTAAAATGTATGATTATTTTCAGTGAAAATTATAGTTCTGCCTGTTTACGTGTCTAAAAATTGTTGATATTTGAGCAATGTCACTACTCTAGTCGATATAATCATTTATTCTTACAAGATAGTTGCAGGTTAATAAGTTAATCTTCTGTAAGAATAAGTTTCACAGATTTGTTCTTACAGAAGATTACAAGAAGATTCTTACAGATGTGGCTTATTATTGTAAACTGCATCACATATTCGCATTACAGGTAATATCATTCCGAAGTATTATCACAAGGGATTTGAAGCATATATACTGCAAAGATAAACAAAAGACATACAAAACTACCAGAGATACATACAATGTAATAACAAAAAAACTTAATTCGTACGTTTTATTCAACTTAAATCACAATTATAAAAACATAGCATTGTTATACAATTAGTATGCAATAGTCGACTAGCAATAATTTCTAAGAAATTGAGTTTTATTTCAAATCTTTTTATCTGCATATTTAAAAAAATTCGAATAATTAAAGTCAGTTCTATAAAATTTACGAAATTTGACAGAGAAAAAGCATTTCACTTGCTTATTAATAAAAGTTTTCAAAAGTGTTTGCATAAAATCATAATAATAATAACTAAAAGTCAAACTTAAATATATATAAAATTGTTGACGGGAGAGATAATTTTTTGATTACACTTACATCAAAGTAAAAGTAATTTGATTACACTTACATCAAAAAAGTAAGGTGTTCTGAGCTAGTATGAATTACGAAATATAAGAAAATACGTTCTTTCCTGAATATGTTTTTAAAATTGTATGTTCTAAGCAATAATTTTACGAATTATCCAGCAAATATACCTCTGTGAAAATTCAATAATTATCTGAATAACGTACTTTATGAAAAGTTTTTATTAATGCTTTGTTATATTAACTTATAACTTCTGTTACATAATAAAACGATTTTTTTTTTCATTACTATACTTTATCACATTAATAAAATTTGTTCTATAATTATATATTTATCGTATTAAATACGAACCAAAAAGTAATTCAAGGTTAAACCAAAACAAATAGTTTTAAAATCACATTAATACAAAATTAAATGTATAAATATATTAATTAAAGCAAACTCTTAATACTAATGCAGTACACAACACAGTTTTCAATAAAATATATTCATTTCACAGAAATTTCAAAAATTGTGTTCCGAAAATTTCATCATGATAATTACAATTAAAAAATTATTATAGACCTCATATCATAAATAATTTTAAAAAATAGATAAGAATAAAAAAAAACTTAAAATTATTACAACACTAACACACTTTTAAAACTTAAAAAATTATTACAACATTAAACACAACTTTATTTAAAAATTCTACGCAAAGTTTTGCAAAGAACAAATTTAGCCACCCAAGGTGCGCTTTATTCATAATTATTATTAAATTACTCAATTAAATATAAAAATTAAAGTAACCGATGAAATATCGAGAAATGAACAATTGTAAAATTTTCCGATATTAAAATAAAAGCAAACGATAAATTAATAAACTGAATATTTTTGAGTTAAATGTAATTAAACGATAAAAAATTGTGTATTAATGATGAACTAAAAGAATCGCATCTGGTGTATCTAACTAACAAGAAAATTTGCGTATAAATGATGTTACAATACTCACCAAAACGATTGCTTGGATGAAAATTACAATTGCAAACTTATATTCCATTTTGAAAAAACGTAATTTTATCACAGACAATGTTCTATGTTTTACAATAAGTCTGTTTTGTGAATAGTGGAGAAGGAGCTGCAGCTTGCCAAACCGTCGATAACTTTCACTACTGTGTTTACTCACACAAACTCGTTTTCGGTCCGCAGCAAAAAAAAATTCCAGTTTCCAGTAAGTGTCAATGGCAAAGCTTGACCGCACAGTAAAACATGACAATATGCATATCACGTTAAAAACTGGATAATTGCCTCAAGCCGAAAAAAAAATTAAATAACTCTTCCGGTATTCATTCTTAGGCAAAAAAAAATTTAGCTTTTTTCTCTGTTTACAGTGAATACTGAACTTCTAGAAAACAGAACGCTTTTGCTATTGCTTAGATTTCAGATACAAAAATAAAAACCTTCAAAAAGATCTAGATAGGGAATCGACGAAATGTTTATTACATAACTTGATAACTCTCTGTTTAAGAAATCAAAAGCGGACGGAGATGAAGAGTCAGATTAGATTTTTACAACTGGATCGTCCACATTTTATTTTATTTTTCGAAACCTGTATTACTGAGCGTGCGAAACATCTTCCATAATAAATGAACCGGTTGGCAGCTGAGGAAATAAATGTTTGTTTTTTTAATAGCAGGAATAACATTTCCAAGCTGTGTGGTAAGATAGCTCAAAACTATATTCACCAAACTATTTGTGTTTGTGTGTGGTTTTAACTGATCAAGTTTTAAAAACTGGCATCGGATGACGAAAGATATATTGTCAAGGTTGAAAACGTTAGAGGAATTCTCATTATCGATGTGTCTAGGTTATAAATTATTTTTAAGACTATTTATTTCAGTTCCTATACATTCTTAAATATTACACAGAAAAATTAATTTTAAATGACACAATGTCGAAAGTATTTATGATTTGGAATGGAATTTTTTTTTTAAAAAAAAGTTATATCAGGATTCTCTAAATGTTTCAGAAAAATGCTTTAAAAAAGTTAGAAAGGGAATCGAAAATGTGTTTTTTTAAAAGAAATATGTCCGTATTGCCTAAAAAAAGTTCTTTATCTATCAAAATAGAAACACAAGGAAAAGATAATAAAACATCTTTTGTTTTTTTCCTTTATGTTTCACGCGTTTTGAAAATACATTCAAAACCTTAATACAATGGCTCCCAAAACAAGGTACACATCTCTCGCTCTACTTTTTGAAAAGTCTTAAAAAAAACAATATTGTTATACACTCATTTAGGTTTAATAATTATAGGAGAAATAAAATGCACATTACAAAACATATTGAATTGACAAAAAAAAATGATGAATTGATAATATTGTAATTAACAAATTTCTTACGCCGAAGCTCCAGATTTCAAAGTCACGAAATTGAATATATACCAAATATGAATTGGATTTTGCAACCATAATTTTTTGTAAGGATTTAGTATAATAGTTTTGTTTTTTTAATACTAATATTTGATTTCCAGGAGAAACAAATATTTCTTAGATGGGAAAATGAGTTCCAGAACTGAAAACTAATTACGAAATTCGAGAAATTTTCATTCTAATGCTTGAGGGATATTGTAAAGAAGTTCTACGCAGTCACTTAAGGATTTAAAAAGTTATTCAAAAGTATAAATAAATTGGGACCAAAATGTAAATAAACCAGGAAGAGGGAGAAAAGGAGTTCGACGACTAAAAAAAGGCATTCTAATAGTCAGAAAATATCTTATTGTGTGCATTGTAAAACTGCCTCATCTACTTCTACAGCATTACGAAAATGTATTTCAGCAGAAACAATTCGATAAATACTCCTAGAAGCAAATTATAGTGTATAATGGTCACATAACTAAGGACAAGCCATAGAAAAATAAACCTCCATCAGAAATAATCAACTACTCCATAGACCTCGCGAAATTTTACTAGATTAATTTCCCATTTCGCATCTCTCTACACAAAAATCACTGAAAATCTGAAATCGCAAGATAACAGCCATCCCCATCGACCAATAGGATCCCACCCTCTCAAAAACGAGAGAAGCTATTGATCCTTCAAATCCACCAGACTGGACGTATAAGCAGAATATTTCTACCAACGCGAACTCTAAATTTATTAACAATTAACTAAATAGCTTTAATAACCCATTCATTAAATTATTTTTTCACGAAACTCAAAATGAATATTTTCTTTAAGTGCACGATCGCAAAATAATATATTTTTTCCAACTGAAACAAATTCATCATTGATCACCCATAAAAACAAGTTTTAAATCATATATTTAACTATATAACCCCTTTTTAATAAAATTTTAACTAAGCAATTAAGCCTAGTTTAATAATATATTCCATTTGTTTTAGTTTTAATTCACTAAATATCAAGCATTGGTCATGAGCTTCATGTCTTTAAAATTTTTAACTTATACCTGTTATTTTCTTTAACTCCTGCACAAGCGTAATACCTAAGTTCTGGCTCATCTTTTAAGAAATTGTAAAACTAGGGATTAAGGCCCGAGAGGGTTATACATCCCAACAACTAGAATTCCGCATCCATAACAAAGAAAAATCCTACAGTCTCAAAACAAACAGAGGGGGAAAAAATGATTATTACATTTGCTAAAAATCATATTTCAAAGCTTAAATATTTTTAGAATAACGTAATATTCAGTGATAAAAGTTAATTCAATGTTTTTGGAACTGATGGTTTATGGCATATTTGGCGGAATCGTAACTTTGAACAACTTCTCCCAAACACCATCTTCCCTGTCACGCACTCAGGTGGTTTGATTCTTGTATGAAGTTGTAGGTCTGCAAAAAGCGTGGGAAAATCAGTTCTTATTGGATAATATGAACTGATATATTGGGTTATATGATAGTCTTGGAAAAATAATATGAAAAACTCAGATGTACTGAAGAATAATTTAAACCTGAGTGCTTTGAATCATTCTTTAGAAATGAAGAATGATTTAAAACTGATTATTCTTCAGAAATTAGATGAAGAGTCACATTGTGAGTCACATTCACATTGTTTGTCCCATTTAGAGTGAGTCACATTCACATTGTTTGTCACATTTAGAGTGAGTCACATTGTGAGTTGAGATAAGGAGCAAAAACATATAGCTAAAATTGCTAAATTAAAATAACTGTACAATTGTAAAATGCAATAGCATACCCCACCAGTATCTCTCAATCCCATTGGGATAGAAAACTTATGATTTAAAATGAAAAAATTTGTTCAATAGCAAATATTAAGAGCAAAGAATATTTAAAACAATAATACATGAAAAAAGGTGGAAGGACAACAATACCCATTGAAACTATACAAATCCTATCAAATTAATGCACACCGTTTGGATAATGTTTTAAATCCAAAAGGATATCAAACAAAACATTAATTTACGTTTCTTGAAAAAAAAAATTTAAGTAATTATATTAGATATAAGATCAGTTTTGTGAAATAACAATCAGTAACTTCTACGTAAAAATTACTATAATAAAAGTATTATTGATTCTATATTTTTATCTTCGTCTAATACATTTTTAATGTGCTTTTTATTGTTATTATAAATAATAAACTTATATGATCATTTAAGAATATTGTTAAGAATATTGTTTCTTTAAAAATGAACGTAAGTAATGTTTACTCAATTTTGGGAGCCACTATATATTGAACCAGCTTCCCGGAAAATGTATTCGATATATAGAAATTTGCATATACAAAATAACAAGTAGGCATTTTTTTAATCCTTTTTTTACTAAAAGCTATTGTACATATTTTTTTCTTAAGGATAAAGAAGACTTAAACAATAAATTATCAAAGAATTTTATTTTAAAAAAATTTACAAATATGTATGTAATTTACTAATAGGGTAACAATGTTGCATATTCAACCGTTTTTTCTTAAGGTGCGTCTGCTGGCCATTTTGATTTCGTGCATGTAATGTTAATCCTAAGGAATTTCTGCGAACTTCATCAAATTTACACTACTTTATCTATTTGAATGCAAAAAAAGTGCATCCTAAAGAACGAAAAATAAAGAAGGTTTCTGCTGAATAACATTTTTCATCCGTTATTTTGAAAATTTTTTTACCCTTATTTTAATGATTCGTTTGTGGGTTTTCAGGACTTGAAAAAATATTCTAAAATACTTTTAAGAATCGGGAAGAAAATATAATTCCGAAAAAACCTCCGTTAGTTTTTGCTCTTTCGGACACATTTTTTTGCATTCAAATAGATAAATAGTACAGATTTGAGGAAGGTGGTAGCAATTGCTTAGGACTGACATTGCGAAATGTCCGATAAACGAGAGACTTAATGAGAGACCCATTCACAAGTACGCTCTTGTCTGGTATTCTTAAACATTTCCATATTGCTCCAACGATCCTATACATCAAATTTTAAATCGTTTTCGATTTCCTCAAACAAGTTCAAAGTTCTTATTAACCGAATCACGATTTTTCAAAATCGTTGATCCGGTACTTGTCACGATTTGTAATTTACTTGTTATAATTTTTTCCTCGCGTTTTCTGTTTAATGCTTAAGGGATTCCATTTGGAGATACTATTTACAACAAGAAATCTAAAGCTACTTTTAATTTACAGTAAAAATCTTGCTCCGAGTTAAGAGAGAGTTATTCGTTAGATAGTAGCTAACAATAACGTGGGAGTATCATAAAATTTTAATTAAAACTAAGAAATAACCGAAATATCCATATAAAATTTATTCTGTGGATTAATTCGTCCAAATGTATCATTTACATTTCTCCCATTTTTATTCTGGGAGAACGCATGAGCTACTGCAACTTGCATTCATTGTCATACTCGCATGTCTGTGAACTTCAAAAAGAATGGATCGTTTTTCGATTGGAGGGTATGCATTTTATTTTTGAACAGAAATATCAAGAAAGCCCAAAACTGTATGCGGATGGTTTTCTAACATGTCATCCGTCTGCTTATTATGTTTATCAGCAATAAACGTCTGCGAAAACGGTGCTCTTGTCAGACGTTTACGGGGTAGTGTGGCGTAGTGTCAAATGTATTTCGAGGCATCCATTTCGTATTCAAAAACGTTTATTAATTAGTTCATATTACACTCATACAAATACACCAGAATTCATCTTACAGACCTCTGCTCTCGCCAAGAACAACGTCTCGTCTGCGAAACTGTCTGGAAGGGCAGCGTACCAATTTCCGCTTTAGGAGCCATGACGTCACAATAGGGAACTTGCAAAGAACATGACTTCGCTACGTGTTGTAGAATAAATTCTGCAAATAATAATAATAATAATTCATGCTTTAATGTCGAAAAATAGTGCATTAAGATAGTTAAATATGTTGTATCGTATAATTTTTTAAGGTTTTGTTTCATGTTATTACCAAGATGCAAAGCAAATATTTGATTCCGCTAAAAAAAAAAAAGTCTTAAAACAAGGGGCACTTTTATAACTTTTCGAAATTCTTTTCACAACTGGATAAAATTGGTATCAATGTTAGTGGTTCAAAGTGAAAACTAAATTACGATGTCTATGAATCGATTAACCCCATCAACGTAGACAAATTATTTTCTAATTCCTAATTAGCTTATCACGAATTTCAATTTTTGCAGATTTAAGCAGAGAATGGTCTAAATGATCTATGTTCCAAATTTTAAGTGAATCCATCACTTATTCTAAAGATATTTTTTTTTTAAAAAAAAACCATTATAGGGACATATAACTAGAATATTTTACACTAACCGTAATATTTCCCCCTTTCTTCAAACATTTTGGATGGATAAAGAAGTATTTAAATAATTCAAGACAAAAACCAACGTTTTTAAAAACAACATTTTTATATGATGGCAAATTTTATTAAAAAAATTGTTGAAATATAAGTTAAAACTTGTCGCAAATTTATAAATATTGCATTGTTAGGCGAGTAAGAATGATTCCCAAAGTTTCAGAGCTCTAGCTAGATGAGAAGTTGGTTGAATTAATGAACAAAAATTTGATGACGCACTGATACACACACAGACAGACACGAAATGTTAAAACTAACTAAAATTAATTAATTCATCCGGTAAATTAAAAGTTTGGAATGCAGTTTAGCCACACCACCCTTGGCGACAGGAATTAATTGGCGGTATTTTGCCAAATATGACGACCCTGGTCCACTTCGCGGACTTAACCTTCAGCCAAAAAAAAATCGCTAAGTTTGGCAGTTTTTGAAATCACGCCAAGTGGTTGAGCTAAACTGCGTTATTAAAAAAAATTGAAATATTGTTAAAACTTGTCGCAAATGTCTAGGTATTGCATTGTTAGGTGAGTAAGACCGATTCCCAAAGTTTCAGAGCTTTAGCTTGATGGTTAAATTAACGATCGAAAATTTGATGACACACTAATGCACTCACAGACACACACGAAGCGAAATACATAAAAACGTTGTCAAAAAAAAAAACTAGTGTGCAGCCTCTAAAAGTCAGTTATTTCATCCCGTAATTTTGACCAAAATATTTCGTGGAGGAAACTGCATGAAGCTTTGGATTTAGGGGTTTTACTACTAGAGGAGACCAAATATATATATATATATATATATATATATATATATATATATATATA
>BMAW01060325.1:670013-721369 GCA_019974015.1 Nephila pilipes | reverse complement strand
GGCTATGCATTGCTGAAAGATGTTTTCCTCTTTTATTAACCTGAAAGTGAAGAAACCTCTTTGAGAGGACTATCTCTGCAGGGCTTCTATACTTTTAGTTTAGCTTCATCCTTTTTGGGGTGGACTCTGATTATATCATATGTCATGCCTTACGGCATTCAGACATACTGTTATTACCTTCAAAACTTTGTATAGGGATTCGCATTTTCATTTAAATTTAATCAATTGAATCTTTGTAAATCTTTCAACCTTATTAATCAGTCGTCGCCAAAAGGTGATGTAGCTGGGCTTCACTCAAATATATATGTTATTATATGTTTTGCAGATAAGAAGTAAAACGTCATGGACAAAATAACGTCTATGTTGGGAGCTAGCCCAAAACCTTCAAAATGAAAAGTGGTGTTAAATAAAATCTGTTTTATGCCAATTACATTTAAGTATTCTGTTTTCTTTGTGCAATCGATATTAATATTCTATTATTCGAGCATTTATTCCATCAATGACCATAATTCAACGATTATAAAAAATGTCTTCGAAGACTTAGCACTTCTTTTCATTGTTACATTATCTTCTCTTACACTAACTTATTTGGGCAGCATTATTTCTTATTTATTGACAATATACTTTTTATTCAACTGTTGAATTTCCGAAATTTTCTTTCTTTTTCTTTTCAAATCGCAATTGCAATTTAAAAAATTCTGGAGGTCCGTATTACCAACATTCAATGATCTCCAAATTGAAAACTAATTCGGTAGGTTGTGACTATACAATTAGTTACATGTACTACAACTCTTAATTTTCAAACAATCAATACACTCAGGCTGCGGTTGTCGAGTGGTTTAGAGCATAGAACTCGTGATCAGCAATACCTTAATCGAGTAATATAAAATGAGTCTTGATCACTTAAGACCCAACGAGTTGAGAGTAGCCGTAATGCCAAATATCTCTAGGCTCATTGATAGACGTGGATGGAGAGAGGAGTTTTCAGCCTAGGTGTCATCATCTAAATCCATGGTTCTAAAATTACAACGTGTATTACAGCTTAATAGACCATGTATAGAGCAGAAATAGGGCAGTTTGGAAAAACGTTCAAATAAATAAAAGAACTCCAAAATTTACATTTAATTACATTTATCAAATAAATTATATTGGGAGAAATTCAGTTCTGGATACGTATTTTGGTATTATATGGACATTAATTAGGCACATTTTGAAGCTGTTAAGAATTTCCAGGTGGCAAATAAAATGACTTGAAACTGTACCTATTATAATTTATTTGATCTCAGTTTAACGTAAAAGTGACATTTGCTTCGAGATCCAAAATCGTATTTCTGGCTATCAAAACGTTTTTTGACTTCAATCTTTTCTGAGGTCCCATTTTCTCGCCAGAAAAAAAAAACAAAGCTTCTTATTTATAAAAAACTCATTATATGTCCTATGTATGGCTTGAACCTAGACTCTCTAACTAAAAAATGTGGAATACAAAATTGCAGTTTTTGAGTGAGAGAGATTCTCAGAAGTATTCCGTTGGTACCAAAGAAATGGCCTTTCGTGAAGACGTTTTAATTCTGAAATTTATAGAATTTTAAGAGATGATATCATTAAATGCCAAAGTAAACGAATGAACTAGGATTCTAGTATTCTAGAACAGAGAAAATCCAGTAAAAAAAAACATTTTGATGCAAAGTCCTTACTAGTCAGAAAAGAGAAATACCAAACTACGACGGTACTTGATTCTATTAAATCAGATTTAATACATGGGGAAAAGAACCAAGTAGACTATAAAAGATAGACTATCTTGGAGAAATCTTTCAAAAAAAGCCTCGACCCCCCCCCCCTTGGGCTGTTGAGTTAAATATGATAAAGGCCTCTAGCATTATTGTACGAATAAAGCTATAATAATTAGTTTAATTAGAAATTTAACTGTCTCTCAGGTATATCAAAACCGTAACCAATAAATTTTAATATGTGTCTGATATCTGCGTCTACTGTGATTTTAACCTATCTTTTTTAATAATTAATTTCTAATTCCTAAGACTATTTAAGTCAAGTTGGGAGTCAATCATATCATCCATTCGAAAATTCCAAATTCCATTAACGAGTATATTCATACAAATCAGATTTTCAATACATACAAGCAAGAAAAATAGTCTAGTGAGGCCTTATTTGATGAATACTTCGTACAATAAGAGTAACCTTTATTGCCAAGAAGAATACTGATTTTATGTTAGCTAACTAATTAATGCTGCATAAAGGTTGAAATATATCTTAAACGCTTAAATATTTTTTTTCTCTACAGATGTATTTTGATATGAGGCTGCAAAATGGACTTTATAAGTAAATTACTTTTTTTAATTTAAATGTATGATTATTTCATGAAATTATAGTTCTGCCTGTTTACGTGTCTAAAAATTGTTGATACTTGAGCAAATGTCACTACTCTAGTCGATATAATCATTTATTCTACAAGATAGTTGCAGGTTATTAGTTAATCTCTGCTAATAAGTCTACAGATTTGTTCTCAGAAGATTACAAGAAGATTCTACAGATGTGGCTTATTATTGTAAACTGCATCACATATTCGCATTACAGGTAATATCATTCCGAAGTATTATCACAAGGGATGAAGCATATATACTGCAAAAGATAAACAAAAGACATACAAAAACTACCAGAGATACATACAATGTAATAACAAAAAAATTTAATCTTGCATTGCCTTATTCAACTTTAAATCATACAATTCATAAAAAAACATAGCATTGTTATACAATTAGTATGCAATAGTCGATCGAAGCAATACTCTATGAATGAGTTTTATTTCAAATCTTTTATCTGCATATTTAAAAAAAAAAATCTGAATAATTAAAGTCAGTTCTATAAAATTTGATGAAATTTGATAGAGAAGAAAAGCATTTCACTCTGGTTTATTAATAAAAGTTTTCAAAAGTGCTCTTGCATAAAATCATAATAATAATAACTAAAAGTCAAACTTAAATATATATAAAATTGTTGATTTGAGAGATACTTTTGATTACACTTACATCGATAAAGTAAAAAAGTAATTTGATTTCAATTTATATCAGTAAGTAAAAAAAAGTAATTTGATTACATTCTACATCAAAGTAAAAGTAATTTGATTACACTTACATCAAAAAAAGTAAGGTGTTCTGAGCTAGTATGAACTACGAAATATAAGAAAATACGTCTCCTTCCTGAATATGTTTTAAAATTGTATGTTCCAAGTACACCTTTGCATGAATTATCCAGCAAAATATACCTGCAGTGTTCAATAATTATCTGAATAACGTACTTTATGAAAAGTTTTATTAATTTTCTTTGTTATATTAACTTATAACTTCTGTTTTATATAATAAAACGGATTTTTTTTTCATTTCACTATACTTTATCAGCATTAATAAAAATTTGTTCTTATAATTATATATTTATCGTATTAAATACGAATCCAAAAAGTAATCTGCTAAGTTAAACCAAAAACAAATAGTTTTAAAATCACATTATCATTAAAATTAAAATGTATAAACATATTAATTGAAGCAAACTCTTAATACTAATGCAGTACATAACATAGTTTTCAATAAAAAATATATTCATATTTCCACAGAAATTCCCAAAATTGTGTTCCGAAAATTTCATCATGATAATTTCATAAATTTTAAAAAATTATTGTATCTCATCATAAATAATTTTAAAATAGATATGAATAAAAAAAACTAAAAATTATTACAACACTAACACACTTTTAAAAAAACTTAAAAAAATTATTACAACATTTAAACAACTTTATTTAAAAATTCTACGCAAAAGTTTTGGTAAAGAACAAATTTAGCCAATCTAAGGTGCGCTTTATTGATAATTATTATTAAATTCATCAATTAAATATAAAATTAGCAACTGATGAAATATCGAGAAATGAACAACAAAATTTTCCGATATTAAAATTAAAAGCAAAACGATAAATTAATAAACTGAATATTTTGAGTTAAAATGTAATTAAACGATAAAAAAATTGTGCATTAATGATGAACTAAAAGAATCGCATCTGGTGTATCTAACTAACAAGAAAAATTGCCAGGCATAAATGATGTTTTACACCATCACTAAAAACGATTGCTTTGGATGAAATTATAATTACAAACTTATATTCCATTTTGAAAACGTAATTTTATCACAGACAATGTTCTATGTTTTACAATAAGTCTGTTTTGTGAATAGTGGAGAAGGAGCTGCAGCTTGCCAAACCGTCGATAACTTCTACTACTGTGTTTATCTACACAACCTGTTTTCGGTCCGCAGCAAAAAAAAAAAATCTAGTTTCCAGTAAGTGTCAATGGCAAAGCTTTGACCGCACAGTAAAACATGACAATAAGCGTATATCAATACGTTAAAAAAAAAACTGGATAATTGCCTCTTCAAGCCGAAAAAAAAAATTAAATAACTCTTCCGGTATTCATTCTTAGGCAAAAAAAAATTTAGCTTTTTTCTCTGTTTACAGGAATACTGAACTTAGAAAACAGAACGCTTTTATATTGCTTAGATTTTAGATACAAAAATAAAACCTCTTCAAAAGATCTTAGATATGAAGAATCATCGAAATGTTTATTACAGGCAACTTGATAACTTCTGTTTAAGAAATCAAAAGCGGACGGATGAAGAAGAGTCAGATTAGATTTTTACAACTGATCGTCCACATTTTATTTTATTTTCGAAAACCTGTATTACTGAGCGTGCGAAACATCTTCCATAATAAAATGAACCGGTTGGCAGCTGAGGAAATAAATGTTTGTTTTTTTAATAGCAGGAATAATATCTTAAGCTGTGTGGTAAGATAGCTCAAAACTATATTCACCAAACTATTTTGTGTTTTGTGTGTGGTTTGAACTGGATCAAGTTTTAAAACTGGCATCGGATGACGAAAGATAGCATTGTCAAGGTTGAAAAACGTTAGAGGAATTCTCATTATCGATGTGTCTAGGTTATAAATTATTTTTAAGACTATTTATTCTAGTTCCTATACATTCTTAAATATTACACAGAAAATTAATTTAAATGACATAATGTCGAAAGTATTTATAGATTTGAATGGAATTTTTTTTTTTTTAAAAAAAAGTTATACTAGATTCTAAATGTTCTTAAGAAAATGTTTTGCTAGGAAAGGAATCGAAAATGTGTTTTTTTACTAGAAATATGTCCGTTGCATTGCTCTAAAAAGTTCTTTATCTATCAAAATAGAAACACAAGGAAAAGATAATAAAACATCTTTTGTTTTTTTTTCCTTTATGTTTCATTGCCTTTGAAAATACATTCAACTTAATACAACAATGGCTCCTAAAAAACAAGGTGTACACATCTCTGCCTATTTTGAAAAGTCTTAAAAAAACAATATTGTTATACACCTATTTAGGTTTACAATTATAGGAGAAATAAAATGCACATTACAAAAAACATACTGAATTGACAAAAAATGATGAATTGATAATATTGTAATTACCAAATTTCTTACGTCAGTCTAGATTTCAAAGTCACGAAATTGAATATATACCAAATATGAATTGGATTTTGCAACCATAATTTTTGTGTAAGGATTTAGTGCATAATATTTTGTTTTTTAATACTAATATTTGATTTCCAGGAGAAACAACATTTCTTAGATGGGAAATGAGTTCCAGAACTGAAAAAACTACTACGAAATCGAGAAATTTCTATTCTAATGCTTGAGGGATATTGTAAAGAAGTTCTACGCAGTCACTTAAGGATTTAAAAAAGTTATTCAAAAGTATAAATAAATTGGGGACCAAATGTAAATAAACCCAGGAAGAGGGAGAAAAGGAGTTCGACGACTAAAAAAGGCATTCTAATAGTCAGCCAGAAAATATCTGTATTGTGTGCACTGTAAATCACCTCTATCTACTTCTACAGACATGAAAATGTATTTCAGCAGAAATAATCTGATAAATACTCCTAGAAGCAAATTAGCAGTGTATAATGGTCACATAACCAAGGACAAGCCATAGAAATAAAACTTCCATCAGAAATAATCAACTACTCCATAGACCTCGCGAAATTTTACTAGATTAATTTCCCATTTCTGCATCTCTACACAAAAATCACTGAAAATCTGATAATCTGCAAGATAACAGCCATCCCTATCGAGACCAATAGGATCCCACCTCCAAAAACGAGAAGCTTATTGATCCTTCAAATCCACCAGACTGGAATGGCAAGCAGAATATTTCACCAACGCGAACTCTAAATTTATTAACAATTAACTAAATAGCTTTAATAACCTATTCATTAAATTATTTTTCACGAAACTCAAAATGAATATTTTCTTTAAGTAATGATCGCAAAATAATATATTTTTTTTTCCAACTGAAATAAATTACTCATTGATCACCCATAAAAAACAAGTTTTAAATCTCATATATTTAACTTACAACCCTTTTTAATCAGTAAAATTTTAACTAAGCAATTAAGCCTATTTAATAATATATTCCCATTTGTTTTATTTTAATTCACTAACATCAAGCATTGGTCATGAGCTTCATGTCTTTAAAATTTTTAACTTATACCTGTTATTTTCTTTAACTCCCACAAGCGTAATACCTAAGTTCTGGCTCATCTTTTTAAGAAATTGTAAACTAGGGATTAAGGCCTGAGAGGTTATATATATCCCAACAACTAGAATTCCATCCATAAATACAAAAGAAAATCCTACAGTCTCAATACAAACAGAGGGGGAAAATGATTATTACATTTTGCTAAAAAAATCATATTTCAAAGCTTTAAATATTTTTAGAATAACATACATTCAGTGATAAAAGTTAATTCAATGTTTTTGGAACTGATGGTTTATGGTATATTTGGTGAATCAGAATCTCTTGAACAATCCTCCCAAAACACTATCTCGCGCTGTGTTTACGCGGCGTGTGTCGCAAAAAAAAATGCTTTGCTGGCGCGTACCTGGCGTATGCGTTTTAAAAGGCGAAAATGGCGCTAAATGGAAAAGCGGGTGCCTGGCGGTTTTTCAGCCATGGCAGCGAAGCGGCTAAGCGGCTCGGCGGTGGAAGCGTACGCTGTTGCTGCATGGCAGCTGCAGCGGTGGCGGCGGGTGCCAGGTAGCAGCTGCAACAAAGGCAGTAAGGCTTTTACCATAGCAAATGCGAAAATGTTTTGCCAGTAGCAGGTAAAGGCGGCAGTGTAGGACAACACTACCCATTGAAACTATACAACCTATCAAATTAATGCACACCGTTTGATAATGCTTTAAATCCAAAAAGGATATCAAACAAAACATTAATTTACGTTTCTTGAAAAAAATTTAAGTAATTGCATTAGATATAAGATCAGTTTTGTGAAATAACAATCAGTAACTTTACGTAAAATTACTATAATAAAAGTGCATTATTGATTCTATATTTTTATCTTCGTCTAAGATTTTAATGTGCTTTTTATTGTTATTATAACACAACTCGAGTATGATCATTTAAGAATATTGTTAAGAATATTGTTTCTTTAAAATGAAAACGTAAGTAATGTTTACTCAATTTTGGGAGCCACTATATATTGGAACCAGGTTCCCGGAAAATGTATCTGATATATAGAAATTTGTGCTATACAAAATAACAAGTAGGCATTTTTTTTTAATCCTTTTTACTAAAAAAGCTATTGTACATATTTTTTCTTACAAAGAAGACTTAAACAATAAATTATCAAAGAATTTTATTTCCAAAAATTTACAAATATGTATGTAATTTAATAATAGGTAACAATGTTGCATATTCAACCGTTTTTCTTATGTCTGCTGGCCATTTTGATTCTTCTGTGTATAAAATGTTGTCTCATGAATTTCTTAAGGAACTTCATCAATTTATACTACTTTTATCTATTTGAATGCAAAAGTGCATTCCAAAAGAACGAAAATAAAGAAGAAGGTTTCTGCTGAATAACATTTTTCATCCGTTATTCTTAAATTTTTTACACTTTTATTTTAATTGATCTGTTTGTGGTTTTCAGGACGGAAAAAATATTCTGAAGTCACTTTTAAGAATCGGGAAGAAAATATAATCTGAAAAAACTCCGTTAGTTTTGCTCTTCGGTTTTTGTGGCTTTTTTCTGAAATAGATAAATAGTACAGATTTGGATAGAAGGTGGTAGCAATTGTTTAGGTCGATATCAAGTGAAATGTCCGATAAAACGAGAGACTTAATGAGAGACCCATTCACAAGTACGCTCTTGTCTGGTATTTTTAAACATTTCCATATTGCTCCAATGATCCTCTATACATCAAATTTTAAATCGTTTTGATTTCCTCAAACAAGTTCAAAGTTCTTATTAACCGAATCACGATTTTTCAAAATCGTTGATCCGGTACTCTAATACGATTTGTAATTTCATTTGTTATAATTTTTTCCTCATGTTTTCTGTTTATGCTTATGGATTCCTGTTTGAGATACTATTTACAACAAGAAATCTAAAGTTTTAATTTACAGTAAAAACGGTCTGAGTTAAGAGAGAGTTATTCGTTAGATAGCAGCTAACAATAACGTGGAGTATCAGTGCAAATTTTAATTAAAACTAAGAAATAACTGAAATATCCGTATAAAATTTATTCTATGGATTAATTCCTCCAAATGTATCATTTTACATTTCTCCCATTTTTATTCTGGGAGAACGCATGAGCTATCAAAAAATTTGTATCTATTGTCATAATTGTATATCCTGTGAACTTCAAAAAAAAGTAATGGATCGTTTTTCGATTGAGGGTATGCATTTAAGCAGCTGCAGCGCGTACCGTGCGCATGGCTTAAAGGCCTGCTGCGTTACAAACGCGGTACGGTGCCGGCATGCTGCAAAAGTGCTGGCAGCTGGTGCACGGCTTTGTGCCTAAAAATGGCAACGAAGCCGGCGGCGGTACGGCACAGCAATTTTACGGTACTGCTTGCCGCGTCTGCTCGCGCGGCCGCTTTTGCTTACGCGAAATTGCGCAAAGGCGACGCGCGTAGCAAATGCGGCTAACGCAATGCCGAAAAAAGCAGTTTCCGTTATGTTGCTGCGTACGTACTTTGGCGTTTACGCGCGTATAGTTCCTGCCGCGTACTTTTGGTACTGCCCGGCGCCGCTGGCGGCGCGCCGGCTAAGCGCTTTTGCCAGCGGCGCGTATGCGTAGGCGTTGCCGCTTTGCTTTGCGGCGGTACAAAGGCGGGCGGAAAGGCAGCGGCGGCAGGTAAAAGCGATGACGCACTGGATACAATACACACATGATAAACAATGAAATGTTGAAACTAACTAAAATTAATTAATCTATCCGGTAAATTAAAGTTTAATGCAGTTTTAGCTCACACCAATTTTGGCGATAGAATCATTTTGGCGGTATTCTTTACAAATATGATGACTCCTGGTTCACTTAGCGTGGACAACCTTCAGCCAGTAAAAAAAATCACTAAGTTTGGCAGTTTTGGAAATCACGCTAAGTGGTTGGAGCTTAAACTGGGTGCTATTAAAAAAATTCAGGCTATTGTTAAAACTTGCCGCAAATGTCTAGGTATTGCATTGTTAGGTGAGTAAGAACGATTCACAGTTTCAGGAGCCTTACTTGATGGGAAGTTGAGTTAAATCTAACGATCGAAAATTTGATGATAGTACTAATGCACTCTACAGACACACACCAAGCGAAGCCATATAAAACGCGTTCAAAACTAGTAAAAGGTGATCAAAAGTCAGTTATTCTATCCCGTAATTTTGACAAAATGATTTCGTGAACTATTGAGGAAACAGGCATGAAGCTTTGGATCTAGGGCCTTACTACTTGTGAGGAGACCATATATATATATATATATATATATATATATATATATATATATATATTACAGTATGTTGCAAATCCCCTTTTTTCCGTTTCTGTATTTAATAGTCATGTTTTTTTACAATAACGCTAAGAGTATTTTTTTTTTGTTACGAGAATCGGAAAAAGTTATGTATCTTTCAATGTAAAAAACTTCGAAAAGCATGCAATAGAAATTTTTATGTTGTCAAATTGTGTCGTTGGGGTATCTGTGATTTTCCTTTCACAAATCTTGGGGACTTTTGTAATTTGAATTGCAAGCGATTACAACTCTTTGTCATCCAAATGAAACGTGATTATGTAAATTAGATGAAGATAAGAAGTGCAGTGAATTGAAATAGAGAAAAGGACATAGAAGCGAAACATAGCTGAAAGGAAAGAGAAGGGAGCTAACTACAAGCTGATAGATGCTGTAGATTTAAGTGAATCACGGTAATTAAGTGTATATATTGAAAATACTTGAAATGACCCTTATCAGAATAACAGGAGTCATATCGGCTATATTCAAGAAGTGAATCAGACGGTGTGCGACAATCAGTGATCGAGAAGTGTTTGATTTGGAGTGGTTGATTTGATAAGCAAAGACTTTATTATTGGAACATAAACTAGAATTAACTGAGTTAATACAGAATCGAGAGAGAGCGACATTGCACATTCTTTGAAAGATAGTAAAGTGTGTTGTCCTTCTCATACGTATCTTCATTTGGAGTCATGAATTGACAATATAATTAGCCTTTAAGATGGCTGCAGTGTTAAATAAAAGACGAAATACGTCACAAAATGTTGAGAGAATTAGCTCTGATACAGCAAAAAGAAAACGATTCCTGAAGACCGATAGTGTTTCGCTTTGTGATTTTAAATTCGATTTGGGAACACGGTTTAGCCCTTTCAGGATCTCGAAAAATCCAAGAACCAAAAATTTCGAACAAAGTGAAAATAAATCATTTGTTCTAAAATCTTATTTTACTGGATATCGATGAAATGATAATTCTGCCCTGTTTCCGCATCATCCAAGCTTTGTAATAATGTAAAAATGGAGGGCTTTCGCTTGCATGATGAATCTCTAAAAATGCTCTTAATCATGTTTTGTTGGATTAATTGATCTTCGAACACCACATCGAAACCCTCATCCAAGGAAAAGAAACGAAATTGCAAAAATGTTATAAGAAAATATTGAAATTTTTTAAATGAAGATTATGAATAGATTTTTTTAAACTTGAAGTGTAGAATGTACCCATGGAGAAAAAAAAAATTGTTTTGTTTTCTAGCACCAATTTAACTTATAATCTCAATAATAATAATAATAATATATTATTATTATCATTGTTATTATTATTGAAATATATATAATAATAATTTTAAAAACAATTTCAGGCTTCAAAATTTGTATACCTTTTCCTCTTTTTTATTTTTTATTAAACTCTCTGTGTTGATATAATATTATATATATATATATATATTATCCTTTACATATTTATTATATACATAATGAAGAAAGTTTCAACATTTAGGAAGTCAATAGCTTAACTTTATTAAATTAATTTATTAGCTTAGCTTAACAGTAAATTCATAAGAATTACGATTTTCGAATTTTGTTTAATACTTTTATAAAATCTGAGTAGTATTTCTACAGATCGACTACCACAAAACCTTTGGTACCACCCATGTCACAGAATACCAACTTTTCTATTATTTCCTTTTCTTTAAGAATGGAAAAAACGTTACGGCTTTATAAATCGTCCCATTTTGCTGTTTAATGCTTTTTTCTTTTTACTTAAAACCGTAGAAATAAAAATTCCCTTCTCTTATGAAATAATTAAAAATTACTTTGATAATTTATATTAGTCTTACGACTGTTCATTACTTTAATTTGCTTTAGTCTGTGATGAATGGAAATCATTTACTAAGGAGCCAGAGCAAAGGCTCTTCTCTCCGCGGTCTACCAATAATCATAATTGACTTTTCTTACAAATTAAAAACTGACCGAAAGAGAATTCCTTGTTGACAAGAACTCTCTCGCATTTTTTATGTATTAGACTAAATAAAAATATATTTTACTAAATCACTAAAAATCAGTAATATAAGCAAGGAACGATAGCTCAATGAGTAAAATAAGTAATATTTTCTATGAAATTCAGCACATATTCTTGCAAACAAATTACGTTTGAAAACATGTAATTCAATAAATAAAAATGGAAAATATGTTTTCTCGTGAACATCAAAATCGCATTATTCAAATGAACCAAAATTTTAAAAAAGATTAGAGGAAGTTAAAATAGAATGTCTTAAACCTCATTCTATCGTAATTTGGCTTTTAAAATGGCGCTTGATTGTTACTCGTACATTCACCTCCAAGTTCAATACCATTTTATATCGGGTAACTTAAATAATCGAAACTAATTGATGTGTTTGACGTGCAATTTTTATACGAGAGATTTCATTAGTCAAGCAAATTAAATCTTTTTCTTATAAACATCTTGAGTTACTTCATAAGTAGAATCGAGCTTACATTTTCTATAGGTCAATAACCTTATGCAGGATTTTTTTTTTTTTTTAAAAGGTGAAATATGCTCCTGAAAAGACCAGCACTACAAAATGCAGACGATTTTCTTGCTTCAGAATTACGTTTGCATTAAAAATTTTGCTTTTAGAATAAATTTTCTTTTAAAGTTTTTGATTGTGACTATTAAAAAAAAAATTCACATAAAAAATTTACATTTTGTATGCCTCCATTCAATCAAACATTTGAATTCGAAAACGTAACATTGATCATATAAAACTCTTATTTGCTTTTAAAATATATAAATGAAATTCCTGTTTTCCTTTCTAGTCTATTTCTAAATGACTGAAAAAAGGAAATAAAGTGCACCTAAAAGAATAAAAAATAGTAAAGAATCCTGTGCATTGGTATTTTTGCACCGAATTCAGCAAGCATTTTGAAACATTTTTTTTAAGAAAAAAATATGGAAATCTATCGAAGCATCAATTAAGTAAAAAAAAAAAAAAATACTTACGAGAATAAAAAAAAAAAAAATATTCGAAAAAAAAAAACTTTTTTTTTTTATTCTTTCGGATGCATTTTATTGCATCCGAATAAATTAGATTGTTAAGCTTTCAAAGTAAATCACCAAATATCTTGAGACTTTCAACCGATATAATTTGTAAAAGTAAGCCAGTAAAATGGTTTCCAAATTTCAAAACTTAGCAAAGTACAATTTACTTTAAAACCCGTTAAATATTTTAGATACCTATATAAAAATTATAGCTTCGAAGGGGGGAGATTATTTATTTAAAAAAAAAAGTCAGTAAAAGTGTTAAATTAACCCTAGCGGTGGAAATGAGTAAATTCATCATGTCAGTAAGAAATTTCGTTCTATTTGAATTATTGGTTATTTAGGTCAAATTGTAAAATTATTCTTTAATCACACAATAATAATGATTATTCAATAAAACCTGACCTTTTATACTTCTGCTTCAACATAAATGACATTTTATGTATCAGTTTTTTATTAAATTCCTACTATTAGTTCACACTCTCCCGATATTTATATTTATCTTGTTCAAATTTTCAATCATGAATAAAAAACTTTT
The DNA here is from genome assembly GCA_019974015.1 of Nephila pilipes. Classification (NCBI taxonomy): domain Eukaryota; kingdom Metazoa; phylum Arthropoda; class Arachnida; order Araneae; family Nephilidae; genus Nephila; species Nephila pilipes. Next base: position 707,913 of record BMAW01060325.1, on the reverse strand, counting down.
TATTCATCCACTCAAGTTCAAATACATTTTTTAAAATTTGTAGTGAAGGACACTTGATGTTAATACAGTTTTTTCAAATATTAACTCATTAATTAAATTTAGTTGGTGAAAATGCAGCCACTTAGCCCAACCACTTAGCGCGATTTCAAAAATTGGCAAACTTGGCGATTTTTTTTTTTTTTTTTGGCTAAACGTTAGGTCCGCGAAGTGGACCAGGTTAGCCAACAAATTTTGCAAAATACTGCCAAATAATTCCTGTCGCCAAGGGTGGTTGGACTAAACTGCATTCCAACCCTTTAATTTACCGGATGAATTAAGAAACAAGCCGATGCTTCAACCATGTCATTTGTCTTGCAATGGTAAAGTTGGTAGAGCGTTAGCGTAGAATCTACATGCCTTCGAATTGAATCTCGTAGAAGCATAAATTTTTTTTATTTGATTTTCAATTAATTAATTTTAGTTTTATATGGGAGAAAAAAAAATTCTCTTATATAAGATATTTAGCAGGATATAAATTTAGGAATAAATATTGTCAGTGACGAAGCGTGTAGATCGCTGGAAATTTTTTTTCTTTTGTCCCTTAATATTGTGATTCTGTCATATGTATATGCATATTTATATTAATTGTAATTATTTAATAAAAAGTTACTAAAATAAAAATTTTCTTTGTTGACCTAAGTAGGAATTGAATGGAATTATATATATATATTGTTTTTGAATGAAACTCTCTGAGACTAATGAATGAATGCAATAAAATATTGTGAAGACATATCATAAGCTTCATCATAGCAATATTGATAAAATATTTCTGCAAGGCTGAAGCTGAGCAGGGCCAATCCGCGGACCGCATGTGCCCCTCTCGATATTAAACTATGGCCTGCGAAGATAAATCATCTGAAAAAAACTTCAACTTTAATCGCACGTAAGAGTACCAAAAAAGGGTTTGGATAGAAAGATAATGTGGAGACAGAATGTGAGAAAGAACCATTCAGTGATCGACAGTCGAATTTTGAATTCAATGAATGTTTTGGAAGTTTAATTATTGAAGAATCTTTTATGTTTATATGTGAAATAAAACCATGTTTAAATTCAGTCCTTTGTACAATGAGAATTTTTACTTTCAAGTTTTGTGATTGAATTCGAGAAGAATTTATAGTTAATCGGATGAACTCATTTTCATTGAGATATATGTTAACAAACTCATCTTCACAGATGTATATTACAAGCCTTAAATACACTGGTCTCTAAGAGTTAGGCATAATCAGTAAAAAATTTTAAAAATGCAGGTATATATTGGTAAATTTGTTCGAAAGAATTTGTAGAGAATCATCTATTGAAAGTGAAAATTTGCTCAAAACATTTCAGTGGACATGTTCGTGCGTGCTTGTTGGAATGCGAATAAACCGACCCATTCGTCACAAACAATTCTCGTACAATTTATATGCGTAGGAACGTTGTTAACGATTAAACAGACATATGATGATACAAAGACAACAACCGAACATGTTTGAGAAAGGAAAAATCATTCGAATCTGGACGATCACAAACTGAAGTGTCTCAAATTCTGAATCACTGTGTTATCTCAATACTGTGGCAGAGATTTCAAAGTTTGGAAAATGTTGACCGACCACCAGTACCAGATCGGACAAGAGCCAAAGAGATTCGCCAAGACTAATAATAACCTATATAATAATCTGACAATAACTGCACGGCGTCTGAGAGACAAAAGTATCAGAGATCTGGGTCCAGCGCTCATATCCGCCACAGAAGTACGAGTTTCTAGACAAACTGATAACAGGTGACTCACTTATGTTTGTTTCTATACCATATAAATAGTAGTTTGTATTCCCCTCCCATTTAAGCATAAACATGCTCGTTGAAACTAGAGTTTAGAACATCAAGACTTAATTAGGTACAGTATAACTTCCTGAGTTTCATCTTAGTTTGAACACGGTTTCTCATCGGCTAACAATACGGTGAGAACGTGGAACTCGTTTTCATCCGGGAAACATACGGAAAAACATCGTTTGTTTTTTTTTTGTCAAGGGGAGTCATGATGTCGGCTGGTATCATGCTAGATGGCCTAACAGACCTCCTAATCTATGAGATGGTGTCTTTGATTGCTAAGGGATGAAGTTCTTAAGCCTTATGTTTGCGCACTTCGATGTGCTGTTGTTTCTGACTTTATATTTATGGATGATAACGCACCTTGCCTCCATAAGATCCTGATCGACTACTTCCTTGAAACGGAAACTACTCAACGCATGTCATGGGCTGCTCTCTCCTTTGATCTGAATCTTATCGAGTATGTATGGAATAAGCTAGGGGACAACTTGCAGCCTTTTCGCATCTACCAAGCTCCGTTCCAAAGCTGAAAAGTGTGACTTCGGTTATTCGTGACGTAGGAGCTATTTGAGCTCATAATTCATACACAATGTCATAACAAGTATAAATAATACAGGCAAAAAAAGAGTTTTTTGAAAATAGGTTATCTTTCAAACTTGACATTTTGCGCAACATAATCATTTACACCTTAAATTTTAAAAGCAAAAAGGAACGTTGAGTCAAATTGAATTTATCCAATAATTATTTTTAATAATTTATTTTATTATTTGACGTTTATTAAATTTATCATCTAAAATAAATACGTGTAAAATTTTTAGTTCAGTTAAGCATTATGTTAATCAATTAAGCTGCGTGTAGTTAAAATTAAACCAAAAGATAAATTATTAAACAATGGATTTGGCGACCATTTGACGACTTGGCGAGAAGCTTGGCGTAAAATTTAATTCTTTAAATAATTAGTATTAATCAATTTATTTTATTAATTATAATTATAAATTATCGTATTATCATCCAAATCAATCATGCATAGAAAATTTCAGCACAACTGAGCACTTTAAAGTGGGAGAAAAAAGCTTTTAAAGTTTTGACCCAGACAAAATTACAATAAAAGTTAAAGAAATCCATCAAAAATTGTTGTGCAACATCTCTGGTTGTCGGAGAGGATCACACATTTTTGAAACTTCAGTATCACCTTTTCATTTCATTTGTTTTTCACAAAAGTGTGAACTCTTATGTCTCGTTTTCTGTCAAACTGTTTCTTTGGATAATAAAAGTGATTATTATCGTTCTTTCGCATAAGTATCTTGTATATTTTATAACTGTTTTATACTCTCATACCCTGTTTTCCACCATTCCGACTTAGATTTCCTTAACTATTCACACAATTACCAATTATGCATAATTTTCGGCCATCAGTGTATTACATGTCGCACTACCATGTATACTGATCATGTGGAAAAGTCCAAAAGTTATGACCATTCTGCTAATGATTCGAGTGCTTAGAATTTCCCTTTTTCAACTTTATATTCAATTGAATTTCATATCTATGGTCACGATGTTCCCTGAGATTTCGCAATATTTGCTTGAATAAAAATGTTCAATGGTTCTTTTCATTCTGTTTATGTAAAAATTGCTATTTATCTATATAGGAGCAATCCAGTCAATATAAGCATTGAATTCTTTTACCGATCTTGCGAGATTGTCCGCCTATTCATTTCAAAAGCTTTTTGAGTGTCCCGGAATCCAAAGTACACGTAATAGTGACTGATTATGAAATTTCGATTATATAAATGTATTCACTTAACTAAAGGTTTAGTTACCACGAACTCCCCTATTACCGCAAATTAACGGGAGTATGCAACCGCACAATAATGGAAGTATTAACCACCTAAGGGGCTATTGTTTTAGGAGGGGCGTTTTGGAGATTCACTTTTTTCAAAAGTTTACCAGGTCACTTTTCAATTTTAATTACATTTAGCTTAAATATATTCAATTTAATAATTTATCGTTTGCTTTAATTTTAATTACATGTAACTGATATAATATTCAATTTAATAATTTATCATATAATTTTCAATTTAATATTTAGTTTTTATTACATTTTGCTTTATTTATTCAATTTAATAATTTATCGTTTCCTTTTATTTTAATATCGGAAAAGTTTACTCTTCTCCATTTCTCAAAATTTCATCGTTTACTTTAATTCATGCATTTAAGTGAGTAATTATAAAGAAAACGCACTTTGGGTGGCTAAATCTATTCTTTGCACAACTTTCATAGGACTTTTTTTTATTTATGTCTTTTTTTAAGCATTTATTTTTTAAAAAAAAAAATGCTGAAAAGTAAAATGTGATAAAAGTACACTAACTGAAGTAATTTGAATTTTTAAAATTAAAGTATAAATAAAAATTAAAAATATGAAATCTAAATAAAAAAAAAACTGATATTAATATTCTCATATATTTATAATAAGTTTATTTATTTTCAGTCATTTTATAGAAAAATATTGAGATCAAATCGAAAAGAAAAAAAAAAAAAAAAAAGACGGTATGGTTTTATACCATCACCACTAAATTATCAACTACCATTACATTAAATTTACGATAATTCACTTTCCTGATTAACTGAATATTTATATATACAACTTTACACGTTTCCTTGCAACAGCAGAGTGGTTATGGTTGCACACTCTCGGCCAACGTTCATCCCGCCGAGTCAAAGGTTCAAATTCTGATTCCGTTAAAGACTTTTAGAGTAGCGGAGCTGATTTATGTCCACTGTGTCGAGGTTCCAAATCCCCCACTGGAGTGGTGTGGATGTTTGGAGAAGGGAGGTGCCAGCTCATATATCATCCTCGTGATTTGACCGAAATTCAAAATTACCAGGTCTGTCGCCAATTGTTCACGAGTCACTTTAAGATGCGACACCAATAAACAATCAGTTCTTGTAAGCAGAAGAAATTACCCGATAACAAGTCGTTATCATTCGGATATGTTCGATTCGTTCTCGATCGATCAGCTGAAAGAGAAATTTTATTATTCCTAAAAGATTTAGAGATGGACATAAAATACAATTAATATAGACCCTATAACACACACACGCACAAAAACCGACGTACCAAAAAGGAGTTGTCCGATGGAGACAAAAATTGGAGAATAGGAAAATTATGTACAGAATAGAAAAAAAAAATTAAAATTTCAGAAAAATCGAATGATTTATTTCAGAGTTACATACTTAAAAAGCAATGACTCAATAAGGTGTTGACCCACCTCTAGCCTGGATACAAGCTGCCGCACGACGTCGCATAAAGTGATAACGCTCCCTTATGGTCTCCTTCGGTATTTCTTGCCGAATTTGCTCCAATTGTCGGGCTAGGTCTTTAACATTCCCTGATAGATGCAGTCGCTTTCCCATCATGTTCCAGACATGCTCGATTTGAGAGAAATCTGGCTGGCTAAGGAAGTGTTTGACAAGCTGTAAGTTAGTTCATAGCAACACGTGCCGTATGTGGTCTGGCATTATCTTATCTGGCGATAGTAGATTTCGCTCTATCAGCAGTCTGTGAATGGTCATGGTGTGCTGGTCGAACGTTTGAAAGTTGGTAACGATGAATCAGGCGCTGTGACAGCTGATCTGACAATCACTCTGTCCTCCCGATCTGCTGTGGCCTTAGGTCGACCGCTACCATCATGACGCTGAAATCTGCCACTATCCACCCATTCTTGCCATTATCTTTTAATCGCTGCATCGCTTCCACCCACATGAAGAGCGATTCTCCGATTTGCCCAACCTGCCTCTTTAATCCAATGATACGACCTCTTTCAAACTCTTGACAGTTGCTCGTAATGAGCTTTAGTCCTGCGGCGAGGCATTTTTTCAGTCGTTGAAAAGTATCCTAAATCGCAATGCAACAGAAAATTTGACCATCAGATTGAGAATCGCATTACACCTGCTGAGTGCGCAGTTCCGATGCGCTGTAGCTCTCGCTATTCATTCATTGTCCAAATGTCATTGCACACGATATTTCATTACAATCATGCAACTCCTTCTTGGGGCGTCGTTTTTTTTTGTTTTTGAGTGTATTTCGGGAGAAATAGAACCGAGAAAAAAATTTAATTAATAAATGCTTATGTGAGTTATGTATTTTTGGACATGAGTTTTCTTTCAAACTTCACGCTTTGCGTAACATAATTTTATTTTCAATAAAAATTAAAATTTATTTTTCATTAATTTTTAACAAAATAATATTGCACATAAGAGAGTTTAAACAATCACCCTCTCACCTTGGCATAAAATTTAATTCTTTAAATAATTAGTTTTACTAATTATAATTAAATTATCCCATTGTCATCCAAAACAATCGTGTATAGAAAATTTCAACTCGAATGAGAGCTTTGAAATGTGAGAGTGAGTTAATGTAAAGTTTATTGGCACAAAAGCCAGATGTGGCTATGCTGCGCCAAACAAGACTTAACTGTGGTCTAGACGTGAAGAAATTGAAAAAAGACAATTGGTTGACAAGGAGGGTCGAAAATAGAAAAGGATCGCTAGGGTAACCTGGGAACGTTGAAATGCGATAAAAGATTTTAAATTTTTGACCGACATACAATGTGAGTAGAAGAAAATCCATTAAAAAGAGGATTACAGTATTAGGTACCCTGAGTTTAGTTTTTATTAACGTCGCACTAGAAGCAACATGAGGGCTATTGGCGACGGACCTCGTATTTTGAACCACGGTCAAGTGAATTAGGTACCCTGAAATATTTCTATATGAACAAATTAATCACCTGCTGATCATATATAAGCGTATGTGCAGCTTACAATACAAGACTAAAAAAAAGAAAAGAAATATATAAATACTAAATGAAAAGAATTAAGAAAATTAGACAGTATTTCTAGCAGATGTCATTGCTTTATAGTTTTGTATTATAATGTACTTTTAAAATAAAAGAAAATTCTATATAAAGAAAATTTATAAGATGATTTTGACTTCGATAAACCTAATAATTTAATTAAAAATTTAAAGAGCATGGAAATTGTATTACTTTCAGGCTTAAAAAAAACGTGCAAAGTAACAAAAAGTAATATTGAAATTGAAAACAAAAACTTTGTGTGTACGTGATATCCATTTGCTATTACAGCTTATAACCTTTTATTCATCGAAAGGACCCGTTTTTCGATTCGATGAAATTTGTTGGTACATATGTACTATATACATAAAGTGACTTTTAGCTATTTTTTTTTTTTTAATCTTCTTGTCTTGCAAATTTTTCTCTTTATACACTCACAAGTGTTCAATGGGCTTTTAATTTTGACTTTTTTTAGGGGGGGAGTAACAATTTCTTACACTTGATTAAAATATCGTTTCCTTACAATCCGGGCGTTGTACTAAGACGATCATTATCTTGAACCAAAGAATAATACTCGTATCCATTTAAATCAGGATTACGGATGCCTCTGATAAATTTTCTTTTAAAATGTCTATAAATGCATTATTTTGTTCATTATACCTTCAAAGAACACACATTTCAAACACCACTAGCGCCACTGCACTAATTATCAAAATGTATCCATCATATTTTGGTCTCTTTAATATTAGTGGCAGATAAATAGTTTCTTCCGAGGTGTGTATATGCTATATAAGGGATGTCCAATCCATAGCCTTCAAAGTATGCATCAATGTAGCCCTAAAAAGGAATGCGGAGTGAAAAAAATATGAACACCCTTCTCAACGAAATGTAGGTCCTTAAAATTAGTTCAAAAGTCCTTCTGCCAAATTGCTTCTTTTGAGTGAGTGAATGAAAGGTTATTGGCGCAAGAGCCAGATGTGGCTATGCAATACCAAACAAAATGCGACAGTGGTCTAGACATGAAAAAATTGGGGGGGCAAAATATTGTTGACAAGGAGGGTTGAAAATAGAGAGGGGTCACTAGGGTAACCCAGGGTGCAAGAGCCAGATGTGGCTATATTGCACCAAACAAGATGCAATGTTGTCTAGATGTGCAGAAAAAATTGCTTACAAGAAGGGTCGAAAATAGAGAAAGATCTCTTGGTTATTCCGGGAGGTGTCATCTGTGTTTACCAAAGACAATAAACACCACAGAAAAGAAAAAGAACACCTGGGAGCCTTGGGAATAATTTAAAATAACTTTTAAAGAAAATGAATTCACTCTTGTTGTCATAACACTCAGCAGTAGAAGCTTTGATTAGTTTTACTACTCCTGTCTAATAAACAATTTCCAGTTTAACACATATGAACCAAAGATATCTTTTTAGTGTCATAAGTTGTTTTTCTCCCTAAAAAATACAATAATAATTGTAAATAACATGCAAAAAGAAACAATTCTGTTTATGTTCCTTTATTTCCGACTTTTATATTTTATACTAAGCGCATCAAAGTCTACAATTTATACGTTTCTAAAACATTTTTAAAAGTATCACATTTTTTTTGCATACTGCACTTTAATATGCAAATTAATTCATTTGCATTTAATTTTGAAACATGAGAATTTTAGCAAGCATGTAATTATTAAAATAAATAGAAAACATTGTTATTACATTCTTTAATGATATTACAATTAAGTACATCATTTACAGACATATTTAATTTTACCTTTTATCTACTAAACATATTAAAATTACAAAATGAAAAAAAAAAAAAAGTTTACAATGAACCTGAAGATATTACTTTAGCTTATTGATTAAAATTTTAAAATTGGATTTTAACAGGCATATTTTTACAAAATTTCAGAACACATTTTTACTATTCAGTCAATAATAATAACAATAAAAAAATCACAGAAATTGCAACAATTCTGTATAACTTTAAATTTAATTATTATCAATCAAAAATATATGTTTTTATTGGTTTGAAATCAATAAATTTTTTAACACAGAGGATAAAAATATGAAAATAAAAACATTTCTACATCATATTTTTTAAAATTGTGGAATAAAACAAATGAACTTAAACATATTAAATTTTCAACATATTACTGAACATGCATATAAATAAGTCATGAAAACATTACAACCAACATATTCAAACAGTGAATTAACTGTCAAAAGTCAAAATTTCTTTGTACTTCATAACTACCATAACAACATATATAGTAAATATTTTAACATTTAAATGCAATACTAGAATAAGTGACACACACAAAGGTGTGCAAGGTTGGGGGAAACTTTCAATAAATTACGTAAATATCACAACTCATAATCACTAATTAAGATAATGTACAAAAAAATACTGAATAGGATCTAAAATAATGTTTATTTAATACTGTTCAATTTTTTCATATAAAAAGAAAATGTTTATAGAAAAAAAGCTATTAAATTAAATAAGTAATAATTACCAATTAATAACTTGTTAATAATGATAAATATTCCATTTAATTATTAAAAAAAACAGGGTGTAGACTAAAACATAAAAATAAACAGGGAACCATTGAATAACTTAATTCTTTTTTTAAGCAAACGAGACAGATTTTACAAACAATATAAAATCAAATGACTCTCATATAAGTAAGTTGGCTGAACAAAAATTCTTTGAATTATTTGTTTAATATAAATTGAATATAAGTCATAATGGCACCACACACACCACATCTGAAATAAACCTTACAAAACTTTCCATATTGTGTAATACATTTATTTTAATGTTTAAAATCTACACTCAATACTTTTGTCAATATTTTTTTGACTAGACCTCTTTATTACAAGAATCATGACTGTTTTTATACTAAATCTAAATTCCAAGAATAATGTTTATTAAAAAAAATTATTTATTATTCAATAAAAAAAAGCAATTAATACAAAACAATTATTGAACCATTTACTTGAAATGAAAACAAATGGGTGATATAATAGACATCTTTATTTGTTTTATAGAAGTAATGATACTGAATTACAACATATAAATAAGGCATCAAAAATCTTAAGATATTTGTCAACAAAATATTTGAATAGCATCAACTTAATTAAGAAAATCACAAAGGCATTTATGCAGCAATTTGCAAAATACACAACTGATGAAAATATTTCAATATATTGTAACAAAAATATCAAATTCAATAAACCTCATCTTTTTTCATGTATCATTCTTACATTAACTATATTAGTTTACACACATTGTCATTAATATCGAGATGACTTTTCAATTCGGATATTTCAGATAATTTGCAATGTTTTAAATACACAAAATAAATTGGTATATAAAGTGAATTGCAAAAGACTAAATCCCATATTTTTTTTTGTTATAAATACTAAAATATGACTACAGTTAAATAAGCATTCAAAAAAATTATAACATGAACCCCTGAACAGGGACCGTTTAACATGGGAAATTGTTCACGCGGATTGCAATCTGCGTGAACAATTCCCCATATTAAAGGATGCTTATTCAAGGGTTCTTTAAGGTATTATTATCATATATTTAAATAATGTGGTTATCTTAATAAAATGCAATATGTACATTTTCTGTTAAGACAAAGATATTAAATAAAAAACACATCACAGTTACATCCTGAATAGAAAGTTATAACATTTGAATATATATGTTTTTAAGCTTAAAACATAAGTCAAATTTAAAAGAACTATTTAGGTAATATAAGAACTCTTATTGCTTTACATACACTGACAGTTGAAAATTTAATTCCTTTTTTAAGCTTAACAATAATTTCCTTTATCATTTTGAAAAATATAAGAATTGAAGATCGAAAATAATTGAAATTTATTATAACAAAATATTTTATTCACGAGAAAAAATATTCATTTAACAATTTTTAAAATATCAAATAAAGAATTTCTTATATCAAATAAGAATACAGAATTTTAAAATATCAAATAAAGAATACACTCTAAAGGGTTAGAGGAAAGGAAGGGATATTACATTAAACTATGAAGGAAAAAAAACCACAATATATATACTCAAGATTTCTTTGAATACAATAAATGAAAATGAATGTTCAGTATTTTCAGCTGCTTCACAACATCCAAACATTGAATCACTGACATTGCGTTATATAATGTAGTTTTTGTTAAGTCACAGTAAAGGACGAACTTAACCCTGGAAGAAAAAAATTACGCATTTTAATGGGGGAAAAAAGATGGAACATTATATAAAATTATGAATATAATTTAAGAAAATAAGACGAAACGCACTTATTATACAAGTATCCAATATATGAGGGAAATAGGAAGTACATTTTAATATTTTAGTAAGACTACAAGAAAAAGTTCCCATTTTTCAATAAAATAAAAATTTTTAAAAAACGCATGACTGAATAAATTTAAACTCCTTAACTAATATTGTTCTAAAAAAATGTTGTAATTTCTAATAACTTTTAAAGATTCATAAATAATTTATTGCAACTTTTCACAATGAAACAGATGTCATTTTAAATTACCATAATAAAGCTAAACCTTACACTGGGTTATAAAATTGATTAATTAATTTATAGGGCTAGAGTAAATATTAAGTTAGAAATTGTAATCCCCCCCCCCAAAAAAAAAAAACATTAGATGCAACATCTTTGATGATAATTAAAAGAAAAAACTATTTTAAAAATTTAAGTTCCTAATCTTTTTAATACAATTGGCACTTTTAAACAAATTTACACCATTCCTTAATGAACACTACACCAATTAATAACAGGCTGTAAACTTAATATTTTAAAATACATTTAATTTTTGTTCCATTATTTCTAAATAGTTTTTGTTACTCATTTTTCAAACAAATTTGTAATCAATCTTTAAATTATAATAACAAATTTAAAAAAAAAATATATATATATATATATACTGCTCACACAAAAAAAACAACACAATCATCACTCAATAAAAATATAAAGCTACAGACAAACAAGTAATGACAAATGCCATATTTCCTTAGTTGAGACAAGATCAGTTAAGAACGAACATATATGGATTTTTTTTTAAAAAAAACCAAATTAAATCTAAAATATTAAATTTCAAACTGGCAATACTGCCATACAAAGTTTTATTTTTGTTGGGTAAAGTCCTAATTAATGTTTTGTTAAATTGGCTCAGCCACAAATCATTAAATAATAGAAAGATTTTTCAATATTTTAAAAAACGTCTTTTTGAAAGAATAACTTACATTTCATAAAACCCATGCAAGAAAAAGGAGTTTGATTCAGAAAGAAAAAATTGGGGGAAAAAAAGCATTTATTGCAACTGAAAACTGATGAAAAAATCATATGGCAATGCAAATAGTTTTAAAAAGAAAAATTTTCTCATGTCAAAACTTAGCTTTAATGGTTACAAAATAACTTTCACAGCAGTATTAAGATTCACATATAGTTAGAACTTACATCTATTAGATGTGAGTGGAAGCATAATATATTTGATAATACATGATTGGTAAAACTATTAACATAAATTATGTTCTGAATATTTATAAGAATGTCCTACACTGTGAATTGAAGAACAAGACAGCACATTAAATAAAAAAATAAAGTTTAAAAAAATCTTGCCACAACAATAGATTTTTGGTCAAATTTACCAAGCAATCCTCAATCAAACATTCCATAAAAAATGCTATATATATATATATATATTTCACTATATTTTTTACAAATGTATAAAAAATGGACAGTCAAAATTCGTAGCTCAAAGTTATATTGCTAAGCCTGTTTTGTCATTCACTAACTATAATACACAAATACCAAAAAAAAAAACTTTCATTAATTGTAATTATTACACTAATTTTTTTTTCATAATTGAAATGAAAAACCATATGGTTACGATATCCTTTACAGTAAAAACTAATATCAAATGAAACAGATTAAAAATGTCTTAGACATCAGACTATTAGTTTTGACAACAAGAAATCCATTTTAAAACTTTCTATGCCAACAATTCTTGTATTATTTTTTGAGACACATTACTTTTCATCTTTATATCTAAATTGATATTTAAAAATATTTATAATTGGAATGTATATAAACACACACCAAATTTAAAATCTAAGAGACATCCTTTATTTAAAGTTCGGAATCAAATAACTAAAATAAAATGACAATTAAAAAATAATTAATGTTACACTTATACCATAACACATATAAAATCTTCTTCATTTCATTTTATTTTAGAATTAATTGAAAACCTACAAATGGAGAAGAAAAGATAAGTGTTGTTACTCACAAATTGTAATGGATACTGACTTGCTTCTGAATGGAAACAGATGTCCTTAGAACTTGCGGGAGACAACATTGCCAAAATCCTACATTAAAGGGAGAAAAAAATTAAACCAAAGTTTGCAATATAATAGTAAAGCACCAAATTATTTAACTATAATACTTAGTATAATACTATATACCATGCAAAATATACTTCTGAAACACACACAGAACATCTTAAATATATTATTTTGTTAAGTTTCTTGCAATCCTCTATTAAAATATTTTCAATTCCTTTAATCACACAAAATCTTCTCATTTCCATAGTAAAACTATAATATATTTATGCATAAATATGATTTCATAAAATTTCCTACTAAAACCAGGTAAAACTAGTCAACTTTTTTGTTTTTCAAGTGTTGATAAAAATTACTGAAGTCTTGTTGTATCCAACTAACTACACACATTATTTTGAAACAGCAGACAAATGATATCGCTAAATTATCAAATGACTATATGTATGTATGTGAACCTAGACAACCAATCTTATATTTTTATGTGGAATAAAATGATATAAAGCACTAATTAACATAAATTGGGTGTTTTTATTAATGTCACACTAGAAGTAACATGAAGGCTATAGGCAGCAGCATTGATTAAAACTTTTTAAGTTGTGGATTGAATAATTGCAAATTATTATAAACTCCTTGATGGTGACATGATTTGAACACAAAGCTTTTTGATGCAGAATAGGAACAGAATGCCTTTTATTCAATGGAATTAAGCAAAAGTAATCATACTATGACAGAGAGAGCTATTCTCAACTTATTCACCTATAAGAATTTTTAAATATCTCAGGAGAGTTTTCAAATTTATACTATCATAAACTATTAATGCATGCATTTCAACAAAATCCTAATAAATATTCACCTAGGGTGTTATACTTTCTAATTAGAACAGAATAGAACTAAAAGAAATATAAGTAAATTATATGGAATTCAAAAAAATATCATTAAAGAATAAAACTGAATGATCTGTTTCAAGCATTTTTATACATTTTGCACCTAAACAATTGTTTCTAACTTTTTTTTTTAAACATTTTGCTTATCAATCCACTTTATCACTTTAATATAAAACTATCGAGGAAAGAATTAGGGTTAGGCAGATTTAAAAAAAAAATTCTCAATTTTTATTGTAAAACACAAATAACAAATTTAAAACGTATCCCCACCCCTTTTATATCAAATATCATCTACAATATTCAGAATTCATTCTAAATAATGAACATGAAATAAGATTCTCTTCTTTCTTTTAATATTATTAAACTAAAATATATGTTTATTCAACAGGATATTAAAGTAATATACAATACCAATAGAAATTCTGATAATCATGAAAATGAGAAATACATATAATTTTAAATGTTAATATAAAATTATATTACAAATGACATATAATCAATCTAGGTAAATCATAAAACTCTAAGAGAGAAGTAACACAATTGAAGTGTATTACAAATTGCTCAGTGAAATTTTATTAAATATCTAAAAAAAAATTTGCTAACAAATGTTAAAAATCAGCTATTATCACCCAAACTAAATAAATCTTGTGGGAAAGTTTTTAAAATAATTTATATTAGTGATGGGATAACATAAATTTATCACCACAGTGAGATCTGGTTATATATTAGAAGCACCAATCATTTGTTTAAAATATGGTGAAAAGTTTTGTTAAAAGCACATAAGAGTAGAAAATGATTAAAAATATTCAATGCAACATATTACATTGAATGATATATAAAATTTCAATTTTACAAAAAAAATGCAAGCAAATAGCAGTAGAGGTTATTAACAGTACAAATATGTACAATGATTTAAAAAACAAAAGCACCCTTAATAATTTTTGCAATTATCCCAACTGGACAAAATTGATGTTAATAGCTCAAAGCGAGTAAAATTATGTTTTACATTAATTAACACAATTAAGTAACTTGTTAAAAATTCTCATATTGGTTGCTATTTTTTCACACAACTTATTTCTCATAATGAAATAAGCCTAAATTTCAAATTTTATCAGACTGCCTTAAAATTTAAAAATTGGATCCTTAATGTTAAATTAGTGTGTCGCACGTAGGTTGATACAAAATTTTCAACTCCATACTTTTCAAAGATGTTTAAGCATGTAGATAATCTTTTTTAAATTTCAAAAATATATCTAAAAATACAAATTATCAAACATAATTGTGAAAAAGCATGTCATAACATGCCAAATATTTTTAGATTTGCATTCCTCTTATCGTAAAATTCTTAAATTCAACACAAAATTATGTCCCTGAATTAGGTGGCATTTAGCTAGTTTAATTATTATTAGCTATCAATCTACTTGTTACACAATGTTTGTAAATGGAAAAAAGACAATCTGTTTTATATTTATAAAGCTAACATTAACTTTAAAAAAAAATCATTCATTTGAATAAACATTATCATAAAGTTAATATAAAAACTATTTAGATAAACATTTGTTGAAAATGCAAGAAAATGACAAATGTTATATTTTTGAGATAAATCATTCACTTGGAGGACTTCAGTGTTTGGCTCCATAGCATTTTTTATGAATATATCTTAACTAATGATTAGATTCAAATGAAATTCGATAAATGAATCAAATTTCAAATGAATAACTATTTAAGTGTATTCTTGACTTATTTCTGTTAAGAGACCCTGCTTTAGAAGTTAGTTAAGGTGATTTAAAAATTCCTTATCATTTTATATTTCCGATTCCGCTATTCACAGTGACACAACTTTTACCTAGCTGCAAAGAAAGCTATGAATTTTGTTTTTACAACTGTTCAAGCAATCATGACTAAAGAATATATATAAAAATGATTGTAATGGTATATAAAATACTTTTGATTTTTGATCAAAAAAATCTAACATTTCATGGAAATCCAGCCTTATGAATAAAATTTAAACATATCTTTTAAATCAATTTTAACAGCATCCTATATTGCATGTCTAACATTAATATTTATACAAGAATTACATAACAAATAACTTTACCTTTATTTTTGAGAGAGTATTTATATTATATGCATAAATCTCTAAGCATTACATGCATAAAGTACATACAATACATTCTACAGTTTTATCATGTTGATATTTTTGGTACTTTTCCATTTCAACAGTGCAGGCGATAAAGTCGCCAAAAATGATACAACCGAAGCAAAACGGAATATCTTTATTATGTGTATTCTGTGTGTTATTGCCAACAGTCTGCTTGGCGAAATCTGTGCCAGCTAAATGGAAAATAACCATATTTTTTATATTACACAAAACTTTAAAAAAATATGCTCTGGTTAGAGAGAAGTGTTTTACAAAAATGTTCCTAAGAGTTTTGAAACACATTTTCAAGAAATAATTTAACAAAAGCAATTATTAATGACTATCTTAAATGCTTAATCTTATTTAAATCACAAAATTTAAAAATTTACTAACCAAGCAATATGATACATTCTTCTTTGTTCAATTTACTTTCAAATACTTTATCTGTAAAAAAAAAACCATATGAAAAATTTCAATAACATATAAAATCTATAATTACAACACAACAAATAGAATACGTCATTGTTAATTTTAAAAATTATTAGATAATATTTAACATCACATTTTCTTTTTTTAGAAGTCTTGAAATTGGAAATTTCCTGTTTTGACAGACTTTATATATATTGTTTCAAGATATGTATTTTGTTATTTATTCTACACCTTACAGCTAAGTATAAAATTAAAAATCAGCAATTACATATTTATAATATATCGTTTATTTAATTTAAAAATATTAGGCAAGTATGAAAGGGCGATAGTGTGTTAATATTTTTGAAGTGCCAAGATGGAGTTTCTCAACTTAGTGCTTATTTCTGAACAGTATTAATTGATTTGACATTTCACTATTCAATAAAAAAAATAGTTAAGTATTTTTAAAATTCTAGATCATTTACGTTTCATTATTTGACAAAATTTATATTAGCAAAGATGATATTGTACTATAAATACACAACTGACAAAAATGAAAAATACATTTAAAAACTATTACATCAGATACCAAACATAAGATTTCTTTAAAAAAAAAAAAAAAAAAAAATTAAAAAAAAAAAAAAATTTAAGAATGCTTTTCCAAAAAGATTTATACCCTACCATTTGATATTTCCCCTTTTATTTCAGTATATTTACTTGTGTAGGTGTGTGTGTGTATATATATATATACACACACACTGCTGGTTTTGTTTGATTTTCTTGACAATGATGTAAAATCAATATATAGTAAAATAAACAAAATATTTATTTTTTGCATTAGGTTTTATTTTGTGATTCTTGTCCCTCCCCCCTTTTTGTAGGAGGCTTTAGGGATGATATTAACAAATAATTCGATATAAAAACCAACGTTTTTAAAAACAACGTTTTTATATGGTGGCAAAGTTTATTAAAGAAAATTATTGAAATATTAGTTAAAACTGTTGGTTATTTTTAACTTTAAAATTTACTAAAAAAGAGATATTTGTGAGCGTATTAAAAAATTCATAATACTCATAAAATCAAAACATGCATTTGAAAATTTGTAAGTCATTCTATTAAAAAAAAAAATGGGAACCAGAATTCAGAAAAAATTATTGTGATAAGACATGGTGCCAAATATTGGAAACTTTCTTTCTTGCGAATGATTACTGTCTAAAAGTCAGCAA
Organism: Nephila pilipes; assembly: GCA_019974015.1. Classification (NCBI taxonomy): domain Eukaryota; kingdom Metazoa; phylum Arthropoda; class Arachnida; order Araneae; family Nephilidae; genus Nephila; species Nephila pilipes. The sequence goes on along the minus strand of BMAW01060325.1, from coordinate 690,191 downwards.
CCCTTACTATCTCGGAGATAGTAAAGGGGAGATAGTATCTCCCCTTTGTGAGTACAATAGTTTTACGAGGCCTCATGCGGTGTGGGGAGTGCCTGGTGTTCCCAGAGGGGGAAAATTTTTTTCCTCAATCCTAAAAGCGCCGAGAGGAAAGAATATTTTGACTTATTAAAATTATTGAAATATTAGTTAAAACTTCTCGCAAACGTCTAAATATTGCATTGTTAGGCCAGTACGAATGATTCCCAAAATTTCAAAGCTCTAGCTTGATGGGAAGTTGGTTAAATTAACGATCGAAAATGTGATGACACACACACTCACACCAAGTGAAACGAACACTCAGAAAAACGTTGTAAAATAAATATTAACAAAAGGAACTTAAACAGGAGGGGAAAAAAAACAAGAAAAATTCCTAGATTGATTGATAATTTATCAATGTCAGAGACTATGAAAGGGCTATCTCTGATGGATCATATAATTTTGGAAATACTCTAAAAAGAAAATAGAAATGATTTTCAGCTAGCACCCTTTCCCCTCCCTTAATTTCCACACCACACCACACCAATATAAGGACTTAGAGCCCTAACAGATTTAACATATTTAAAAACTATTCATTATTGGTCATTTTAGAGAAAACATAATTCAAGCTCAAGACTCAACTGAAACATTACTGGCCAGAAGCTGAATGCCGCAATCCCTCCATTACTAAAACCGTGAATATTTGTGGAAGAAATTTTGAATCAATCTCAATATGTAATTTCTTAATTTGTTGAAAATATAATGTATTTCTTAAATAACACAAAAATATAATACTTAACAGAATATATTACTAAACTCTCTCTGGTAAAATCCTATGTTACAAGTTCTTCCTGATTATAATATTTTATCATAATAAACTGGTCACACTGTTATCCATTTTGCATTGAATAGCAGTATGCACCTAGGTTGGTGCGTACAGTTGGTTTTGGTTTAATTTTTTCATTGCTATCAAATATTTTTAACAAAAAATTATGTAGTAACTTTCATATTCATAATAATCCTAGGTATTAAATTACAATATAATCCTTGAAACATCAGTTCCAAATCAATATACATTATCTTACCTTCTTTATTTAAAGTTATAATAGTTCTTAAAAAAAGAGTTATAATAGATTACAAAGAAAAAAAAAATTCATCATGGTCTTATTTTTTTTTATAAATTTCTATACACATACTAATGAATTAATTCATGTCATATAATCTTGAAGATAACAAGGGAGCTATGGCTCAGACAAGTTGGCTCAATTTTATTAAATATACTAATTAGCTATTTTGATGATTTTAGAGGCTAACTTCTTTCATTTTATTTGTAGAAAATAAAATGTTAGTGGTTTCTTTTCCCATAAGGACAAACATCAACCTGATTTATAATATTTAACATACAATTACAATTTGTAACTAGACTTCTTTGTGATTTGAAAATGTTATGATATAAAGCATACATCTTAATTCTTTGTAACTACCTAATTTTTCTACCTTACTTGAACATAGAAGGTATAACTGCAGAACACAAATAACATTTAATTGAAAGTATTAAAGAATTAAACATTTGAACTACATTATTTGTGTTTCTTCAATTATGGAAACTTATTATGAAAAGGAAAAAAATAAACTTATCAAGAAATCTACATGCATTTTTATCAATGAATAATTCAAAAAGCTATAGCTGCAACTTGCCCTACCTATTGCAAAATGTTGTATAACATATTAGTTATTTGGCTCAAGAAAATAAGTGTATACTAAAATTGTTCAGTACATACACATTAGTTTGCAAGTAAAAAAAAGGGTAAATTCCTAATTTAGCGTACTTCTTGGCGCGTTTTTAAAATCGCGCCAAAGTGGCGCCAAATGCGGAATTCTCAAAGTCTTAAGTCGGAATCGAGATGGCATTTTGACCGTTGGACAAAAAACACGTTAAATGTGAAATATCTAAAAACATGAGCCGAAGCGGTAGAAATGTTAAAGAAACGGCGAAATTTTATCCGATTGACAAAAAACGTATTAAATCAGCGTTTTGTGGCAAACATTAAAAGAAGAAATAGGGTAGATCTTAATTTTACTTAAAACAATAAAACTTAGATAAATATATTTAAGATTGTATAAAATGAATAAGATTTTTTTTTAATAAATATACTTATATATAACATAACTACGAAAAGAAAATAAGGTAAGAAAATACGGTTAAATTATGACCGAAAGACAAAAAAACGCAGTAAATCAGCATTTGTGGAAGACATGAAAATAATTTTAAAAAACGTGAAAAAAGCACTAACTTTATGATGGAGGGATGTCTGTGATCAGGCGGGTAAATTAAGACGATCGCGTGAAGGAAATCTCTAAACGTATCAGCATTCACAATGCTTTCTTCGGCAGTAATTAAATTAGTAATAAATTAAAGTAATATAATTAAGTTGTATAACTAATAAATAATATAATATTAATAAGGAATATAATATATAGATAATATAGAATTAGAATAAATCAAATATAAATAGTATAATATAATAAAAATAATAATTAATAATAAAATAAAAATTAATTAGAATTAAATTAAATCAAATAAAAATAGTATAATATTAATAACAATTAAAATAAATCAAAAGATAAATAGTATAATATTATATAATTGAGAATTAAAATTCAAATATATATAGTATATAATATAAATAAGAAATAAAATTAAAATATATATAGTATAATATAAATAAGAATTAAAATATATATAATATATAGCCTAGGCTAAAAATTAAATAATATATAAAATAAATAAGAATTAAAATATATATAGTATAATATAATATAAATAAGAATTAGAAAAAATCAATCGTCAGAATAGAAACGAGATCCCCTTTCATAGTAGGGTTACCACAAAAATACGATTCTTTCGATTTTACGACTTTCTGGAACTTTTCTGGCTGGATTACCAGATTGGCAATTTATCGCCAATTTGAATTTTTCTCAGTCGCCAAAAGTACGCTAATTTAAGATCCACCCAAAAAAAGTTTCAACTAATTTAAATGCAATTTTTAGATTAATTATTTTCAATGAAAAAAAAGCATCTGATTTTGATCTGTTTCATAAAGACTTGATCCCTGTTCCCAAATCCAAGATTTAACATTAAATCTTTATTTAAAAAAAAAAAAATCTTGTTAGCAATAGTAAAAATTTTATATAAAAACACAATAATGGAGGCGTGGAAGAGAATGTAGACTTCCCATAAAACTAACAATAAAGTATGCAAATTCTGAAATTTATAAATATATGCAATTACTATAATCCCAGATATAGTTATGTTAATTGCTTTGGAAAAACAAAATTACTTATTACCAATATTATTGAATTAACTATTTAAAATTAATTTTTTCTTAAGAGATACTTTTTATGAATCTTAAGTTGTAATTTTTACAATTTTCGTTAGCTAAGTTTAAAGACAGATTTACTTTGCTTCCCATTTCCTAATACTGATTAAATACAATTATTTCAATGTTACCATTTTAAACTTTAAAATAATATACCCGCTCTTTTCAAGCTTACAATGGTTACGGCAAAGGTTCCTTTCTTTTGCAAAAGTTAAAATCCATCACACACAAAAATATTTTCAATAACTTTACCGTTTCATATATTGATAGTAGGTTGTTTCAAACAAACAAAAAACAATACTGATAGTCAAACTTTGAAAAAGTCGAGTATGATTCAAAGTCAGGCAGTAAATAATCATACTTGAAACACAAACATAGTTCACAAAATTTATAAGATATTTCGGTTTAAGTATACAATTGGAAAATTCCTGATGTATTATCTCTGTTGTTATAATACATGAAAACGACATCGATAATTATTACAAAAATATTATTCAATGAAGTAACATATCGAAAGTATATAAGATGTACTTTACATATTATTTGGAATCGTGTACTTATCTAAACATGAACAGAACGTAATAATTTTGTTTATAACTCAAAAATATAGAAAAACACTTCAAAAAATAGTTCAAACATTAACTTATGCAACAGTAAATATTATAAAAGTGAAAAATGTATACTTACACACTAATTAATGAGCACTTTTCAACAATGATGACCTAGTATGTTACACACGCAAATTCAGAGCACGCGGCCTTTCGTTCCGTGAAGTATTTCGAATAGTAACACTGAAGTGAAAAGATGTGAGCGTTTTTAGTTCGCAAAAATTATTGAACTTTAGGTTTCGAAAAACTGTCCTAACACTTTGAGTTAATATTAAAAATATTTCATTTAAAGTGTGAAAAAAGAACAATGAAAATCAATGAAAACATAAAATATCCTTTAAAAAATCCCAATTATTCAAAAACTTCGCAAATTCTAGTTTGCATTCAAAATTATTTTCCACTTAAACTAGTTCGCAGAACCCTGATCCAATTTTCAAACATCCAAACGTATCACTCCCATCATAAACTATAACATGATTTGAATACAATCCTGTTTTATATTATGACAAAAGTAAATTTTTAATTAGAATTTTATTTTTCTGAAAAGCTCTATTTTAGAAAATAAAAATGCACACTAAGTTCGATGATAAGAGAAAGAAGGACATTTCCGAGAAATTAGTCTATCACAGATGAAGATTTCCTGAAGGAGGATACAAATTATACATTTTAAATCATATTTGGTTGAATTTATTGATTTCCTTCTTTTTTTATTTCCTTTTCCCTTCTGATAAAAAGGATAATGGATTAGGTTATCTTTAAAACAATTGTATTTTATATTCATAAATTTACTTTCTTATTAAAGATAGAAATTTTTAAGCAATGGGCTTTCTGAATATTTTCAAGAATGGGTGCAAAAGTCATTGAAATTTCTAGTTTCGAAAAAACCTTCAACCCCTCTAAGTGAAGATTCCCCTTAATGTTTTAGAATTATTACTTTACTATAATCATTCTGATAAATGATTAAAAATTATTTAATTTAAAAAAGAAAGAAAAAAAAAGAAGATAAACGTAAAAGTTTAATTCGAAATTTTCAGTAAAAATGCATGCTCAACTCACTACAGTTTATAAACAGTTAATCGTAATCGACATTTACGGTAATGATGATTTGGTTGTGGGGGAGCAAGATGGGAAAATGTAATTGACAGATGATTGAGCTAGGGAAGTTTAGATATAAAGTACTCTCAATATGTTGCATACTACAAAAAAACACATGAATCCTCCAACATAATGTATCATCTCCGATAATCATGTAACATTTTTTTACTTTTGGAAAATTTTCACTTTGACAAATTTCTTACAACGGATGCATAATTCTTAACATAAAAATTATAATGAATTACCGTACTTTAGTAACTGTTTTTTGGAGTACAATACTCGGGTTGTATTTAAACACTGGTGTTGTGGTGTGGTGTATGAGTGCAGAAGAGAAAAATCAATATAAGTAAGTAGTTTTTTTTTTATTATTATTATTATTCATTAATGTTAATTGCCGATTTTTTGCAAATATTGCATAACGTTTGTTGAGAAATGTTATTGAAAAATAATGTATATAGTTTTTTTTTTTAAAATTATTTCTAAATTCTGTTTGCATTTATTCAAAGATGTATAAAGGTTTGATCGTTTTTTTTTTTTTTTTTTAATTATTTTGTCAAATTGTGCAAGTTGAAATACTAATTTAATTTTTTTTATTTTGAATCTTAAAGATTACACCTCCATAATCAAGCAAATGAAATCAGAATTGATCAAATTTTTGCAAATTCAAAATTCATGCAATTTCCATTCAAAGTAATACATTTTTCAGTTTAAGATGCTGTTTAATTGGTTAATGTTGTTGAAAAAGACAATTTGTAACTGCATCAAAATACTTTTAAAGAGAGCATGAATTTTTCATCTTTTAAAAGGCTCAACTATCTTTTAGACTACTTTTGTGTTTTCTATTTTAATTTTGTGGCTATTGTAGTGGTCACTAGAATGATTGCTTGTTTATAATGGTCTGGTTGGTTCATAAGAATGAAATTGCAAGAAATAGGTTATCACTCCCTTTTCCTCATGTTATGAAAAAAAGTCATTTTCTATTATTCGTTAGTGAATGATCAAGCAGTTATTTTCCACATGGCAAACCAAACTACAATAGCAAATAAAATACTTTTTTAAACTCAAAAAGTAAAATGAGAGACTGAAAACCTTTTGGTTGAGCTACAATGTAAAGATTTTACCAGCGAAATTTTTTTGGATTATTTGTGTCAAAATCTGTCTACTACATCTTTGTGAGAAGTTAATGATAACCTTTTCCTTGGTGATGGAAATATGTGCCAAAAACTATCACGATTTTCGAACTTAATCTTGATACTGCAGTTATTCTAAACTTTCTCGAGAGGTCATTTATAATATTTTCTTTATTATAATTTCTTTTCTAAAGAAATGACTCTGCAATCCTGTTTAAGTATCCATTAAGTTTCAATGTCATTATCTTCCCGAGTTTAAACATATTTAATATGTACAGCAATTTGGATTTTATATTGTAATGACATAACATTACGTATATTATCAATAAATATTTTTCAGTTTTGACTTCATAATAAATTTGTTGTATATAAAAGTTGTTACTGTATAGTTAAATTATATTCATGGCTGTAATTATGAAAGTATATTATTGATTAAGGTGCTGCTTAAATAAAGGGACGGTTAAGTAAAAAAAGTACTATTGCTTTATGTTATTTCATTATAACTTCAGTATTATTTTTTTAACATTTTGTCTTGCTGATAATTAACAAGCAGGTTATGGTTTTGATTTCTTCTGCAATAATTTATTTTTAAAAATGTGTGAATTATTACTTAAAACGAAAATAATTCACTTGTTTATAAGTGTTTCATTAGCCTTTAAAGCTGTTTTGTGGATTTAAAAAAGAATTTCATAATGCAAATTAAAAGCCCTGTACACATGCAAAATATTTGTGTTTTCTAAATCAAATACTTTCAAAAAATGAATTTTACAATTGTGACTGTAATGAAGGAGGCTTTATGATGTGTTAGTTTTTAGAGGCAATCATACCACTTCAAAAACCAAGTTGTCAGACCAATACTTCCCCTAAACAGCCCAAGGGCAATTCCTAGGGTTTTATGGTACATTTAATACATGATTTAAAAACACGATAGAATGTTCGTATATTCTTCCCATTCGTGTTTGTTTGAATTGGTAAATTTAAAAAAAAAATGATAAATATTTTGGAATGAATAGAATTTTCTCCTGAATTTCTCAGAATTATTATATGGTATTAGAAATTAGATGAAGAGGGACTTATGTCTTTAGTAACATTGACAAAAGTCATAAGGTGAGGACACCAATTACACCTTTGTTTCAAACCCTATAGTAATGAATTATGATATATAACTGTAGTCTTTGGAGAAAGTATGATGATTTGTCAGATGATACATTTTCTTCTTATTCTGTCTGATGATGGAATTATCAGATAGAATGGGAAAAATTAGATTGAAAAAAAAGTTATATAAATCTTTGAATTTCCTTTAATTATAAAGTATATGGTACTTGCTTTCATTCAAATTTTCTTGTCCTTCTTTACTGTGTTCATTATAATTCTTGTATAGATTTGAAAGTTCTGTATCAACAGTGGTTTAAGAAATTCTTTATGTTTGTAAGTAACTTTCTTTTTTTCAGAATTAATGAATTCCCCCCCCCCCTCCAAAAAAAAACATTATTGCATTCTTAGTCGAATACAATTGCATTTTTTTTAGTTTCTTAGGTTCTAACCTTCTTATGATAGATATGGGCATCATGGCCCTGATGCACCTTAGTGATCTTTTTCTTTCTCGTGGAGTTTACTGTCTTTGGTAAACACGCGTGATGCGCCATTGAGATACCCTAGTAATCTTTCTCTGTTTTTGACCCTGCTTTCTCTCAATCATTTTTAACTTCCTTTCTTTTTTTTTCTTTTTTTTTTTTTTCAAATGTCTTGAGCACAATTATATTTTGTTTGGTGAAGCATGGCTACATCTGGCTATTGCAGCATTAAACTCTGCAATCACTTACATTACTCATTGGCATTTTTAAAAATAATATTCCTATTTGTTCAATATTTGCTCATTATTTTTCTTACCTTAAACAAACTTTATTTTAAGATTCTCCATAATCAAAATTTAAATATTGCTGAAACTTGTCTTTCATTATTTTCATATAATAATTTGTTGTTTATAGACATTTTCTGTGTGAGCAGACTTTTTAAAATATACAGTCAAAAAAGGGAGGAATGGACACCCATAATAGCTTAAGCAATTTTCATCGCAATTGGACAAAATTGGTATTAATGTTTATAACCCTAAGTGAATTAACTAATATATGGTATTATAGATTAATTAAGGTAATAAATAATAGTTAATGAACATCTACTAAATCTTCTGAATTATCTGTGTCAGTTACTTCTCAGATCTGATTTCTTATGAAAAAAGCCTGAATTTCAAGTTTAGTAAAATTCTGTTTTGGATTGAGCTGGTCAGGCTACTTTGATTAATTTAATCAATTAATATATTGAGTAACAGTCCAAATTATTAAAATGTAGCTTATATAAATACTCTATATTAAGAGAGAGGTTGATTGTCTCTCTCTATATACAATAATATAATATTATTCTATATATATATATAGTATAATATAATATTATATTATATATCTATATGTATATAATTGCGAGGATGGTAGTATGCTGAGGCTTTCTCTTTAATCAATTTAAGGACAGGATCAATTTCTGAAGTACTGCTATATTTTTATTGCTAAATGTAAGCGGGGCCGCAGTAGCTTAGGGGGCAAGGTCGTGGACTCGCGGCCGGAAGTTTTCGTTCAGTCGCGGGTTCGATCCTTGGCTGCCAAAGACCCGCCGTGTAGCCGGGGCTGATGCACGTTAAATCTGTTCGAGACTCAAAGTTTTCCCGTTGGTGTGGTGTGGATGTTAGGAGAGGGGGGTGCCAACTCAGGTATCGTCCTCGTCACTTGTCCGTGGCTCAAAATTACGAGGTCCGTCGCTAATAGCCCTCGTGTTGCTTCTAGTTCGACGTTAATAAAAACTAAGCTAAATATAAGCGGTAATGTGTCATCAGCACTTATTTAATCATTTATTTCTTATGTTTTGTGGTCTTATATTTTCTAAAATTAGATGTAGAATATGATGATTTAAAATGTCACATGATTATTTATTTTTTAATAATTGTATTAAAATATTCATTAATGGAGAAAAGGTAAATTTATATCCATGAAAAAAAATTTCAGGGATACAAATTTAATTTTTGTGTATTAATTTCACTGTAAATGTGTTGTTTGCTGTTGTTTCCATTTTCAAAAATTAAGACAATATCCAAAAACTTTTATGATTTTTTTAAAATTATTCAGCAATGATGAGATGTAAGTGAAAAACATACTATTTATTTCCACTCTCCAGTTTCAACATTCTAGACGTATTTTAGAGTAATATGTTTCATTAATAAGCAACTCATACATGAAGACAATGCACACGTACTTGCTAATATTTGGTTTTGTACACTTTCCTGTAATTTTATCAATTAGTGTTTCTTTGATCAAAGTGCTTTCCCCCCCCCCTTTTTATTAATTTGTGTGTGTATGTGTGGTAACAAGCTGTTATTGGAACTGGGGAACTAAAACGGTTGATGAGGGGGAAAAAACCTTTGAATTTCTTCCAAAATATATTTTATCTAACAATAGTGAGAGCGGAAATTCGTGATCTGTGATGTTTTAACTTTTTATACGTGGCTGCAGTTGTCTAATGGTAATTTTCGCGAACGTGCAACAGTCATTGTTTCGTCGAGTCCTGGTGCTTCTAAAAACCCGTCGTGAGGGGGGCTGATGCAAGTTAAATCTGACTATACTCAAAATCCTCAAAGTGATATGGTGTTGAAATTTAGAGAGAGAAGTGAGAAGCTCAGGTGTCGTCCTCATCGCTTTATAGTACCTTAAATTTTAAGAGCAAAAGCGATCGTTGAGTCAAATTGAATTTATTCAATAATTATTTTAATAATTTATTTTATTATTTGACATTAATTAAATTTGTCATCTAAAATAAAAATTAAAATATTTTTTTCATTAATTTTTTAACAAAATAATAATTAGCAAAAGAGTTTAAGCAATGGCCCCTTCACCTTGGTGACTCGGCGTAAAATTAAATTCTTTAAACAATTAGTTTCAACCAATTAATTTTTATTAATAAGAATTAACTTATCGTATGATCATCAAATAATCGTGTATAGAAAATTTCAGCTCAATTAAGCTAAAATACGAGAAAAAACTTTTAAAGTTTTGACCCAGACATGCAACGTGAGTAGAAGAAAACCTATTAAAAAATGACAGTACGAGTATATAGCTTTAGTTGTACATATGTGATATTCCTGTATTATCATTGAAGTATAATTCAGAAACCAACCCCTTCAGGGGAATACCTAACTTGGGTTTGCATAGAGTGTACGACTCGAGTATCCAAATGAAATTTTTTTTCTCCAATGGGTTTGCTTTTTCTGCGCTAAGATGTTTTCCGCCAATTTTGGGGATGGATTTTCATTCCATGACGAGGGACGTCAGTTAACCTTTAGTGTGACGTCAAGGATTCGAACAATGGATATGTCGGTTCAGTCGAAATCTTGTCCGGTTTGTCTTTTGCAGCGTCTTTAACAACAAAACCAAAAAGGGATAAATCTCCGGTTTAGTTATTAAGACATTTAAACCTCTGTCGCCGTTGTTAAAAAGAGCCGCCGAATGACTCCCCTTTCCAGTATCGTCGTAGTGATACGGATATAACAAGACTTTCTGAATGATATTTTGCAGCCATTACTGCAACTGATACACATCTCTTTTATTATATTGAGTGTCATTTCGATAGTTTCCATTGAAGTCATCGACTGTCTCTATCTCAGATGATAGATCTATTTGACGCATGCGCCGTAGCTGATATGTCACCGTGATTTTTTTTTAAAAAAAAATTTGTAATTGGGTGTCTTAGATTCACAAAGATAAATTATGCAGTCGGGGTATATGCAACCTGTAGCTCTAGGTTTTGCGGCCATCTAGTATTCAAAGCGTTGATGTTTCCCGCCACTTTTTTTTGGAGGGGCGGGAGTCGGTTGATCTTCGAAACAAGGGTGATTAAAGTATTTTAAATTCTGTTGAGATGTATTGAAGAGAGCCACCTTACTGTCCTTAGTTATTAGTAAAGTAACGAATGTTTGACCCTTACACTAGTTAAACAAGCAAATTGAATAAATTACAAACTTTACCTTAAGTATGGAAGCATGTAATAATTCTGAGATTGAAATTATATTCGATTTTAGATGGCCATAAATTGCATCAAAAAACTGAAGACAACTATACGGCAGTGTTTCCCATTTCAAGAATTTTACATAAACTGCTGTTTGTAGAAAATGCAACACCATGAAGGAATCATCAGAATCAAATGAAATTCGCAGCAAATGTCAATTATAGGATATTATGCAAATTAATAAAGTTTCAGAGCCATCGCGCGTGCGCGGCGCGCGCAGCGCCCTCTGAATTGATGCTGAAAGCGTATAAATAAAGTGCTGTAGCGGGACGTTGAAAAAAGTCTATGATTATTTGTTAGTGGCAAACGTTTAGTGAGACCTGAGTATGCCTCCACGACGGAAGAATAAGAAATTCAAGCAACTTACGGAGTTTGAACGAGGGAGGATAATCGGCCTTCGAGAAGGAGGATTTTCCTATCGCGCAATAGCAGCTCGTATGCAGCGGAACAGTTCCACAGTGATGCGAGTTTGGAAGCAGTGGACCGACGAGCACCGAACAACTCGAAAAACAGGCACTGGACGACAGAAGGTGACGTCAGAGCGCGATGATCGACACCTGCTCCGCATGGCGGTGAATGATCGCACAGCTTCCTCCAGGCAGCTGGCAGCACGTTGGTCTACTGCTACAGGTGTACAATTGTCGGCTTCGTCAATTCGTCGTCGTCTGCTGCGCCGTGGATTGCGTGCAAGGGTGCCTTTATACAGGATTCCCCTCACGGCGAATCATCGACGGCTGCGTCGGCAGTGGGCTCTTGAGCACAGAGACAGGCGAGCTGATTGGCACCAAGTTGTCTTTTCAGATGAATCACGCTTCAATTTGTGGACCCATGATGGCCGTGTTCGTGTTAGACGTTATGCCGGTCAACGCTGCCTTCCTGAGTGTATTATTGAACGACATAGTGGTCGAACACCCGGAGTTATGGTCTGGGGTGCGATTTCGTATCATGGACGATCCAATTTGATACGAATTGAGGGTAATCTCAATAGCAACAGGTACGTCCGTGAAGTGCTACAGCCCGAAGTCGTTCCTTTCCTTCAAGGCATCCCTGGAGCTATCTTTCAGCAGGATAATGCACGCCCACATGTTGCGCGGACTGTTCGAGACTTCTGTTCAGCACAACGCATGCAACTTCTTCCTTGGCCTGCTTATTCACCGGATATGTCGCCTATTGAGCACGTGTGGGATATGGTTGGTCGGCGTCTCGCTCGTGATCCGCGTCCTGCAGTTTCCAAAGACGAACTTTGGTTGCGCATACAAGCGATATGGAATTCTCTTCCTCAAGCAGATATTCAACATCTGTTTGACTCCATGCCACGTCGTATAGCAGCACTTATTGCAGCGCATGGTGGCTGCACCAAATACTGATTTCGGACGCTTAATTTGTTTCTTTTGTTTTGAAAATTTCATCATTTATTTGTATCAGTACAAGTCGTTTCTGCATTAAATTTCATTTGATTCTGATGATTCTTTCATGGTGTTGCATTTTCTACAAACAGCAGTATAATTAAACATTTGAATGGGCGAATGATAAAAGGAGTGAAGAAAATAATGTAAATACTTGATCTAAAATTAGTACATTCTGTATGTTCTTCAAGAATGTCAGACCACTACTTACTACTTACTACTAATATGTATATCTAGTCAATTCAGTAGTATAAAACAAAGCAAATTAAACCTGAAATTTAATTTTTCTGTGTGGGCAAGTTAACTAAGAACTATGTCTATTTGACTCGCATTAACCTCTATTTTTCTCATATTTGCTGTTTTTGTTGCGGAGGAAAGTCGGTTAAACATTATGGAGTTGAATATTAAGAAATCAAACACACGCGCGCGCGCTATCTTTTCCGTACTTTTCTTGTCCTTAATATTGAAATGATTCTTAGTATTCCGAGTTAAAGTTTTGATTATTGCTGAGAAATAATCGAGATATCTGAATAAAATTTATTCTGCATATTAATTGATTCTTGTGTTACATGATTTAGTAAAATGCAACTATTTATGTTATGTTTTGTTTTGAAGAAGCCGTAAATTGAAGTAACACGCAGTATTATCAAGTTTTAAATATTATCCCAGGATGTCGTAAGCTTTGAAATAAAACTAAAAATTATAAAGTGGAAACCTTAATTTTTATCTATTATCTTAAAACTTCATTGCACAATCACCATCCAGAGTTATACATTTCTCCCGGAGTTTCTTGACCTTTCGAAGGCCGTCATAGTGCAACTCTGCAGATTGAGCTCTATCTTCTCTATATTTTTACTACTATTAAAATTAGATGGCAAATGAGCGCCAACGAGCAGTCTGCCATTTCTGCTCAGTTTGTATTATTAAGTTTAAAAAAGAACAATTAGAGATTTAAAGGCTTAAAATCTTAGAAGTTACTTGGTCTATTATAAGTTATATTTAAGCTGGTAGAGGTAGTCAACAGGAATGTGTACAGCAAGCTGCAACCATTCCCGCTTCCTCCTCGAGGTGGGGGAGAGTGTTATTTTGTTCGTTTTTAGTGATCAATGTCAGTGAAGGTTTGAAGTTATTAAATTGGGTAGTGTTAGGGAGGTTAAGTGATTGAAGCTATTTAGTGGTTTTATAAGCGAGGTTTTGTTTATTGTTTACTTCTGTAAATATTTTTTGTGCTCTGATCAAGGGATTTGAATGGTTTTCTATTGTGGTGAAAGTGTTGCGAGAAAGCTTGGGGATGAAATTTTCTATTTGTTCAACTTGTAGGTCGTTGTGAATAACAGAGTTTCAACGTACCATGAAGCGTTTGTCATGATTCTTAGAATTTTATTTTGTAGTTTATGAATGTATTTCTGGTGGGTCGGGGCAGCTGCCCCAAACAGATGAGGCATAGGTAATAAACTGGGAGTAAAATCTGCTTATAGAGTAGAACTTTATTTTTAAATGAGAGTGGTGAGTGTCTGCCAATTAAAGTGATACAAAGGTGTATTTTATTCCAAAATTTATCTTTTAAGTGTTTTATGTGCTTTGAATAAGTTAATTTTTGATTGAGGTGCAGACCCACATATTTAACCACGAATACACAGCTGAGTTCTTCGTCGAAGAGGTGTAGGTTGTGTGTTGAATTTTGTCTTCCTTTGTGGAACAGTATTGCTTGGGATTTGTCTATGTTAATAGCAATTCTTCAATGAGTGAGTCATTTCTCCAGGGTGTGTAGGTAATTTTTCATTGTTTTTAATGTAAGTTTGAAGCTGTAGCCCTGGGCCAACACCGCGGAATCGTCTGCAAAGAGGCAAGTGTTAACACTGGCGTGGTGTGGGAAGTCATACGTGTTCAGATTGTACAAATGAGGCGAGAGGATCCCGCCTTGGAGCGTGCCCGCATGAATTCGGCCTAGAGTGGAGTGATTTTTGTTTATTCTGACTCTAAGTCCTATTTTTTTTTTAAAAAATTATAAATTATTTTGATGATGTAGTTAGGAAAATTTAGTTTTATTAATTTGTAAATAAGTCCATCATGATACATTTTATCAAAGGCTCTTCTTACTTCTCCATATTTCAGGCTAGTTCAATCTACGAGTTCCTAAAACTGAACATTAATAGCCGTAACTTAAAACACTTTGCACTTAAGGATCAATTAATATGCTGAATAAATTTTATCTAGACACCTCGGTTATTTCTAGCAATTAGAACTTTACAGTACCCCAATATATGTAGATACCCTATATTTCATAGATATTTTTCAACAATTTTGAAGTGATTAGGATACATGAGTAAAAATTGAAGTATTCGCATAGAAGCAACACAATGATGCTCAGAATATACCATAAATTAAATCAAATTGCGAAGTAGCTGTCTTATCTCTATCGAAACGGTGTTTGGCTTTCCACCCCACCTCCAACCCTTTTTTTTCATGCTCGAATGATTTTTATTGCTCTTACCGTAAATATTGCATGAGGCTGATCTTGTTTTGTGTGCGCCGAAATGCAGTCTAGTTTCTCCAAGTGCAACGGCATTTATTGATAGGGCGTGCAACTCTTTACTATTGGCTGTGGTGTTATGGGTCGATTGTTCAGTAGACCGAAGGGGTAATTTGTCTCGAGTTCTTTTTTTGGAACAAGAGAAAGAAATAGTTTGATGGGTCGGCGAAGGCGATTTGTCACTTTTTAATCTCCTCAAAATTTTATACATCAGGCCCATCAAATAACAAACACTATTTGTGTCAGGTTGATATGTCGTCTTTTGAGTTATATGATCTTGTAAGTGATTATGTTAATTTGTAACATTCGCGAACCTTCACTTAACTAATATTTGAGGTTATTCTCTGATTTTGTATTTTAATATTAAACTCCTATTCCAATGAAATGAAACATCATCTAAAGAATTTAGATGAAGATAGTAAGTGTAATGGATTAATTTGAGTATAGTAATAAGTAAACGAAATATAATTGGAAGTGAATGTTGGTAGCTGATAGTGCTTAGTCCACAGATGTTAGTAAGTTAGAATTTGGAGTTATTTGCTGTAGTTGGTCATCTTCTGTGATTAAAATAAATTGACTGTGGTTTCGGGTTCGAATAATTGGTAAAATGAATCGAATCCTACGTTAAGTGGTTCTCTCAAAATGCGTGAGTTAGCTAGAACGTATTGTTTAGTTCTAAACTGGTATCCAGGCGCTTTGAGGTTATTTGCGAGATCCGCGAAGAAACCTCATGAGCAGTATATGTATTTTTCTGGCATCCCTGCAACGAATTTTGTGATCTTATTGACAATTTAATTAAACTTTACGATGTCTGTAGAATAATGAGAAAGAGGTGTTACAAATTGATCTCCGTCGTTTCAGAATTCTTTCATTTGTACAATATTATATGCGTTAAGGAAATGTTTTTTCATGATATTGAAACATAAAACAAATTTTTGTAATTTCTATGAGAATTTCTTTATTTTCTTAATTATTATTATTATTATTTATTTATTTTTTTGTTAAATTTGAAACTGTTATGTCTTTGATTTGCTTATTCCTATGATATTAATGACCATAATTAAATACAATTTTTAAGACATGAGTGGGTGATGCATATTGTATACTTTACCTACAAGCCTGCTTCTGAGCTCGACTTACTGCAGACCACAGGTGTACATTAATAGATGAGGAGAAGGATTGCGACGAGCAGATCATACAAAATAGCTGCAGCACGTCTATGTTATCCGCAAGTTTAATATCTTTCACCTGGTAGCGCATAGTTCCAAACAGACTCATTGCTTGGTGTCTTTTGATCGTTAAGTTAGTACCAGCATTGTGCAGACAGCTTTTTTTTATTGTGTTTCTTACAATACATTTCATTTAATAAAATATAATATCCCTTAATTTATTAAAGAGCGTTTTTGATTTCTCTGATTGGGCTCAGAAAGATAATCGCTTCCCGTGACTCGAGACTTGAAAGTAGTAGTATTTTTAACATGACAATTTCAACTGGCTTTAAAAGAGTCAAAATTAAAAAGGGGATAAATTGATAAATCGAAATTTATCGCGCACGCACATACACACTACACACATTACAATATATATATATATAAAATATAATATATGCATGCATACATAATATGGCCCGCAGGAATAAAATGCGTTTATAAAGTGGTCTGCTAAGTCTTCTAGGTTGGATAGGTCTGCATTACTAAAACACAAACACGTGTGTGTGTATATATATAACAGGTCAATTGAAAAGTCCCCGGCCTGACACATAGATGACGCTACTAGAATTAAACCCATATGTTTTTTAGTTAGCCCTAACCCTCAAAAGATGCGTGTATAAATTTGACAGCTGTCGGATCATTAGTTTGTGAATTATAGCATTTTGAGTGAAGCAACTTTTGTTATTGTGAAAAAAATGGATAAAAAGGAATTTCGCGTGTTGATAAAATATTGCTTTTTGAAGGGAAAAAATACAGTTGAAGCAAAAACTTGGCTTGATGCCGAGTTTCCGGACACTGCCCCAGGAAAATCAACCATCAAGGATTGGTATGCTAAGTTTAGACGTGGTGAAATGAGCACCGAAGACGGTGAACGCAGTGGACGCCCAAAAGAGGTTGTTACCGACGAAAACATTAAAAAAAATCCACAAAATTATTTTGAATGACCGTAAATTGAAACTGAAGGAAATAACAGACACTCTAAAGATATCAACTGAACGTGTACATCCTATCATTCACGAATTTTTGGGTATGAGAAAGCTCTGTGCAAAGTGGGTCCCTTTACAAGCTAACGTTCAGCTCACAAGCTCGCACTGCGGAAACTTCAAAGACATGCTCCGGCTAATTCCCCGACCAATCTGAAGACATATATTTTCATCTCAGGAGAAAATTATATAGCTTTTCTTTCATTTTGCCGCCTAGGAGAGGGGGTGCCAGCTCAAGTGTCGTCCTCGTCACTTGACCGTGGTTCAAAATTACGAGGTCCGTCGCCAATAGCCCTCGTGTTGCTTCTAGTGCGACGTTAATAAAAACTGAACTGAACTTCATTTTGTCGCCATGTTTTTTTTTTTTTTGTAGTGGGGGGGGGGGAATGCTTAAGCTTTCCTTGGTATCGGGCGAAACTTTTGTGAATGTCTCTTTTCATTTAAAAGAGTAACTTTACATGAAAGCGTCATTGCAGATTCGTAACAATATATTGGGCTTAAATTACAGATTTTTTTTAAGGCTACCATTTTATTTCCTTAGATCTTTACGTGACTTTTTATTTGACGTAAGTAGAAGAAAAGATGACACTACAAAGATTAGATATTTTCTTGGAACTGGTCTTCTCATTTGAACTCGTTTATTTTCTTTTAGTAACTGTTTCCCATTATATTACATTAATTATTAAAATCTGAACGTGATACTTAATTTGCTGGTGGATCGAACATGTTCCTTCCATTCTTAATTTGCTTTTATTCGAAAAAAAATTATTCATTATTATCTTATTCTTTTTAGATTTCTGGAACTTTTGTGTTGGTATTTTAATTTTACAATTTGAAATAATTTAATGTAGAACATTCGTCTAAACCAGGGGTTGGCAAACTATTTTTGGAAAGGGTCGCATCGTAAAATTCTTAATCTCGGTGGTTCACATAACAAACTCGAAAATAATTACATGGACGATTCTACTCATAAAGTAACGGGGAAAAAAAAGGAAAGATTATTTTTATTTTATTAGGACGGAATATATTTACACAATACTTGTATTCATTTATACATGCTCTCTATCCATAATTGCCGAGTGGTCATGTTTGCAAACTCGCAACGGCGTTATTTTGTCGAATCGTGGGTTCCTGCCCTGACACCACAAAAGACCCGCCGTGTAGCGAGACTGATGCACGCTAACTCTGGTCGAGGTTCCAAGTCCTCGCGTTGGCATGGTGTAAAATTTTGGAGAGGGATGTGCCTGCTCATGTATCGTCCTTGTCATTTGGTCGAGACTCAAAAATACAAAGTCCGTCGACAATAGCCTTCGGGTTGCTCTGAGTTGCAATGTTAATAAATAATCAATCCAAGATTGTAATGCATTCGTGAATGAAATTTTACCTACTTAAAATTTTATATGTATCTGATAATCAAATTTTCTTTATTTTTCGTCGCTTTAAGAAAAACATTGTCTATTCAAAGGAGGAGGGGGGAGGGTTCTAATACGATAATTATCTTGATATGATATTAATGCTGTTTCTTTCATTGTGTGCTGTATGGTGTCGCTATTGAATTATGACGAGCCAAATAACTGTGGGGGTGGGGGATAAAAAATTCGATTTTAGTTATCTACCTTTATTGAGTTAAAACTCCTGTACAAAATAAATTAAACATTTAAAAACTTTAAAAAACTTATTTACACTTGTTTTAAATTTGAATGTCCTAACTAATGTTCCAATAGGACGAAAATTAATTTCAAATTTGAACGTAAAGAACAGAGCAAAACAGAACGTAAAGCAAGGTGCATTGCCTTATTTGATTCTGTAGAAGTATCTTTTTATTCTTTCTTAGCAATTACTGAATTCTTTCTTTCAAAGTTTGTGGTGACCCGTAGCTTTCGACCCAAGAAGTCACGGGTGACCACACTATCATGTTTGATGGCGTATCACTTTACTCATTTGAGGTTGCTCTTTCAATTTTTTATTTACTTTTGTTTTCTATTTCTGAAGCTTTTGTTAGCAGTTAATTGCGGAAGCGATTGTTTAACTTGTGTATTATTAATTTTTCTTAGGAATCGGTCGCTCACCAAGTAAGTTTTTGCATATTAAGGTCGGAAAGTAATAGTTGTAAAGTTCTTTAGTGAAATTGAATTATTGTTAACAAAACTATATTCTAAGTTCATTTGAGAAAAATTAAAATATTTTAAGACAGTAGTATTATTTATCGAAGAAAGATAACTGTTTGAGCAGTATTAATTTATAAGTCATTTCGTTTTTTAAAAAAAGAAATATTATAGATTATAAAATAAAGTTGAATGTCATACTTGATTTCTGAAAAAGAGAACGGAATTGGAATAGTTAAATTCAATTTAAGAAACATTATATATTCTGAAACTTGTGAGATTTAATCAAATGTTTACTATACGATAAAGATATAACCAAATGTTCCGTTATTTAATGTATAATAAATTTTTAATTTCAAACTCAATACTCTTTTTTTGTTTAACATTAAATATTAATCTTTTCAATGCAATTTTTTTCTCTCATTGTGTTCTATCTAGAGGTATGCGACATTATATCTCGAACGATTTCATAATTTAAAAAATAAGAAGAAGATTATGTGTTTTGATATTCCGAAGGTATTCGTATAAAAAATGTTTCATTTGGCAGCTAAAAAACACTATGTTCTCTAATTTAGTCAACATATATGTATTTAAAGCAGTGAGAAT
>BMAW01060325.1:545759-669955 GCA_019974015.1 Nephila pilipes | reverse complement strand
AGTGTAAGTGAAAGTTGTGTGGATTTGTTTTTAAGAAAATGGTTATTCTTACTTATTAGTTAAATTATATTAAAATATAATTCCCCACTGTTTAGTTAATGTTTTAAATCTATTTGCCACGCACACACACCGTTCTGGTTGCTCTTCCACTTCCATCGAGAAATAAATCCTCTTTTTAACTCTGAAATTGTTTTCATTGCTATTTTGATTCCTTCAAAACGTAAGTATTTATTTATTTCCATCAAGACAGTTTTTCAGAGATATCAATGAGTGATTGTTCCTTGATTTATACGGGGATGGATGCAATATTTCCAGTCCATCTCTGATAGATTTTGTGCCTTCAATGGCTACCCTCCTTTAGATACCCTCTTTTAGTACGGGAATCACGATCCCAAGACTTCCTGGTGGTCTTTTTCTTACCCATGGGGTTTACTTTCGTGGTAAACACGGTTGACGCGCCCTCGTGTTTTCTTAGAGACTTTTCTGTATTATCGACTCTCCTTGTCGGCCAAATTTTTACTTTTTCTTCTCTTATTTTGTTTTGCGCAACATAGTAATTCTGGCTCTTTCGCCATTAAATTCCACCAACATGTGCACACTCGGATAGCTTTTGAGTGGACTTTCTGTGCTCGCAGTAGCCTAGTGGTCATGGTCGCGTACTTGTGACCAGCGGTTTTCGTAGAGTCGGGGGTTCGAGTCTTGATGCCACTAGAGACCCGCCGGGTAGCTGGAGCTGATGCACGTTGAATCTGTCGAAATTCAAAATCCTCCCTCTGGTGTGGTGTGGCAGTTTAGTGAGGGAAGTGCCAGCTCAGGTGTTGTCCTCGTCGCTCAACTGAGACTCAGAATTACGAGGTTCGTCGTCGAATGCCTTTGCATTGCTTAGCAGTGCGACTTTGTAAAACAATAACTTGGATGGTCTTCCTTACCGTATGTGATCTAGCTTTGTCATGATGAAAAATGACATATTTTCTGTTTGCCAAAGATGGACGCTTGCGCTGAATTTCTGCTTATTAAAACTCAAGATTGGAACAAAAATGATCAGCAGTTATTATTTCATCTTCTTTCAATGGGCTCCGGTGTTTGAAGTTTCTCCACGGTACACTTAGACTCTTTTTCGGTCTTAATTATTATACACTTTTCTCTTTTCATCTCCAGTAACTAGGAAGACCAAAAATCACTCCCCCTCCCCCCTTTTTTTTGACACGGGAGATATGAAAAATTGGATATGATATGAAACCTCAGCCCTACAATTTTTTTTTTTTTTTTTTTTTTTTTTTTTTGCATAGTTCGTGCTGCACCGAAGAACTAAGCTTTGGCACAGAACCAGGCCTTTTTAATGTATTCCAAAGCAGTGGTGTATTGAATACCAAGTTTGAAATCTAAATCTTCGAAGGTTAACATTTGTGTTAGAGCGAATCATGCAATGTAGCTCTTCATCGTTTTGACGTCTGATTCCTAACATTTCTTCATCTGGCTAGGAAAATTCACGTGATCGAAATTTCGCGAAACACCTTTTGCAGATTCGAGCTGTTGTGATAGATCCTCAAAACTCTAAACCAAGGTGTGGTTTTTTTTCATAGAATAAATAAATGCATTGTCGCAAATGCACATAATTTTCAACCATGTTAAGGAAACAAATTATCTGCATAAACAGATTTTAAAACATAAAATGTTCCTTTAAATAGTGTACAAAGGTTCTACATGCCTCCCCCTTCTGTTTTTATTGAGTTCTGACCACCTACTTACAATCCAATGTGCTTCCAAAAGTAGATATACGAAGTAGTATCGTAAGAATTTAAATATTACTAAGAATAACCGAGTTATCCGAATAAAATTTATTCTGCATATTAATAGATTCTTAAATACTTAATGTAGCTATTAACTCGTTGGCATACTAATATTTTTCCGTATAGTCAGCCCTATATTACTTTTTAATTTTAAGAAAATTAGAAGAATCTAAATTCCTCTTCAGAGAGGTATTTCTTAAGATACGCCATTTTTACTTCTTCGTAGTTGGAGAAAGCACCAAAAAAAAAAGCTTGTAACTCGCCATCTATGAGAAATTGAATGTGTTATAAGCACCATTCAATATATCTATTTCTCAATTTTCGATGATCTATTACATGTCGCCATCGACCCGTGTGGTGACCGGTGACGACAGAATAGTCTCACTGTAGCTCATGCATGCCGTAAAAGGCGACTAAAATGGGTACCCAGCGTCTGGGGTTATAGCCGGGCACCCTGCCCCTGGGGATTATATCAGGGGACCTTAGGGACTTGCCTTCTTCAGGTAAGTACGGGCATCATGATCCCGAGGCACCTAAGTGATCTTTTCCTTTCCCATGGGGTTTACTGTCTTTGGTAAACACGGGTGACGCACTCCCGGGACGCAGCTTAGCCATATCTGGCTCTTGCGCCAATAAACTTTACATTCACTCACTCACTCACATGTCGCCATCTATTGACGGAAAGAAGGAAACACTTAGAAGCTACAACCCATCAGTCCGTCTCACAGCTGGCAATGCAATAATGGACTTGAATTGTGCTGCCGGCTGCCAGCCAGTTGTGTAAACCAGTGATTTTGGTTACAGAAGCTTGTAGATCAGGGGTCGGCAAAGTGGTCTATATCGAACCTCTAAGGTCGATGAATGAATACCAGTGCTATTCAATCGCAAATTTATTGACAGCAACGCAGTATGTACAATTTTCGCTAGGAATCCCGTTTGTAATTACAGTATAGTAAGTAAAGTTCTTATAATAGATTAAAGCTATTTAATTTCTCATTCTTGCATATTTTTTAAAATAATTATTTATCTTTTTTTTTTTACCGGTTTAAAGTATGCGTGTTTCGTGATAGGTTTTCATTCTCAGATTTGTGAGAAATGATTCTTGAACCGTTTTGTTACTAGAAGGCCCAAATTAGAGTTCAGCCTTTTAAATTAAAACTGTTGAATAAGCTTTGCGACGAAAATGATGATCTATCCAACCAATTATTATTACACACCGAAAGCATACTAATATTTTTCCATATAGTTAGCCGTATATTTTCAAGAGGTGAATGTTTACAAAAACTAGTTGAATTGCTTAAACAGTTACATAATTTCTTACTGAAATCAATCCAGTCTTAAGTGACAAATTGCAAAAAAAAAAACATTTATTTGGCAGATGTATTTGCAAAGTTCAATGATATTCAAACACGTCACCGAGGAAAAGATATTACCTCAATTCAAGTACGAATTAGACCCGTGTGGTGACCGGGAATGACAGAACAGTCCCATTATAGCTCATGCGTGTCGTAAGAGGCGACTAAAATGGATACGCAGCGTCTGGGGGTATAGCCAGGCACCTTGCCTCTGGGGATTATATCAGGGCACCTCGGGGACTTGCCTTCTGAAGGTAAGTACGGGCATCATGATCCCGAGGCACCCTAATGATCTTTTTCTTTCCTATAGGGTTTAACACGGTAAACACGGGTGACGCTCCCCTGGGGTACCCTAGCAATATTTATTTTCGACCCTCCTTCTTGTCAACCAATTTCTCGCCCCCCCCCCAATTTTTTCACGTCTATACACAGTTAAATCTTGTTCGGCGCAGCATAGCCACATCTGGCTCTTGCGCCAATAAACTTCACATTCACTCACTCACACTCAAGCACGAACAATTATTTTAAGCTTTCAAGATAAATTTAACTTGTTTAAATCTTCACTGTTTCGTGAAGATTTTCAATACTTTTGAAATTTACTACAATTCGATATAACCGACGTAGAATTGGAAATACATGCAAATCATCCCCAAAAATTATTCAATGGTTTTAAATTAAGCTTTGGAGATATTAAAAATATAGATATCCCAGATTGGACTATCGTGCAATTGAAAATAACGACAGTCATTTGCAAGATAAAGTCAGTGAATTATCAGTTGACCTCGAAACAAAGATGCTTTTTAATAATTTAACTGTGAGTCAATTTTGAACGAATATACATATTACTCAAAAATATCCCAAATTTGTAATACGGCATTTCTCTTCTTAATCGCATTCCCAAGTTCATGTATGGTTGAATCTGGCTTCAGTCATGTTAATTCTATTTTAACAAAGAAGAAAAGTTATTGGAATATAGAGCTCCAAGGCGAAGCAAGACTGAAATTAACAAATTTTAAACCAAATATTGCTAATCTTGCCAAGAGTCACTAAGCACATCCTTCACATTGATTTATATAAAAAAAAATTTAATTGTTTCTTAAATGATTTAATTTATTTAGCTTCCTCCCCCCCCCTTCTTTTACTATCATTTTTATAGAGGGGATTGATAAGAGAATTTTAAAATTTTTGGGGAATGATGATTAAAAAAGTTTGGTGGCCCCCGCTATAGATTAAAGTAACCCGTGAGTGTGGAGAAGATAAAGTTTTAAACTGCCGAGTTCCACTATGGCGGCCTTCGAAAGGTCAAGAAATGTTGGGAGGTATATATAACTCTGGATGGTGGCTATGTAGAGAAGTCCTAAGAATAACAAATGGGAAAATCAGGTTTTTATCTCGATTATTTTTAGTGGCCGCGGTAGCCTAGTAGTCATGGTTTCGGATTCGTGGCCGGCGGTTTTCGTTCAGTCGCGGGTTCGATCCTTGGCCGCTAAAGATCCGCCGTGTAGTCGGGACTGACGAACGTTAAATATGTCGGGGCCACAAGTACTCTCCTTGGCGTGATGTGGAAGTTAGGAGACGGGGGTGCCAGCTCAGGTGTCGTCCTCGTCACTTAACCGAGGTTCAAAATTACGAGGTCCGTCGCCAATAGCCCTCTATTGCTTCTAAAGCGACGTGAATAAAAACTAAACTTCTACTAATCTCGATTATTTTTAGCAAAAATTAAAACTTCATGAATGCTGCGAGTTACCTCAATCCATAGCTTTATAAACAAATCAACATTAATACCTGTAATTTACAACATTATGTACACCAGAGTCAATTAATATGCTAAATAATATCTCGGTTATTTCATAGTATGGTTATGAAACCTTTACGATTCTCCTTCGTAAAAAAACCCCACAGATCTCTCTTTCACAGCCATTATATGAATCAATGTTATTTAAAACAATGATGTATGAATACTGCTTCAAAATAGTTTAGTTGAATTAATTTAAATGCTAAGTTATGGTGAGACAAAAGTAATTCAAAATGCATTAGAAAAGGGTAAAATAAAATAATTTTTTAATAAACCAGCTCTATTGTAAAATAATGAAGAATAACGGTAGTGCCATTTATTTTTAGAATAGAGTGAGGGGTGAAAAAAAAAATTGATGGAAAAACCTATCCAGACTATTAGGAAAATACCTAGCATAGAATACATCCTATTGTTTCGCGAATTTCATTTTTAATGGCAGATCTTGGTAACATCAAAACTGGTTGGTGTATTTTCTCTATAATCTTGTCAACTTAAGAAAAAAATTTTTTTTTTTTTTTAAAATTATGTTTTAGGCCTGTCTTCGAACAGTTTTTGGAGTCATGTTTACTAAGATGATTCATCAATCGACAAATTAGAAAATGCTCAGTGAGTGAGTGTGTGTGTCGACATTTTATCAAATTATTTGTTTTCCACCAGAGGCCGTATTGTTCTTACAGTATAATGTCTCCGAGATACAATAATAGTATCGATGACGGTTGGTAGCACTATCAACCCAAAATATTAAAGCAAATATCTCGCAAGTTGTCTGCAAACAGAAAACAACTTCTTGTGCATTGACATTATTTGTGTTTCTTTTGATGTTTGCTAAACAAAAACATAAAACCGTTCATAATTGCCTTGGGTTTGTTAATCTATAATATCTTACTTTTCTTTTCATGAACCATTTTGTTACTATAAATGTACGGAATGACTTTGTAACTTTCAGGCTACTGTAGGCGATGATAGTGTGTTGGATATATTTCGGATAATTCTTGCTCTGTCTCCCATTTTCAGATTTATTTATCAAATGCCCAAAATATTGACACGAAAGTCATATAAAAAGAGGGGAAAGTATAAGACACCTTAGTAGTAATAGATCCGAAGAGTTTTTTTTTTTTTTTTAATTAGATTCCGAAGATCTACCAATAGTATTTACTTTACAGCGCGTAAATATCATTTACAATGACGATGAATTTAGAAGTGAATTATCATCAGTTGACGAAAATTCAGGACCACTAAAAATTGTTTTGCAATCAGTATCAAAGAGGAATAATAGTTTTCATAGCCCGTGAAAAGAAAAGATTGCCCTAAATACCCCCGAAGAAACCTTCTCTCCTCTGACCTAATTTCGAAAACTATTTCATATCACTTTTATGCGCAGAGAAGTGCAAACATTATAAACCGTTATGACTTCAGAGTTAAAAAGGGAATTCATTATAATAAATTTTTTTAAACTGGGAAATATTTTACTATTCCATATATACAGATTTATAATTGTTGATTTTCCGTTGCATAATTTATAATATATATTTAAGAAAAAATTTGGTGCTTAGAGTGTTAAAGCGATGTAATTAAAGACGTGCAAGTTTGGAAATTGGAAAAAAAAAAATAGCGATTTATTTGATTGATTTCCTCTTTTACGAAAACATGTCTATCTTTTTGTTCACTGCATACGATATTCACAGAAAAAGGAAGAAGGAAAGGAAAAAAAAAAGAATTATAAAACATTTAAACCTTTGTCTTACGCATTATATTATGCCACGCGTCTCCTCCTTGTTAGAAACTGTAAAGTAACAGCTGAATAGATTTAAAAAATAGGCCTATTTTGCTTTATCGTGTTGCATTGCCCCCCCCCTCCTTCCTGTATTCGCTAGCAGCTGTTCTAGTCTCATGATTCGTTTGATATTCTGTTTTCTTGATGAATCTTCTTGGATAAATAACTAACAGGTTAAGGCAGAGAAAAAGAAATTGTGGGTTTAAAAGAATCTTGGCAGTTGCCCAGTTTTTAGGCCCCACTGAAGAAAATAAAGTATTGATTTCGGCTTAAAGAATCTGGAAGTCATACAGTTTTAAATACAATCATGTTGAATAAACTGTATTTTTTGTTTATATTTCAAAAAGATAATTGTAGAAATATCTGAAATTATGAACATATTGGAGAATCTTGAGTTTTTTATGTCCTTTTTCGTAGTCGTTGTTTGATTTTGCTTTCTATCTTGTACACCATATTTTGTATGCACAAAACACACACACACACACATATATATTTAACTTGTGATTGATTATTTATACCTTATTTTAATCCATAATACTTGCGAATATATTTAATCATAATAAGTGCAGGTTTTCAACTTCTAATTCACTCTTTTATCAACTGAACCACCCTTTTCTAATCAAATTTACCCTATCATTGTATGTATTTATCCATTAAAAATTGAGCATTAAATTCTTAAAATTGCTTCTTGCATTAAAATAACAATGAGTGAAATTGATATTTCAAGGATTTAAATCGATGTTTGCAAATAGTACATCACAGATAATAAATTTGCTTAAAAATCTTACTATATATATATATATATATATATATGAATAAGTAAGCAGTGGAGGTTTTGTTCAAGTTTTAACAAAACAGGTAAACAAGCAGTGGAGGTAGCACTGCTTTTTGGTAAGCAGTGAAGGTTATGTTCTTGATGGCTAGCTGAATTGTATATTTTTAATTTATATGTATATATATGATGTTTGGTAAGCAATGGAGGTGGTGTGTTCTTGATGGCTAGCTGAATTGTATGTTTTTAATTTAAAAGTCCGCCAATTCTTGCAAAGAACGGGTATTCAAGGTAAATAATTAATCTAAGAATTTACTAATTTTTTCAGTTAAAATGTGTGAAGGTATATTGAAAAAAATGCTACTGTTTACCAGTGTGAACAAAAACGTAACGAACAAAAGAAATGACAGCGTCTTAAGTACTATGCATAGAAGCGTTTACCCTTTCGGGACGAACGAACTGCATACGCATCATTCGCGATCGTCGTTCACGGCCGAACGTACCAAATACGCATCACTAGATAATGAGCTCAGGGTCCGAACGATGCGTATTCGCATTCTTTGGTGGAACGTTTTCTAAATATCTCCAGATGGCACCCTGTGTCCATTACTTTTGAACCGAATAGTAGTTTTAAAATCTTGATCTTCAGTTTCATCACAGTCTGTCTTAATTCAGTATTTTGCTCACCAGCTGTTGTGGGGTAGGAAGGAATTCGTGTTTCTGGTTTTTTTTTATTGGTTTTTGCTATCTATTTTTTTTTATTTCTTTCATTTTGCAGCTGTACCATCAGTACTGTTTGACTTTGGGTTGTTTTTGGATGTATTTCATTTACTTCCTTTTTTTTTTTTTTTCCTTTTAATTTCGGAACGCCTTGACTCCTGTTTATAATTGGGAGAAAGCGTTGTTTATCATAAGAATATAGTCACATGTTCGAAGATCTAAGTAATGATGAGAATGTGATTAATTTTCTAAAAAAGTTTGAAAGGAAATTCCTAGTGATTCTGATGCGGATATTTTGTCAGAGATGGACAAAACAGGACTTAGCGTTTCTCTGTGCTTCGAGTGTTATTACACTCTGTCTTCACATTTTGTGTTACTTGTTATAAATAGTCTTTATTATACATTTTTTTTTATTATTAATTTTAAAGTCTATTGATATTTTTGTCGATAAAATTTCGGAATAATTTCAATAGTGCTCCTGAAAATTATTTCTCAAAATAAGAACTTCTTTATTTACATTTTTCTATAAATTAAAAAAGAAATGTAATTAAACATTTTAATTTTAAAATATATAGCAGCTTAATTTATAATCTAAAATTTTACCAAAAATTTTAACTTTGGGACAAAAACTTTTTTGCTTTATTTATTTTTTTCCTTCTGAAGTTAGGCTTAGCGACGCAATACCCCCGGCCTCGACAGCTCCTTTCGATTCTCCTCCGTCCCGAGGGAACGTCCTACAGAAACGTGCCGTCCCGAAAGAGTTGGGATAGCTGATTATCCCAGAAAACGATACATTTGTACAAATTCACTAAGTGTGGAAGACTTGATTTAAATGAACAGAAAATGTTCGCAATGCGATCGCCTTCGAGGAACCTTCTTAGATTTTTACTATGTTTTATATATCGCAACAATAAATTAGTGGATTTAATTTAGAGTATGTAACTCACCACAAATGTCTCGAAAATCCTTTATTTGAATTTTATTAACGAACTGACATTGTCACATTGTTTGTCAAAAGACTACCAACATGCCTTCCTAAGTCTTCTAAACCCACGAGTAATCAACAGCGTCAATGCTTGTGATGTCGAAACAAAATCAAAGAAGTGTGTTCCTCATGTGTTAAATACTTTGTCGAAAATGTTACAACTGTGTCATTTGCACTTTTGTCTTAAATTACATATTAGAAACTATAGTGACAAATAAGTGCTCTATAAGAAAATATTCTTTTACCTCTCTGAAATCAAAGGTATTTTATTTTATGAAATGCAAAATTTTACTGTAAAAATGTTGAATGCCTTTTATATTGTTTAAAATACCATATTTTAAATTTTCATAATGATATTTGTGCTAAAAATCAAACATTTACTCTGGATTTCTTATTGTGATCAAAATATCGGTCAGTCTGGTGTTAAAGTGTTATAGAATTATGTCGAAAAAAAGTTTTAATGTATTTTATTTTCTTGTCTGCAAAATAAATTTAAATCATCTTTAAAATTTACTTGTAATATAATTCATATCAATATGAAAGTTTTAGAAAAATTAGATTTCACTGTGGTAAATTATCATTTGTAATAGTTACCTCATTGAGTTGAATACAAACAATTCAAAAAAATATTGAAACGACGTAAAACATTTAATTATTATTAGTAAAACAACTATCAAACGTACAGCTATAAGCTATTTGATTGACATGAAACTTACTTCACATGGAAAGTTAAGGTTCACTTTTACCGATTTTTTTTTTTTTTTTTTTTCCATGCACGTAATGTTAGTCCTATGGAATTTCGATTATCGTTCTCAAATCTTTACTATTTGATCTATTTGAATGCAATAAATTGTATCCGAAAAAGCAAAAAATAGTTAAAGTTTCCGCTGAATTACTTTTCCCTCTGTTTTTTAAAAATATTTTTACCCTTATTTAAATGTATCGTTTGTGAGTTTCCATTCTGTAAAAAATATTTTTGGAAATCGGGAGGGGGGGGGGGTTAAATCCGCAGAAGCCTTCATTATTTTTTACTCTTTCGGATGCACTTTATTGCATTCAAATAGATAAAATAGTAAAGATTTTAGGGCAAAAATAGAAATTCCATAGGATTACCATTACGTCTACAAAATCAAAATGGCTGGTAGATGGGTTTTAGTTTTAGTTCAAAATTTGAAAAATGTCCAAAATATATGTTTTTACAGTGGCCTATTTCAAATTAATTTGCTTTTTCTTACCTTGCAATCCTTTAGTATATGTCTAAAAATGGAACATATATAAAAAAAAAAAAATATTTGAAGTTTTAACGTTAATATTTTGAACATTGTCATTGAATTTTATTGAATCGATTTTTTTCACTCTTTTTAATCATACAAGCAATTTTATATAAAAATAGCACAACTATTTATTGATGAAATGCTGTATAGAAGAATTGCTTTTCATTATACATACATATATATCTTATTCATTCATTCTACTTTTTGAAATACTGTGTTAATTATAGAGGAAACTTTGCAAGGAAAATGATTTTACAAAATTTTGTAAATCGATTATATTGTTTGATAATTTTTTCCCCATTTGAAAGTTGAAATGCATACCCGAAATTGATTATTCGTTGGAAAAGTTTGGTTCATTATTTTTAAAATTCGAAAAAAGTAATTGATATTGCGGTGTCTTGAGTCACAAAATTTTCTTTCGTCCTTCGGGTTTTAATTAGCTAGAAGTTTCCTTGAAAGAAAAAGAACAGTCCTTCCTATTTCGAAAATCATTTACTGTCTGGCATTTATCTCTTGGTTACCAACATCCTGGTTATATACTTTTTTTCTGCTTTTCTGAAATCGTTTATGCATTTCTATTATTCATTTTTCAGCTACTTTGATGGAAAGGATTTTTTTTTTTTTTTTATCATAGAGTGCAATCAAAATTTGAAAAAGAATTCTGTTCTATGTTAGAATTTTTAAGTTCCAATAAAGCTACACTTTGCTTGGACGTCAGATTCGAGTATTTGTCTGGTTACTTTAGCAACGTCTTTGGCGCATGAGCATTATTTTTCTTAAAAAATTTTTTATGTCTTTTCTCGCAGTTTTCTTGCAACATTCCTAAGTTACTGCACAGAATTTACATTATTGTCGCCAAGAAATTAAACAAACAAAAAGCACCTAGCTCCGTGGATATACGCCAAAATGAAGGAAAATAAGCTCCAAATGATAGGATACGGAAAAGAATTAGTTATGTTCTAATTTTACAAAATTGAGTAATAGGTGGGAAACAAGTTCGTTGTAAACTTAAAGCGTTTTATTTTTATTATATAAATCACACTCACACACACACACACACACACATATATATATATATATATATATATATATATTAAAATACTTTGTTTCATTCAATGAAAACTGTTTATTTATTTATTTATTTTAATTTTCTCAGTTTCTTTTGTACAATGTGATTACAATTTAAAATAAAAGATTGTCTAAATTTCGAATTAGCCATGTTATCTGTCGCATAGTTTTGGGGGGGCCCGCCCGCGCGGAGGGCGGCGGGGTGGGGGGGGGGTGGGGTGATATAAAATTTCGAGAATTTTCGTTTATCTAGAAATGAAAAGGCTCTATTTACAATTATTGTAAATGGAATATCCTTGTATATAATAGGCTGTTTTTTAGTTACCCAAGGAGCTATTCTTTCAGTTGGATCACTTTGGCCGTACCAGATCACTTTTCAATTTTTTATCGTTTGCTTCAATTTTAACTACATGTAGCTGATGTAATATTGAATTTAATAATTCATCGTTTTTTTTTTTTTTTTTTTTTTTTTAAATTTAATATCGGAAAAATTTATTATTGTCTTTTTCTCGATATTTCATCGTTTACTTTAATTCTTATACTTAATTGAGTAACTTAATAATAATTATAATTAAAAAAAAAAAAAAGATGCACCTTGTGTGGCTATCTCTGTTCCTTACAAAACTTTACATAGAATTTTTTAATTTCGAATTTATCGTTTGATACTTGTGTTATTTTCTTTCTTTATATTTTCTGATTTTAAAATTTTCAATCTTTAAATATCTTGAGATGCACTAGCATAATTTGTTTGCTTTTTACCTAAATGTAATTTCTTTACAACTGATTAAATTAGTTTCATTCTCCTGTACATAAAGTAAATTCTGTAAATGAGTAATAATTTCATGAGGAAATCTGATTTTACATTATCATCGCATTCTAAATCCTTATAAAGAGCTTTTTTTTTTAAAAAAAAAAAAAAACAATGTTTTTTTTTATTAATTTCATTTCAAAGACTAATTAAATTTAGATCTTGTGAGAAAATTTTGAAGTTATTAAAATCAATAGTATTTTTTTTTTAAAAAAAAATTCTTATCGTATGTGATTCTTCTATAATCGTTACTAAATTTTTAAAATCCATAGCTGTCTAGAGGATATTATAAACTATATTCTCTATTATCTTGCGATTTAAATCAGTAAAATGAATTACAAAACGTTTCCTTACTACTTTTCTTAAAACGTATTTATTGCAAGTAATAAAACTTGCTGTACCGTAATAAAGTTAATAAACTAATTGTTGTCATTTTTTCTTCTTCTTTTCTTCTTTTTCTTATTTACATTTTTAGAAACTGTGTTTATCGTTTTAAAATTTCTGAATTATCGTTTTAAGATTCAAAATTTGTTGAATTGACAGTTACTTCTATAAAGAATGTTTACCATTTGCAAACCTTAATATCCATATTTATTGCCTCTGCTAGAAGTTCATTAGAAATGGTATGCCCTTTTGAATTTGCAGTTAATATCTAGGAATATTTCTGTTTTATGTCTGTGTTGGTAACCTTTGACCATAAAACATCTTTTTTGCTAGGGTGCACTATAAGAATATTTACTTCGTATATGCTAAGGAAAATTCGCATTTCTTTTTTGTATAACTTTTCGGTATCTTAATTTTTCTCTTTCTTTTAATGTGCAATTTTTTTTAGATAAATTTTGCACTTTACAGTAGATGTTTTCTTACTATCATTTAAACTGTTTCAGTTTGTCATTGCCAAATTAAACATCGCAAAAGTATACTTTATAAAACATCAGATGTTTAAATTCAATATCCCGTGCTCCCAAAATAATTTACTATCAAACTAAACCAATCTTTATTTGATTGAATATATTTTAGAGGGATTTCAAAAGTTGACTATTTGTATATCTGAAAACATATATATATATATATATATATAATTAAAATAATAGTTCTTTCATGTAACAAAATAGTTGAAATAAATTTAAAATATTATACAAACATAAAGAAAACTAAATAGAATTCCTTAAAATTACAATAAAAGGCCTTTTTTTAGTAAAGTAAAAATAAAAGAAAGACAAACCTTTTTTTTTTTTTTTTTTTTCCTTTCTTTTAAAATATTGCAAAAAATCCTAGAAAAAAAGTACAAACCTTGTCATGAAAAACAATGAAAACAAAGGAGAGAAATGAACGAAAAAAAGAAAATGAAATATAATATTTTTTATTCTGATTCTATCTTATGACAGAGTAGCCGGTTTAAGGATGTTCTATAGGCCCAAAGAACTCAAAATCTAATATCACGTGATCTAGAGAAATCCTTACATATTAATTTTAAGCAGGAAAAATTTCCGAGCCCTTCTTCTTAAGCTACGAAGGCGAAATGAGGCACCTGGCTCCTACAAAATTTCATGATGTAATTCATCACGATGGAATTGTCTCTCTCTCCTAGTATGTTAATAAATTCATAAAGTTCTGAAATATTTAAAATTTCTTTATAGTCCTGATTAAAAATATGTAGTTTTCTTTATTCTCATTTTATATATATAATATTTCAGCATATACTTAAGTAATGAAAAGTTGAAACAACTGAAAAATTCCTGCAAAGTATCATGTTTGAGGTCAAGTACATTTTGACCAGTCATTCTAATTTATGTTTTCATAAGTTTTTTTTTTATTATTATTTATTATAAGGGGGCCGCGGTAGCCTAGTGGTCAAAGTCGTGGACTCGCGGCCGGTGGTTTTCGTTCAGTTGCGGGTTCGATCCTTGACCGCCAAAGACCCGCCGTGTAGCCGGGGCTGATGCACGTTAAATCTGTTCGGGACTCAAAATCTTCCCGTTGGCGTGGTGTGGATGTTAGGAGAGGGGGGTGCCAGCTCAAGTGTCGTCCTCGTCACTTGAGCGTGGTTCAAAATTACGAGGTCCGTCGCCAATAGCCCTCGTGTTGCTTCTAGTGCGACGTTAATATAAACTAAACTAAACTTTTTAAGGGGGGGGGGAGCAACTGTCGAAAAACTTAAATATGTTTTTTTTTTTAAGAAATAAATAAATAGAACTGTATTCTATTAAAAAAAAAAAAAACTTGCACTTAAAACAGTTCATGTTGTTATAAATGAATAGTTTGACCTGAAACGAACATTCTTTATAAAGAATGTAAAGGAATATGTTCAGTATTAATATAGTTATTTAAATTATTAGATTGTTTCTCTGTAAATTTTTATCATACTGTCATCATTTGTTGTTGTGTATGTCCTCCCTTATATAAAGTGTGAAGTTCTCTTACCAGTGGATAAGATATATAAATATTAGTTTTACACACACACATTGCTGTGTTCTGTTCAGTATATAAACTTGTTTCATTATATCTTTATGATTTGAATAATTTAACAATCCAAAGTAATTTTAGTGTACATTATACTACATATATTGACATATTTCAAATTTTTCTCACTAAAGATAACTTTTATTTTTCTTATTGTGCAGAATTTTTTAAGATACTCTTTACATACATTTATGAGGTAATTTCACTTTTTATTGATTTGGTTGGGATCTGGATAAGATTATGTAACTGTTCTTATTTAACATTGACTATTTTAAAGTGTCATTAATCAAACCAAATGATGTATTTTAATTATTCTTGCTTTATATGTCTTGTTTGATTCCAATATTATTTATATTTTAGGGAACAGGCCAAAGAAATGTTTTATCATGCTTACCAAGCATATATGGTGAGTTGATGTACACTTCACATTATTAAATAATGATTAATAAATAATGTTTAAATACATTATTTTTAATTAAATTACTTGTGAAAAAATATCCTCTATTAGGTCTTAGAAAATTATTAATCATTTGTTTTGTTTCATAAATTTTACCTTATTAATTTTTTTATCCCTGCAATGAAATAAAAATTGTAATAATAGTTGCAAAAATATTGTGAGTTTTTACATGATGCATGATGCCTCATCTGCCTAACCATTGCAGTTAGGCTGCTAGAATAAATTAAGATCAATTAGTGTTTGACAAAAAAAAAAACCTGTTCCATCGTTGTAAACTTAGTATATATCTATACTCCAGTTACATAGAAGAAAGAGGGAACCTTGTATCTCCAATCTGTGTTATTTAACTGAAGATATAAGAGTTGAAAATTTTTCTAATTTTTGATTAAATTTAACTAAACTATTTTAAAATGCTCATTATGCATTTCTGATAAACTTTTAAGATTATATCACCATGATTCCTTTTGAAATATCAAGACAAAAAACTCGATCTTTGTTGTGAAAATATGAGAAATAATATTAGGTAGTTCTAGAAAAAACACAAAAATGGCATCTCACTTCTCAAATCTGAAATTCTAAATCAATGCAAGTAGTGTCTGTCATATCTCTATCTCATATTTAAAAAATAAATGCTTGTCATATTGTAAGGCCAAATAAATATTTATCTTGTCTATATACTAAAAATGAATTATTGTTATATATATTCTTTGCTTAGGCAAATGCTTATCCAGCTGATGAACTTATGCCCTTGAGTTGCAAAGGAAGATATCGTGATATCGAACCGAATCGAGGGGATGTTGATGATGCCCTTGGAAAGTAAGTTTTGTAAACATGTTCACTTTGAATTTTATCTTAAAGATGAAAGGGGGGAAGGCCCTGGCTTATTCACAAATAAAAATCAAAAATCTATTTTTGTTTCACTACCAAATTTTGAAAGTTTTAGTTTGTATTGAATGGTTAATGAGACCATTCTGTTTCTCTCTCCATAGTAGTGTCAACATTTTTTTTAAAATTGGTATGTATTTAATCAATTATTAGAAAGCTGAATATTGAGTTCAAAAAGATAATTCTTAAAATAATTTTGTCATTCTGATCTGTTATTTAGCAAAGTCAATTTTATTTTTTCTGCTGTAAAATATGAGTTACTGAGATTCTTTATGCTGTCTTAAACTTGTTCTCAAATTTCACAAATAGGAGACTTAATCTATATTTAAAATTTCTGAAGTTCCTATTTTTAAAAATGCAAATTAAAACATTTAGCATAAGCCTTCTTCTTTTTTTTTTTTTTTGCTTGTAAATTTATGTCCTAATGGAAAATTGGGAAAATGGAATTCTAGTTCTTGTGTAATTTTTTTTTCTTTTGGTTTATTATTGACCTATATTCAATGATTCATAAAAATTCATGTAAAAAGAAAAAACCTTAGGGGCAGATGGCAGTAATTAATTCGTTAGGTTATATTCTGGGATATTTAGAAAATATTTTATTAAAATAAACAAGTAATTGGAAAAAAAGACATTTCATATCTATAGAATTTTTTTTTTTGATTTTGTGCATTTTAATTTTGAAACTTTATTGCTACTGTAGAATATTAGAATAAGTTTTTTTCACTGATAGTTTTTTTCTATTTAATTATTTTTTCATTTTAAAAAATTGCCCCTAATCTAACTTCTTTTCATTGTGACCACTGTAGCTAGTAATCATGGTTGCAAACATGTGTATGGTGTTGTTTCCATTGAGTCCTGGTGCCACTTAAGATCTGCCATCTAGTGAGACTGATTTATGTTTAATTTGTTGAGGTTTTCAAATTCTCCTGTTGAGAATAGATGGAAGTTTGAAGAGGGAGTTGCTTGCTCAAATGCTATCCTCGTCACTTAACCAAGGTTCAAAATTACGAAGTCCATTGTCAATAGCCCTTGTGTTGTTCCTAAGTGTGACATTAATAAGCACAGTCAATCAAATTCTTCATTTGTGTGGAGAGTTTGAAATTATTTACATAATAAATTAGTTTTTTTATTATTTTTTTTCACTAAAGGAACTTGATTATTTCAATTTATGCCTCTTATTAGTAAATGTTATCTATCTTTCATACATACCCTTTGAATAGCTAAGAATATCAATCATTCTGTCTTATAATAGTGTTAAATCATGGGGTTTTTTTTAAGCTTCTTTAAGCAATTTTCTATTTTGTTTTTTAAACATTTTTGTTTGGTAATAATACTGAAGCTGTAAGATATGTGAAAAAAAAGGGGAAAAAATCGCTTGATTCCAATATTTAATTTTTTTTTAGTTGAAAAAAAAAAAGATAAGTTACTGTGGTGCCTAAATGGGCTAATTAATTCATGGCCAACATAGTTTCAATCAAGTCTTTGGTTCAAGTCCTGATTCAAGACTGTCAAGTAGCAGGACAGAACTGTTGGTAAATCCTTTAAGGCTTGAAGTTCTACATAATGCGGTAGTCTTTAAAAAAACCATTTTTTACGGAATTATATCAAAGATTGAAATTTCTTTTCTTTTTTTTTTTTATCACAAAAGTGAAACTTGGAGAAATAAGATATTTACTCCCCATGCACCCTTTTTCTATTTGACATTTTGCAGTTGCATTTTTTAAAAACATGGAAATGTTTATGTAAGATACTTTTCGTTTAAAGATAAATAATCATTCCCTTTATAATTTTTTTTCTTTTAAAAAAATTGTTGAATTTTATTTATGTATATATATATATATATATATTCTGAGACATGCTATCAAATCAAAATATTTGTCAAGGAATCAGTTTGTTCAAATAATAAGGAAATAATTGTTTATCTTTCAGCTTTTCTTTAACATTAGTGGACACATTAGATACTCTAGTGGTAAGTTAATTACTTCACATTTTTTTTATTTTTTAATTTGCTGTTGAAGAAAGATTTTTCCATTAACTGTATTGGGTGTTTTTAGGTGCTAGGAGATTTTGATGAATTTGAGACTGCTGTGAAAAGAGTTATTAAAGATGTGTCATTTGACAGTGATGTTGTAGTTTCTGTTTTTGAGACCAATATCCGAATGTTAGGGTAAGTAAGCAATTTAGGTTTCATTTAATAATAGTATCTATAATTTTCTTTAAACAGCTATGAATTTTTTTGTATTGCAACAAAATTTCAAAGTAGGAATTGCATAACCTTAATGATTAAAATAAAAAGGTTTATTAATATAGGATTTTACAATTTTTACAGTATAACATTGCTGTTAATTGGTTACTAAAAATCTTAGTATATAGATTTAACATGTAAATTATGTACATAATTTTTCTGATACTCTGATTACATGTTCAATTAGAGTTTTACTCTGTTAAAGTTACTTCAGGAATCTTGATTCTAAGGTACTTGAGTGATCTTTCAAGGAATAGCAAACCTCATCAGAGGTTTGCTATTCCTTGTAAACATGTGATAATGCTTACTCCTGAAATGTCTAGCAATCCTCTGTTTTTGACTCTTGTCAATCAATACTTAGTTTTTTCTCTTTTTTTTTTTTTTTTTTTTTTCTTTTTAATTAGATCACAGAACTGCTAAGTGTAAAAATTATTTACATGGTACTTTTAATTAATCAATTGCTGTTTATTATTCTCATTATTTTTCTGAAAATCAATCATGATTTGTTATGCAGCAATTCTTTTATGTTTTATTTTTTGCCAACACTGGTGACTTGCCAACCTGCAATGTCCTTTAAAAGGAAAGTGATGTCATGGAGATACCTTTTGCATTTGTTTTGGCTTCGACTTTTATGTAGATGGGTGGCAGGAGTGAGCCCACTTCTGCCAAGGTGATGAGACTAAGATATCTCTTCAGAGTCCCCAAAGAAACATTGTTGGTTTTGTAGTCCAACTAAGGGTGCCTGAGATTTTCAACTAAGGGATCCTCACCTTGATTCTGTAGAACTATATCTTATGTAATATCTGGGTAAAAATAGTTAAGTATGACCATTGTCAGTTGACTAGCAGATATTAACCCTTGTTGGACTCCACTGTGAATGGAAGTGCCTCAGGATGAATTCTCATAGATCCATTTCTTTCATCAATATTCATCATATCATTCTGTGTTTTACCAATATCTTTCAACACTGTTAAAATTACAGTTCATCATGATTTCTTATACTTACTTTCCTTCCTAATAATGAAATATCACAAAAATATACATTTTCTATCTACGTAACTTTCCAGGAAATAGATGGTGAATTAAAATTTGTTAAAAAGTAACAGTCCAGTGATTAACTTATAGAAACTACATCTATTTTACAATTCAAATAGTTTATATCTGCAAAAACATTTCTTGATTCTTCCCTTGTTATTGGTCTTCTCATATAAGTACTGGCTGTGATATCATTTCTAAACTTGACCTGTGATGCACCTCTGAAGGAAAATTCATCAATGGATTTTCCAATCAGGATGTTATTCATTTCAAAGGATTCATAGTTAAAAGAGATGTAATTTTGTTCCACAACCAAACATTTTATTTTAATTTTCATCTCACCTCTGGGACTAACAACAATTTTATTTAGATATCTTAACTTCCAAATATGGGAGCATTCTGGGTCTTCTACACTGTTTAAGGGCAGAGATTCAGACATTCCTAAATCAACTTCTGAGAGCTACTTATTTGCTCTAGATGTGTATCATTTGCTTTCATCCACATATTGCAATGTGCAACTGAAGTGTATTAATAGTCGTGAGTCGCATCTTTCTGATTCAAAATTATGACCAAATTGCCAAAGAAAAAAAGAGGATCTAAAATATTAATATTAACCTAAATATATTTCCAATTAGAAGCTCTTAAAATCATGATCTTTTAAGGCATTACAAACATATATGTTTAAGCTGCTAAAATTTATAATGCTTCTTCTATCACCCAAACTTATCAGAATATTACAAAATTAAATGTCAACCATTGCTCTATGTGCTCCTGCACTAAATATTTTAAAGGATGGTGATATGATTGTATTTCGTATGAATAAATCCTAACAGGTACCATTAGACCAAGTATGAAATTCTTTCCCATATTGACCGTTTAATTTTGATGTTCCTCACTTTGATATTTGACATTATTTACGTTTTCCCCATTTTTTTTCCCCATTGAAACATTATTTTAACACTTTACAACATATGTTTTGTATGTTTTCTCTCTAGTTAATATGATTTTAATGAATTTTACCTTCGAATTTCATGTACAATTTGTATTAACTATTTTATTTTAAAACGTGTTTGGTTCTGGTATTTCTTCTCTGTCATGTTAGAGTTATATTTTAAATATTTACACACACATATCCTACTTTTCTTCACTGTGTTTTTTGGCACAGTATGCCTTTCAGGGGCTTACCTTCTATTAGTAAGTATGGGAATTATGATTGTGAGGAACTTTAATGATCTTATTCTATTCCATATGGTTTACTGTCTGATAAACATGGTGATGTGCTTCCGAAATACCCTAGTAACCTTTCTTGTCGACCAATTTTTACCTTTTTTCCCATGTCCCAATCAAAGATATTAATTGTTTAGTATAGCATTGCCAGATTTGGCTATTGTACCTTAAACCTCTACTTCCACTCACACACGCTTGACACAGTATATCCCATGAAAGTTTCAGCTCTAAAAATTACAACCAACTAATCTGACTGTTGTACTTCTCCCTATGAAAAGTCATTAACTTAGTAACACACACCTTCATAAATTTGAGAAGTAGTTCTGGGTTAAAATATGATTAATAGATATTTTTCTGTTTGTAAACAATAATAAAATGAAGCATTTTGTAAGAAACAAAAAAAAAAAATGTGGGACTGGATTTCATAGAATGAGAATTTTCACATTCCTTAATATTACACAAAAAATTGCAATGTTGAAGAAATCTAATGTTTTCTTCATGAATCATTAAATTCTACTAACATATTATGATTTTTTATGATAAAAAATATACACTTAGGAGAGGGAGGAGAGAAACTGTAATCAGTGAATTAAATGTAATCATAAATACAAAATGAATGGACACATATATCAATCATATGTGTAAATTGTGCAAGCTTAATCTTAGAATGTGAATATTTGGCAGTGATACAGAATATTAAATTGGACATTATTAGTTTTTTTAATCACTGAACAAATTAATGCATTTGTGCTTTAACTCTAATGCTTTTATGTTTTTACTCTGCCTTAGAATATGAACATACACTCAGAAACATTGATAATAGTACACAAAGAGAAGGAAACTTCAGATTGAAATGAAATTTTAAACACATAATGATACAGATAAAGAGATTCACTTAACCCAAGAATCAAACAAACACAGTGTGCACAGTTATACAAATACTGTGTATTAGTAATTGAAATGCCTCCTGTTTCAATACATGGGGTAACACAGTCTAGTATTGAGTTGATTAGACTTTAGATGTTGTCCTGAGGCAGATGGGAGCACGAATCTTGAACAGTTACTTCCAAATAATGTACAGACTGATGCTGTGTCATCTGGCATTTCAGCTGGACCCACAAATTCTCTATAGGGAATAAGATAATGCTCTATAATAATAATAAAGGAACTGGTCAGTCTTGGAAGAGTCTAAATATGACATAGAAGATCTTGAGCTGCATGTGGACAAGAATTATCTTACTGAAAAATTGCCTCTGAAAAACCATTTAGGAAAGGTCCCATTCTGGGTTGAAGAATGCCATCAACATAATGCTGGCCCATTAAAGTTCTATGTACTACAATTAGAATGGACCACCTCTCATAGATTTTGGCCCCCCAGACCATTATGCCTGGAAAGGCTTATGCTGGCCTTAAATGATAAATTAAGCCGCAATTAAACTTAAAGCAGAGTGAAACAAACATTAATCTTTAAAATTGAGCTTTATTTAAAATAAAAAGTACTCAGTTATCAAACTTGCCATTCATTACCAGCTTATCAACAAAATATACAAGAAGTGATCAACGCTATACCTGGCCTATTATATACAACAGAAAAAATTCGAGATAAAAACCAACATTTTTAAAAACAATGTTTTTATATAATGACAAAGTATATTAATTATTATACATTAAATTCAAAATAAACGTGTGATAAACACATAAAAAATTTAATTATAATTTCAATTTAATCAATCATTTATTGAATTTTTTTAGTGAAAAATTTTGCAGCACATACAAGCCTTTCCTTCTTAGTTTCCAAATATTTTTGGATTACCAGATCTAACAGTGTGGGGGTGAGGTGAGTCTAATTTGAGTATGATTGGCTAAGTGTAGATAAATCTACATGTATTACACGTCATACTCTTCTAGACCCAAAAAAGTGGACAAAACACAAACGTATTTTACTAAAAAATTACGAATGGAGCAAATAAAAGTTATGCATCTAATAATTTTGACTAATTCATGATTTAGAGTCAACATGCCAATCATTTAAATTCTACTTTCTTAGTACTTCTGAAATGCTGTACATCAAATTCTAGAAAACATAATTTTTAACTTTAAAATTTACTTAAAAAGACACATTTGTGAATGTATTAAAAAAATTCATAATATAAAATCAAAACAGGCATTTGAAAGTTTTTAAGTCATTCTATTAAAACTGGGAACCAGAATTCAGAAAAAATTATTGTGATATGACATGGCGCCAAATATTGGAATCTTTCTTGCGAATGATTACTGACTAAAAGTCAG
This sequence comes from Nephila pilipes, assembly GCA_019974015.1. Taxonomy (NCBI): domain Eukaryota; kingdom Metazoa; phylum Arthropoda; class Arachnida; order Araneae; family Nephilidae; genus Nephila; species Nephila pilipes. The sequence continues at coordinate 647,013 of BMAW01060325.1, read as the reverse complement.
CAACCCTTACTATCTCCCTTTTGTGAGTAGAAAAGTTTTACGATACCCCATGTGACGTATGTGGAAATCCCGGTGTTCCCCGAGGGGGAAAGAAATTTTTTCCTCAAAGTGCCGAGTGGAAGGGATATTTTGACTTATTAAAATTATTGAAATATTAGTTAAAACTTGCTGCATATGTCAAAATATTGCATTGTTAGGCAAGTAAGAACGATTCCCAAAGTTTCAAAGTTCTAGCTTGATGGGAAGTTGGTTAAATTAACGATCGAAAATTTGATGACACACACACCAAGTGAAATTCAGAAAAACGTTTTAAAAAGTATTGAATGCAAATCCGTAATACCTCAGTGTCAGATGTGTGGGCTGACGTCATATCAGCAATAATTAAATCAGATACATTTAAAAATTTAGATCTTCATTTCCAGTCAACTTGCAATATGGCAACAATTGGTCCACCTCCCTCACATCTTGGATAAATCACAAAATTTCCAGTAAAACACTTACCAGTGTTTTATATCAAATGAAATAAAATATTCACATATTTTACACACACAAAATAGTTTGATGTTCCTCATTTCTATAAACATGATATTGACTATATTCTTATATTATATAATTTCACATAATTATGAAAAAGTTCATTCTAAATCCATTTTTAAAACAGTTATTTATATATATATTTATACCTACACATATGAATGAGTTTGTGACTAATATTTCAATGTAATATGGACTATAACTTATTTGAATATCAATAGACTTCTTAAATTCTAATAAAGTATCTTTAGTTGGATTTTTTTTTTTAAATGAGTCTGCTAGACTCTATTTGCTAGAAATATATTTCAGATTCAATAAGTTTTCATAAACTAGATTTCTTAAAAAGTGATGTTTAATATAAATGTGATTAGTGTGAGAGTTTTAAATAGGAGAATTGTAAAAACTATTACTGCTTTTCTATAACAAAATAAATTCAATTCAGAAATCTCATTTGAAAAAATTCTCAATTTTCTACATTCCTAGATTGTCCTTAGAATTCAAATCAACTCTTTAGCAACATCCATAAAGCAACATACTCGGCCTTCGTGTTTGTTAAAGTAATTCTATATTGTTTGGATGTTCGACATGGAATAACTACCTGCTCACAAAATATTTTAAATCCTCCAACTGAAACATGATCATCTCTATCACATGTGTATTCTGCATCACTAAAAAAAAATCATTTGAAATATTAACACTACAGAAAATTATTTATCATGCTTTGTGTGATAAACATAACCCAAGACTTTAAGTAATGTTTCTCAATGAGCTTTGCTTATGTTATTCTGAAGTTGTAAAAGAAAGTTTACCATGTAACTAATGTCTAGGCGCGTTCTTCTACTTGCTATGAAGGATAAACTTCCAATCAAATTTCTGTAAGGTAATCTCTCCTTTTCTGCAATTTCTTCATTATTTTGTGAGCAGTCTATTTTTGAGAATATTATACATTTTGAAATGAACAGTATAACTGTTGATGATGTGTATTTCCTAAATTGATCAAATACTTTTTCATTGTTGTCAATTTAATATAAAGCTTATCTTTATTCTGTTCAAAATTTATGCTCAATAATTTAATAATTTTTCACTCTACTTTAATATGAAATTTTCATTTTAAAACTTCTCTTAATTCATAAATTTTATCCCTTTCCTTTCCCTTCCTAATAAAATATCAATGTGTAGTAATAAAGTGACTTACCTATCAAAATAATATACACAATGCACCCACTCTAGCTTCCTGAAATTTAAATGTTCCAATGCCTTATAAAGCTCACTAAACCATTCATGGCTATTTTGATGTAGACCTTAAAGAGCTTTCTTCAATAAACAGAGATGTTTTCAAGTTTTTTTTTTTTTTTTTTTTTTTTCTTTTCGGGGCGGGGGGGGGTACAATCCTGAGTGGCTGTCACATATGGATAATTTTTTATAGCAAAGTGTATCAATATGCTAATCGAATATTCAACTGTGCAGGAGGCCAACTGTATACAAAAATTGAGAAAAATAAATGTATAACAGTAAAATTTACTATTGGACTAAAACCCTGGTCATATTGATTGCCTTTTTCTTGATGGAAACCTTTAACAATAAGATAAGATTTAAAACGAACTATTTCATCTTGTGAATTATTTTTTAACTGAAATACCCATTTGCTTTCCTAAAATTTTCGTTTTCATTGGTTTTTCAACCAAAGTTCACTTCCTGACCTTTGAATATTTTTATTTCTTCCTTCATTGCATATTTCTAATGTGATGCTTCAGGGGAATTAGATGCTTTGTGGAATGAATCTTGGAATTTTTACACCTTTATAATTTAATTGTCAATCAGCTAAATGGCTGGATACTATTTTCTTGCTTTATTATACCAGTATATGAATTCTTACTACTATAGTCAAAAATGTTGAGTTCCATAAGTGATACCATTAGTTTCACAATAAGTGTTAGTGTCTTTTCTAGATCTTAATCACATGCTGGTATCTACTATAATATATATCTGTTCTTGATCTATCGGATTGATGTACAGCTTTCTGAAACCAATTAATTTCAGACTTGGTGGGGATGATTGAATCTGAACTAATGTTCGTTGCTTGGAAATTTCAAATCCCTCTTCAGTTAATTTAATAGCATTAGTTAATTTCTTTAGTTATTTTACTGCTATTTCTTCTTTTACTGTGATTGTGTTATCTTCGGTTGATTATAGATTCACTTCTTATCTAACTACACTCTATAACAAAAAAAAATGACCCACCTAGAAGGGGTTGCCCAATTGTAAAGAAATTTCGTATGCAAAGACATTTGGACTGAACATGCAAATTATTACAATTTGGTGTCCAATGAATGAATAGCGAGAGCTACAGTGAGTCGGAATTGCGCACTTGGCAGGTGTATATAAGAAGTGATGGATTGAAAGAGGCAGGTTGGGCAAATCGGAGATTCACTCATCATGTGGGTCGAAGCGATGCTAGCTGTAGTAGGTGGACAATGGCAGATTTCAGCATCGTGATTCTAACAGTCGTCCTAGGCCCATGACAGATTGGGAGGACAGAGTGATTGTCAGTTCAGCTGTCACAGTGCCTGATTCATCGTTATCAACTATCAGACATGAGACCTGCACACGAGTGTTTAACCACATACATGTGACCAGCACACGAGTGTTTAACCACATTCCTGTGACCCGCACATGAGTGTTTAATTACATACATGAGACCCACACACGAGTGTCCAACCGCAGACAACCAACAGAGCGATATCTACTCTCATACTGACTACTACGCTACCTGCCACTCATGTCTGTACACTGTCAAGCCATATTACAGTGGTACTTGGCTTGATTAGGTTGGAATTATGCTGACTGGTGACGTATAGTGTTTAGTGACCAGTCCTGCTTCTAACTGTGTCCTAACGATCATTGAAGACGTGTCTCGAAATGCCCAAGGCAGGGAGCTTTATCACTCTATACCACGTTGTTTGGCTGCTTGAATACAAGGTGGGTCAACACCTTATTGAGCCCATTGTTTTGTAACTCTGAAATAAATCATTCAGTTTTTCAGAAATTTTAATCATTTTCTATTCTGTACATAATTTTCCTATCCGCCAATTTTTGTCTCTATCAGACAACTCCTCCTTGGTGCATCGAGGTTTTTTTTTTTTTTTTTTTTGTTATAGAGTGTATTTGAAATAGTTGTTTCAACAACCTTCTTTTAAAGGATTTTAAAAAAAATTCTTGGCATTACAGTGATTATTTGCAATCTGTATGATAGGTTTACTGTTTCTATATAGTTTATTTTGTTCATTTTATAAGAAGTAAATTTCTGGATACCAGTCTATGTTTCTATTGAACAGTCCTTAGAATTCTATGGATATGCATTCCTATAATGGTGAATATATTTTTAAAAACATTTGAATATTGCCTGTAATATTTTTTTGCTCATTAATGTCTTTAGAAAAACTTATTAGGCAAAAATAAATTTTTTCAATATTTTTAATTCATACAATTTTTAGATAAGCTTTTAAAATTTTATGTAGTCTTCAAATGAACTGCATCATTTTCTGGACTTAAGAAAATATTTCTCAATTATTGTAGAGGACCAAAAAAAATGTTTCTTTTGTTTGAAGAAATAATTGTATGGTGTAATAAATAGAATTGTAAATTTAATTCCAAATTTAATTTTTAATTAAATTAGCATCTATTTAGAGAACCTTGATGTTATTTTTATAACTATTTGATAATTGTATGGATTATTACTTGAAATATTTTTTATTCAAATTATTTTTTTAATATAATTATTTTTTGCAGCTGTATGAAAAAAAATTACATAGTCCAGAAAACACTATTATTGCTAATTTGCTCTAAATTAGAACAAATTAAAAAGGAATTATACATAAAGAAATAATTAGAAATTAAAAGAACGTGTTTAAATTTTCATAACCTTGTGTATATTTTTGTTTATTATTGTTTAATTAGAAATCCAGCAAATTTTTTTTAATAATGTTATATTTCAGAGGACTATTAAGTGGACACATTCTTGCTACTTACCTCCAGGAGCATTTCAACAGAATGTCATGGTACCAATCAGAATTGTTAAGTATGGCTCGTGATCTTGGTTTCCGACTCATTCCTGCCTTTAATACTACCACTGGAGTGCCTCATCCAAGAGTGAGTATGAATTTAATTCAACATTTTTGTTTGATTTTTCATTTAATGATACATACCTTGCATAATACAAACATAGGCTTAATTAAAGAACTGTGTTATTTTATGTGACAACATATACCATGTCATGTTGATAACTTTTATTCATTTATTTTTTCGACTCTGTAACATGTTAAAGGCATTCACTTGGAATATGTCCAAATATGGATGGTCAGAAAAAATGAAATTGAAATAAATTTAAATTTCATATTCTGTATTTTTTTAAAAATAGTAATAATAATAATAATTTTGAATCGGTTAGTAAAACAATTATGGTATTTATTTCCTTTACAAAAAAATTATATATATATATTTTAATAAATAAGGGAGTAAAATCTAAATTTATGCATGAATCAGCAATGTTTGCTATTTTTAATTTAAAAATAACGTAGCATAGAAATATAGAATCTCAGGAGAAATCATTCACTGCTAAGTCAGGATTTTCTAGCCTCTTGCCTTATTTTTTTTAACAAAATGTATGTAAATTACTCTTTTTTTTAAAATGCTTTTTGTTGTTGTTATTGTTAGGAAACTGAAAATGATATACTTTGTAGTTACTAATACAACAATTTTATTTTTCTATTAAATTGATATTGTATTTTTTCTTCCTAAAATTGAAATGACCTTTATTATTGCTAAAATCAACGTATAATTTTTCAATATGTGTAACATATATTGACTATATATAACATCACAGGAATGTAATGTATAGTCAATATGTAAATTAAACTATATTTTCTCTTTCCCCATACTCTTTCCCTTTTTGATGTTTCTAAGAATTTAACAATCTACCACACAGACTCCATTCTTCAACTCCTTTGAAAAATCAGAATATTAAAATTGACCATAAAGATGTCATTTGATGCCCCCTTCTAACTCCAGTCGCAGTTTTCAAATACATATGAGGGTTTCGAACGGAACAGACATTTTGCCATCTCAGCAATATTCTGAAAAAAAAATGGTAACAAAGATAAATTCCATAAAGAGGAATTCATTTTCAATTGTAAAATATGATAAAAATATTAATAGAATGTATTGATGTTGGAGCCAATCAGTTGGCAATAATATGGAAGGAATTTTCCTTTTTAAAACTCTACAATTTCCAACACTTGGGAAAATTGCAGAATGTTCATCACTACTCATGAAAAAAAAGCAATCTGGATAGCACATAGAAGATATGTCAGACTTAAAAAAAGATAGTGTAGAAAAATCTCTTTAAAAATAGTTCACCGTTCATCAGAATCAAAATCTTTCTGTGACAGGAGTCATGGTTAACGGCTGGCTGGTCAAACACACCACAGCACATAAAACATGCATTCAAGTTGTGGTTGAAATATAAAGTGTTTCTTCATCAAATGTGGAAAACTTGAAGACTCAAGTGGGGATATAACGGCTAGCTGAACAGAACTATTTTTCATGCATTAATAAGGTAGTGGTCATTTAGCATTTTGTGTTAATGCAAAAAATGTGGAAAACTGGAGGACTCAAGTTTAGACTGATGTAATCTTAGGTTATGAAGAAAAATGCTTTTATAACACTGATGAAACTAGAATGAAAATGTCTCTTACTCAAACTTTAAATTTATTTTTAAAAATGTACTGGCAGGAAACAATTGAGAGTTAGAATAACTGTTCTTGTGTGTGCAAACACGAATGAATCCAAAAAAAGAAAAGTTCATGATGATAGGTAATTCTTAAAAGCCTAGATATTCTAAGAATGTTAAAAAGTTACCAGTAAGTTAAAAAGCTAATGGAAGGCTTGGATGACTATTGATTTGTTTGGAGAACTTTTTTAATAGGATGGCATAAAGTGAAAACAAAGCATACAGTTGTACTCCCGGTAGACAATTGTACTGCCCACCCCCACTTAAAAAATATTGTGCATCAGACTTGTTTTTCTTCCCCTGCCCTTCAACTTGTATGCAGTAACCAATGGATCACGGTGTTATTCACACTTCAAATCTCACACAGTTAAAGAAGCTCTAAGAGTTAGCTCTGCATATTTTCGAAAGTTATGAAGTGACCAGTAAGAGATAAAATTATAAACATTTTATTCTGTAATAATGAGATAACTGAAATATTCTTAATGACAATATTGTATCCAAACAATGATTCAATTGAAGATGATTCCTCACTATCAGAAGAAGAAAGGCCTGATATAAGACTTTCTGGTAGTGAAATTGCAGATAATTTGTCTAAAGGAAGGAGCCAATAGTCTCATGGGTCCAAATTCTCTCCCCTTTCTTGAAATGTACTCAAAAATTTTAAAAAAAAAAAAAAAAAAAAAAAAACATCAATTATAGACAAGGGGATTATGATTGGTATACCAGACAAGCTCCTGTTATTGCCTTACTATTAAGGGAAATAAAAGGTGTCCAAACCATCATTTATAGACTTACAAGGATCTTACTTTAGACAAGGGGCAGAACAACCTGTTCTTTCCAACCTGTACAATTGTAATATTTCCCAGGCCACTCCCAAGTATCTTTTAAATTGCATAGGACTTGACAGAGAAGATATACTTATTTCATCTCTTCTTACATATGATTTCTTGAAGATTTTAGTCTTATGGACATATTGTAACTTTTGACTTGGCCATGAAGAAATAAGTCAAAACAGAAGGAAGGGAAATGCCAGCATCTTCAGTCTCTGAAGGAAAGCAATTGCAAAAATTCTGAAAAACTTTTTGTCCTACAAAAAATGTGAGTGAAAAAACTATGGAGTCATGCCTAATCAGAAAGAGGGGAGGGGGGTCATAAACATTATTTAAAACTAAAGTGTATGCAATAAAAAAAATTACTATTTTTTCCATAGGTTGTAAAAATACATAATATTGCTTACAAATTGTTCATGTTAAATTTTTAGTTTTGAATAGAATTATTGCATTTTATAAGAAAATTTGTGTCAGTATTAATAACGTTATTTGCTTAAAAATTTTTTAGCACCAAAATTTCATTAAAAGCTGTAAAATTTAGAACTGTAACTAATGGTTCCAATACTTATATTACTCTTGCTGCTAAAAAAAATTACAAAATATTATAGATAAGTGAGAGAGTAGTGCCAGTATTAAAAATAATGCTGATATAATCAAATATACTAATAATAAATTGATTTCTGATACTTGTAGCTGTGATTTTGAATATCTTCTAATTATTTTGGCATGGAGAACCTTATTACAGTTTTAAAAAGATTTATAAAAAAATTATATTAATAAAATTATTGCATATGAAATTTTTTAATTGTATAGTTATGTTAGTATTAAAAGAAAAATATTTTTAGGAGCATAATTTATAATATTTTGCATAATTTCAGACTGGTAACTAAAACAAGATATTTACATTAACTTGAATAAGGTTTAAAAGTGTGCAAGTAAATTTTCCTTGGAATGATACTCATATTAAGAATAATTTAAAACATGATTATAAATTTTAGTTCTTTTCTGTTTATAAATTTCAGAAGAATTTTTCTCTCCCCATTTTGCTTTAATATTATTTTAAAGTTTTTATAATTTTTCTTTCATTAGTACTCTGTCACTCTATTAGAGGGTATTGCACATCAATTATGTTTTTTTAGCTTAATTTCCTTTAAGTGATAAATTTATATTAAAGCTGTTGCTAATCATGGCATCTCTTTTTAATTTTTGTAATATTTTTTAGTCTTGATTATTTATTTTTTAGAGTTTCCGTTTTCCATTTTCATTGGATACAGGTAGCTTTTCTACATATATATATTATACTTAATTTTTTTTTTATTATATGAATTTCCATTTTGGATTACAACATTTTTTCTGTTGGGATTGTTTGGTACCTGTAGGACTTTGTTTAACCAGCAAATCTGTGAAAAGCCCGATTCAGAATTTAAAAATTTTATTTATTTATTTATTTTGCTTATGTTTTTGTTTTTGTTGTTTTTCATTCTTTTTGTTTGTACTTATTCAGGAGGTAAACTTTTATCTACTTACCACTATTTATTGGTTTAGTATTCTTTTAGGTATATTAATATTTTTGTTTAATAAATTTGTATTTGTGGGTTTTTTTCTGTTTTATTTGTTCTGTTTTTCCAGTGAAAGTTTTTTTTTTTTTTCCCTTAACACTTTTTTATAAATTAAAAATATTATTTCTTTGTTGACTTTTAAAATGATTCTTCTGTGTTAATATCTGCTTTTATACTAGTTTTAGTTAATTATTTTGGAATTTTTCCTTTATATTACTGAATTGCCATTTTTTTTATGTGTACAGTAGTACCTCCCAATAAGGGACACTAACAGACCAGACATTTTGTTTTTTAAATAGATGTATCCCTTACAAGAGTTCTGCTGTATATGTATATATTATAGCAATTATTAATTTATTTCAACAAAATTATTTATAGTCAACCTTTGGTTATGATGTTTTTATTGAGTCCCAAATCAAATTATGCTGTAGTGTATTGAAGGAAACCTAAGAATTTTTTTATTGTATCTTTCTCGTCAAAAATATGTCTCAAATATTTCATAAATCATAATTATTTATATTAGAACATATATAGTTTTTCTTTAATTATATCTAAATAATTGAAATCCTGTATTTGATTCAAAATATGATTCATATGGGATGCCTTTTGTCAAATAAGAATGAGAAAGTAATATACTATAATATATGAAATGCAGAAAGTATATGGACATGCCTAATAAGTACATATTTCTTTTTAAAAAAAAATATTTGTCATCATTTTGTTTTTTATTCAGTGATGCAAACAAAAAAAAAATTAAATTCCTTTAGAAACATTGTGTATAAAATCAGTGGAATGGTGCAGTGGTTTGAAAAGCAAAGTATAAAACTTTTACAAATGCTTGTGCAGCTTCTAATTGTAAATCCCATGCAGTAGCTACATGGAACTCCAAAATACAAAAAATCTTGTGGAACACAACAGAATCGATTCATTTTACATTCATTCAACAGCATCAACTCATTTTACTTTATGGCTGTCATAGCCATGAAGTTAATATATTTGTGTTACTGCATTTATTTAATGACATTTGTAGTATCAAGACTATTACTTGCAGTGTACATGCTAAAGGTAGCATGTTTAAATATTGGTCAAAAGAATATCCATATTATGTAAGAGGGACATTGAATACTTTTAATAATGGCTGAAGGTAATAAAATTTGCTCTTGCTTTTAGGTATTAAAAATTTATGTCACACACACATTTTTTTAACCATTTATATTATTATCATGACCTGATGATTTCTTAAATATATGACAGCAAATTTTAAAAGTAGATAAGTTTTAAATATATAATTCAAACTTTTAATTTAAAATAAAAATTGAAGAAATATTTTAAAAGCTTGTATTTAAGTTATTGTGAACTCATATATGAAAATATATTAAGATTAACTTGTAAAAAAACATGTATGAACTTTTTTAAACATATAGGTATTGTATATTAAATGAATGACATTTGTAGATAAATCTTCGATATGGTTTAAAGTCTCCTAAACTTGGTGTGGTGAGAGAAACATGCACAGCATGTGCTGGAACAATGATTTTAGAATTTGCTGCTTTGAGTCGTTTAACAGGAGAAACTATATTTGAGGTAAATTATTTTGAATTGATTATTTCAGATTGTAAAAATGAATTTTATAATATTTAAGTGTAATATTTTGTGTTAAGTTCTTAAAGCTCGTTAGCTTTTGATTCTGATAGTAAATATGCTTTTATATTATTATTTTTAAGAAGTTTATTAACCTGAAGATTCCTGATGTTGATTCGATAAATATAATAATGGAAATTATCATTGTCACTTTAATTAATAGAAAAGTCACTTCATAAACATAACTCAAATTTTTGTATACATGAACTCCTCTTTGTATACAGTTTTGTATTTTGGTGTGCGTTTGTAATTGAATATCACGTTTTTTTAAAAAAATTGAATTTGTTTTGTAAATTTTTCATTTAATACAGAAAAAAAGTTTTATTTTTAATACTTTAATACAATTGTTTTGTAATCTTTCTAATTTTACAAGGTATATTGTTTTAATAGTTAAAGAAAATTGGCACATCTTAAAACAATCCAAAATCCCACTATTTTCAAAGTTTGTTTCTTATTAGTAAAGTAATAAAAGCATATAATTTTTACTATTTCTACTAAATTATGAACATAAATTTTCTTTGAAAAAAAAATGTATCTACTACATATTAGGCAACATTGCAAAATTCTATAATTATTGTTATTTGTAAAGACTTTTTGTTTTATGTTTTCACTGAAGATTATCATCTGAAATCCTTCTAATGTTTGATAATTAAAATTTTAAAATAGTCATATTTATAAATATTTACTTGTGAAAATATAACATTATTGATTCAGTATGTGTGCTTTCTTTGTTCAGCTTTGTTTTCTCTGGTTTTTTATGTGCAAAAGAGATTGTCATACTCTTTTTATGAGTATATTAATGTTTAAATTTCTGAAACAGATATTTTTTTGCAGTACTGGGTGGACCAATATTAACTAATCTGGAGCATTTGAGTCATGTAAAGACAAAATAGCAGTATATTCTTTTTGCCAAGCTTGTTTTTTTTTTTTTTTTTTTTTTTTTTTTTTGTATACCTGATTTATCAAGGTTTTGATGACACAACATATCTTTATAATTTAAATGCCTTAGCTCCCTTTAAAAAGAGTTAAGTGATTTTTTTTTAATAATATCTTGATTATATTACAAAGGAAAAGGCTAGAGCAGCTATGGATTATTTATGGCAACAGAGACATCGAACAAGTGATCTTATGGGGACTGTGCTCAATATACATAATGGAGATTGGATTCGTAGAGGTATTTTTTGAAATATATGGATATATAGCTGTTTTTCTTTTTATTTATTTATTTATATGTTAGATAATTGTAATTTCTTATTTTTCAGATAGTGGTGTTGGTGCTGGAATCGACTCATATTATGAATATTGCTTAAAGGCTTATATTCTATTAGGTGATGATGTGTATTTAGAGCGTTTTAATAAGGTATAATTGGTTTTGAAGAGTTTTAATACTTAAAAACAGATATCAACTTCCATGATCTACAAAATAAATAGATTTGTAAATTTTTTTAAAAAACTATAATTTAAGAATTGTATTTGAATTTTTGTGGCTTTTTTTTTTTTTTTTTAGTATTATTGCTTGTAGTTCTTAGTAGTAAAAAACTGTTCAAACTATTCTTATTGATTAAATAGTGAAGTATGTATTTTTTAAAAAATTAAAACTACATTTTTGCCAAAAAATCAGTTTTACAAAGTACCAAAATTGTTTCTACCTTTCTTAAAAGAACATTTTATTGAGAAAGTATTTTGCTCAGTTGTGCAACATATTATAAAAAGCACACATTAATATAATTTTTAAAAAATTTATGTGTATTACATATTGTACCTCAGGGAAAAATTATTTTTTGACTACTTTTAATTAATTAGGAATTATTTTGGTAACTGTGATGTAATTTAACATAAGTTTTTTTTCCATTTTCAAATTGCCTTATTTTTAAAATTTTTCTTGTGGTTTGATTTAAACAATATTAGTTTTGCGTGTGTAACAAAGTGGGTAATTAAAAACTGAATGCTATAATGTGTCAAACAATCTGCTTAAGATATTTTTTAATGAAATTTCGACTCTAACATCTATGAAGAAATTTGTATAATGAACAGTCAATTTTTAAATAACAAAAAAATATGTACTAAAGAAAACTATTTTTATTTAATGTGTTTATGTAGATACTGTAATAAATTATAATGTAATATATTTAATATATGCAAACACATTTAGTGTAAGCAGTAATTACATAAATAATAATTGTATATATAAATTCAAAATTTCTATTTAATACTGAAATAAAATGCATCTTCAATGTTGCTTACAGCATTATTCAGCTGTCATGAAATACATCAGTCAAGGGCCTTTACTTGTTGATGTTCATATGCATCGACCTCACACAAATTCAAGGAATTTTATGGATGCTTTACTTGCATTTTGGCCTGGATTACAAGTAAGTCATAGACATAAAACATCTTTGTTTATATCATGTAAATCTGTAATGCAACAGTAAATAATATAATAATTCATAGTATTCATGATGTTTCATTTTTTTCCCCAGGTTTTAAAAGGAGATATTAAGCCAGCCATAGAAACTCATGAAATGCTCTATCAAGTTATGCAGAGGCATAATTTTCTACCAGAGGTATCAATTAATATTACTAGATTAATGTAATCTAATATTTATGGGTAGCTTAAAGAAACATATATAATTTGACAAATTATACTTTCTATTGCTATTTAAAGCAATCAGTCTACAGTTAGTCTAAAAGCTCAAGTAATACACAATTCATATGTCATGAATTGACTATTTCACATTTTTCATGTACTTACATCTTTAAGAATCCAAATAAATTTCATTGTTATTTATAATAATTGCTTGCAAAAATTGTATAAACTTCAGTTAAAAATTACTTTTTTACAAGTTCATTCATGCCACTACATATTTGTATTACTTGCTTTAAGGATTTTTGTAGTTAAAAATGCAATAGTTTTCATAACTGAAAATAAAAATTTATAATTATTGAAAAACTCTGGTTTCTAGTATTAATACAATATTGCTGTGGCAGTTTTTGTGCAAATTAAATTGAATAGAAATTATATTATAACAATCTAAATTTATTTTTCGTCAGCTTTTATACATTAAACAAATTTTTATGTAATTACATATGCAAATATGCTGTAATCACAACTATACTATATTATTGTCATACAATTATACTATATTATTGTTATCCATTCCTAAATGTGTAGTGATGTTTATTTGTATAAAATGAAATTTATATTTCTTGAGTGTAATTATAGGATAACTATAATGCTGAAAGACATTGATTAGGATTTTATGCAAGTCAGTTATTGTGTTAGATTATGCTTCTTAATAATTTTAGTGCTTTTTTTTTTTTTTTGACTGATTGTTGCAAGTATTAGAATGTACTCTTTCGACAATGAGTGGGTTAAAATTAATGTATTAAAATTACTAATATTTACAATGGTACCTTATGCAACATTCACTTAGATAAGTGTAAAGTAAAATGTCCAGGTTAAACTTTCAATAATGGAAAAAGAATAAATATAGACAGATAGAACAAAATCTTATATTATAAAATGTAGTGTACCAGTTTTATTTGCGAGTGTTTACTGTGCAATAGCACCATTGGATATCACTTTTAACATCTACTTTGAGTCTTTAAATCCGAATAGATGCAACTTATGATTTTGTTAATTCTCTTTTCCTTCTCTGCTGGAAGCTCAACTTGTATGTTTTACTGAATGCTTTTTTGTTTCTTGGATTAGAATGTGGCTTTAGGTTTCATGATAAATATTGTTCATTTTTATGGATACTAACACTAGTGTTGAAGGTAAGAATAAGTGTCTGAAAATAACTGTAGAAATGAACTCAAGATTTATGTTAGTCATTTATATATGAAATCAGTAAATCTATTACAAAGATTAATTTCATATCTACTGTAAATATGTAATAAAAAAATGGTATTAGATTTATTAATTTGAGTACTATTTTCCCTCCTAGATGCTCAGCATGATTTAACTAATTAAATATACTGCAAACAAAAATTATGATCCCAAAATAACGTGTAAATTTAATTTTTTTTAAAAAATGCATTTGTATTTTCTAGGAACTGGATAGTCTTTGAGGGTCTATCAGTATATTTCTAACCACAAAAATAAGATAGGGTGTATTGTTTTTACTAATACAGAAGCTGACTTTTACCCATTGCATCAAATATGTAGACATTGTTTATTATTCATTAGAATGAATAATTGGAATATATTCCCTAACTATATATACTTACAAAATTTATTACTTTTCTGAAAAATTGACTGAATGATCAAGAAATCAACCTTTACTTTAAAAAGATATAACTTTTATTTATAAATGTTTTAAAAGAAGGAAAATAAGTAATTTCCATTTCTCAAATTTTATTGAAATATATCTTCAGGTATTATTTTAATCACTTGACCTCAGCAGAGACGTCTTAAGACTGCTGGAGGCCCTGGGCCCTTATGAAAAATAGGCCCATCTGAGACCCTTTAATCCAATTTGGTGTACATACATGTACAATTCAATAAAAACAATCCATAATAAAATTAGGTTTTATGTGAATATTCGTTTTCTACATTTTCAATTTGAAAAATCGTTAATTAGGTCTTCGAAATCGGTTGTTAATAATATTTCTTTTTTAATACTCATCAAGCCTAAATTATTCAAACGACTCATACGATTTCTCAATTCATTTATGACCAGTTTGAGTTTTGAAAATGAACGCTCACCACTCGCATTAATAATCATCATTGATAAAAAAATACTCATTATTATTTTAATAATGGGAAATGCTGTGAGGAGTCTTTCATTATGCATGTATGTATCGAGTGTGTTGATTCCAATTCCAGTCCCCTCTAACAACTGTTCTTCATCTGCATTTGTAGAATTATATTTGTTATTAATCTTTCTTTTTTCCCCTTTCTTCTCTATGTTTTTTCTTCAGCTTTTCGCCATCACAATGATCATATATGGCTTGAAATGTTACATTCCAAGTTCAGTTCCTCTACATTAATGTATTTATCGTAAAATTTTGATATTTTCTTGCATATTATTTTAATATCTGTCTCATTCAAATTAGAAATATTTTCAAAAAATCCAAACATTTCAAAAAGCTCATGTTTTTTATTTTGCGTTTTTATATTGTAAATTAGAGAGTTGATCATTGGTAAAAAAATTTCTATCTTAAATTTATGTGGCTATTTTCAACGTTGTGTTGGTGTCTCTGTTTCCTTCAAGGAAAGTTAAACTAACACTGTGTTGTCTTACATGCTTGTGAACACTTTTATACTTCCTTGGCTCTTGAATCATATTAGTCAAAAGAGTCTCTTTGGTTTTTATATATATCATTAATGATATTTTAATAATTTTACTCCTTTCAACAAATCCATATTTTTACTCTGGAGAAATAGATTTACTTTGTCAATATGTGTCAAAATGTCATTCCTGAGTCACGTCTGGAGTAAAATCAACAGAAATAGAATAATATTTAGCTTTCTGCATTTCAGTGATAATAGTTTTCAAGACTTTTGACGCCATGACTTCAATGAATTCATCACAAATCGTAGCAGATAGATAAGAAGGATTACCTTTTCCATAATTGCTGTTCTTTTTAATATATTCATTTAAAAATGGATCAAACTTACTTAGAAGTTCCAAAGTGCCCAAATAATTTCTATTATTCACTGAACCCACAGTTTCGATTTTCCCTCTGAAAGGTAGCCCTCTTGATGCTAAGAATTTTATATAATAGCCACTATGCTAAGAATTTTATATAATAGCCACTATTCTCTTTAGAACTTCTTTCCATTAATGATGTTTATCATTGAATTGTATAATAAGTTGGTTGTTTACATGACTAGACAATTGTAATTGGCAGTATTAGTTCATCTTATACTTTCTGTGTTCAGGTGCGTTTTTATGCTGTGAAATAGTTGTACTTGCATACTTCCAATCATTGAATCTGCTACTGCTGAATGTAGAATTGGTAGATGTAAACAATTTACATACGAAACAGCATACTTTTCCTTATGACCGAGAATATTCTAGCCATTCACAGTCTACAACCTCACCATTCCATAACTCTTTTTTTGAACAACATCGTAGACAGATAGCTTATTTTAGTTTTATCATTTGGTTTGTTGTATATGTGTGCTGATTTTTTAAAATCATTATGTTTATTGGAACAAATTGACAGGCCTTTCTCAACCCAGTAAATTCTTATCAATATATGAAGGCCACAGCCATGGATCTGCACTTGCTATAAAAATATTCGAGCCATCATCAGTTATTGTACTTATTTCAGTAGGTCTTATAGTACCTTCTCGAATACTTAAATTGTCTATTGCTCCCCATCCTTCGTTCCCGGAGGAATGGTCTATTCCTCCCCTTTAACTACAGGTACATTATTGGATATATTGATAGAAATGGTAGAGATAGATGTAGAATTAATTAGTATTAATGAAAATTTAGGTAAAGTTCCCTAATTTATCAATAGATTCCTGCTTTTCCTTTGATCTTTTGTGGTTTTTCAGCTCCACTTTCAAAACGTTTCATTCTGACTTATCCTGAATCTGGAATAATTAAAATAAAGCAATTGTGGTGGCTTAAAATATGTACTTATAACTTTGTTACATCAGTGATTAAATTTTATTTTAAATTTATTCGTTCTTAAATCTATTGAAATATCAGCACCACAAAAGGTTTATCCTAATTTTGTTCAAGAGATAACAGAAAGAATTCCTCCAATGAAACATGAAAACAATAACCAAGACATTTCTAATGATAGCAATGAAGTTACAGTCTTGCGAAAACGTATACTGTAAGAAAATGACAACAAATAAAATCATTTTTTCCAACTTATATTATATTGCCTAATTTTTGTGTTCACGAATTAGTGGGACGTTGTTCCCCTATTTAAAGGATATTTTACTTTATATGATATATGTACAATCGTTATGAAATGAAATCTGAGGTCCTAAAATGGAAATTCATGGTTTGTTGTATTATTGTTGCTGATATCTTAGGATAGGAATTAATCTTCTATTTTTCCATACATACAATACTTTTTTAAACGTGAATTTTTTTTATATGTATTCTTCGGGAACATATTTACTATGTACAAACCAAATTAGGTGGATATTTAAGGGGCGTATTTATTGAAATAGAAACTTGAAAAAAAAGAAAATTCCTCTTCTAGGAAGGGAATGGGTGTATCCAAAGGAATGGCGAAGTACTCATACAATAGGGATTGTAATTACCGAAGGTGAATAGTTTCACCATAAAAGATAAATTATATGCTTTCTTTTTCTTAATTTTCATTATTATTTTCTTGACTTTGAAATAAATACTTTTTACATGTTTTTATTTTTCCAAGTTTGCATTTATTTTATTCCATTTTCTGATAATGTTATGTTCTGACACACTGTCATGATGAAAGAAAATGACTCCACAGTGTTAGATACATCTCTTTTTACAAAAGTTTAAGGATGGGGTCTGTTTATTCCCCAACAGTTATCGGTGCTCGATTCACAAATACCCCTCAATCTCCCGCAATTTTTGTTATTAACTAAAGATAACGATGCTTCTACAGCATCCTTCACAATTAGAAGGCATCCAGTTTGCTGTCCATCTTTACGGTCAACAATTGTAACACCAATTCTTTGATTCCTCTTTTATTGCCCTTCCCTATCATTCAAGTAATAAAACTTATCTGTCATGTACAAGTTTTACAAAGAAACTGCTTTTCTTGCTGTTTCAATAAGTCGTCCGCTTTGTTGTTTGAGTATCAGCAGTTTTGGCTACTTGGTTTTTTTAATCAAATAATTTATTAAAGATCTACAGTGTTAATTAAGTATTTTCAATGAATACGAAAAAAGAAATATTCCAAATTTTGTACAGTGATTAATTGTCATAAAAATATAAATTTTAATTAAGGCGGAAACTGACTCAGAACAGTTTGCGGTGATATAACGCATCGATCAATAACTCCCGAGACTAACCCAGAGATGGCGCTCGTAGTAAACCAGTAACCAGGTCTTTCTAGAGTACTAACCTTTGCTTGAAACATGTCAAAATCTTAAGTCGATCGGACCAGGAAAAAGGTTTTTTGAAGTGAAGTGAAAAAGGTTTTTTCCAAGTGGGTGCCGCAATTGCTTTCGATGGAACAAAAACAGCAACGAGTCGATGATTCAGAAAGCTGTTTATCGCTATTTACTCGCAACAAAAAAGATTTCTTGTGGGAAAAAAGAAATTTTGGGGGGGGGAAAGATTTGGAAAAGCGTTGGAACGATTGTATCACCCTAAAAGGTGTTATGTTGATGAATAAAAAAAAATTTTGCAAAAAAAATGTTGTTTTCAATGTTAGACTCGGGAGTTATTGATTGATGTGTTATATCATTACAAAATTGCACCAAAAACCTTTTTTAAACAGCTTAATAAAAATACTCAAATTGCAAAATCTAAACTTCAATGCGTCATGTATTTTATAATAATTGTTTACAATAAAGAAAAAAAGGTGTATGAATCTTTTGCATAAGGTCCTTTTTTTCCCTCTCTATTTTATTGAGGCTAAAAATTACATTATTCAGGATTATTGTTATATTTTCAGTTTTAAATCGAAAGTAGTAGCTGAATCAAAGAATTATGATAAAAAGGAAGTCATAGATTCCAGAAATTAAAGAACATTATTACATAAATTATTAATTAGGAGAATTATATTTATGTAAGTAAATTTCATTAAAAATATTTTATACCAATATGTGATAAAGTATTCATAAGTAATAAAGTATAAATACATAAAAGATTTTAAGTATAAGAATTAAAATTAATATATATATATTAAATTTCAATTTTCGGAAGGAAAATCTGATTTAACATACACAAGCAAATAGAAAATTTCTAGTGAGGGATCTTATACTCTAAAAATCTCTTATTTTGTACTGTGTTGGACGAGAATTTCTCCATTTTTGATGTTTACTCTTATAACATTAAGCATTTGAGTTATTAAGTTGAGGCATTTATTTATCTAATTATCAAATTGTACTCTAGGGTTCCTGTTATATTATTGTTTTTCTGAATTTCTTATATATTCGTTTTATAAATGTTCTTTTTTATTTGGGTTTCAATAATAATAATAAAAAAAACATTCATTTGAATTTTTAAACAAGTAAAATAACACCTTCCATATTAGAAGCGAATAAAAAAAGGTCTCTGAATTAAAGTGCATTCAAAATGACGGAAGTGTGCACTTATGCATATTAATCAATATAAAAATATTCTAAAGGCTCCATTGAAATATTTATATATAATTTTATAAACAATTAAGAGATTATTTCATGTTGTTCAGAGGGATAGAGAGAAAATTTACAAAAAGGAGCAGAATTTCTTAAAATTGGATATTATTTTCATAATTCTCTGTTATTAAAGCAAATACAATTACATATTACTTTACTTTTTTTTATGTGATATATATTTTTTATTAAGATAATATATATTTATATATTATCTTAATAAAATATATATTATAATATATATTTATATATTATCTTAAATCTCAAAGAAATACAATTCAAAAATAAAAACATAATTACCTTTTGCTGTTTCAAAGAAATTAAATTTAAAGCAAAGAATTGTGAATTTAAATTTGTAGGGCACTCGTTTCTTCGAAAAAGTGTGATTTCCTGCAGGGTCATTTCAACTCTCTTTTTATTAGCCCTGATGCCTGTCATAAAATGGGGAATGTGTTTTTGTCACTTATATTAGGAGCTTAAGTGTATCTGTGTATCTCTTGTCCATTCATGAGCGATCCTTAACTCGTATGTAAATAAATAAAAGATCGCTGGAAGGAGTGTCTGTTATGCCTGTGACTGTCCTTCCACAGGAACATTTTTATCAATATAAAGTGTACATATCTCGCTTAAGAAATAAAACTAATATTTTCTCTGATTCTTAGCAAAGGTTGTAAATAGAAATATTAATATAGAAGTAACTGCCTTCAACCAGTCACATCCGGGAATAACATTTGGCAATTAAAATTATTCTGATCATGAGCTTATTGAGGTCGAGTAGAGAACAAGATGAGGCCCCCTCAAAGGTGAGGCCAGGACCTAATTGGTCCATGTCTTAAAACGTTCCTTGGACCTCAGTTCTTAATTATAAGTCCATTGCCAGTAATTTTTGACGCTCTATTTTGAAATAAATTTAAACAAACCATTTGTTTCAAAATATAATTTGTGGTATTAGTATTATTTTAACTTATAATTAATTATTTTTGATTATTTTTTTTAAATTTTATTTTACTTACAGGCCTTTACTGTTGATTTTCAAGTGCATTGGGGGCAACACCCTCTTAGACCTGAATTTGTCGAAAGTACATACTTTTTATATAAGGTAAAAAGAGTTTTCATTCGCATTATCTTTTATTTCTAATGTATGTATTTGCAATGTAATACAGGGGTTTATATTTATTCTAGGCTACAAATGATCCATACTATTTAGAAGTAGGAAAGAAGGTTCTAGATAGTTTGCAGAAATATGCTAGAGTACCATGTGGCTTTGCTGCTGTTAAAGATGTGAGAACTGGTAGCCATGAAGATAGGTAGGTACATATTAATTTTTTTGTAACAAAAATTCCTTCTGTTCATATTATATCACACATAATTCAAAATCATATAATGAAAACTATATTCCTCTTAAAATTAATTTTTTTAAAATGTTTTCTGAAATGTCATTTTGCCTTATGTTGGAAAAATTACTGTTTGAGTTTTCTTTTTATCAAAATTCTACCTACCATGCTGAATAATGTGGCCATTTCCTCTCTCTTGAAAAATTAGTTGCAGTTCAAAAGTTTGGACAGTCAAGTGCTAGATAGTTTAGCATCATTGTCATATTTGATCAAAGTTCAAAATTGTGAGTTTCTTTCACTAACAGCTCACATTATATAGCTATAATGTGATATTAATTTTATAAAATAACTTATCAGTAATATCCTTGTAACTGTTTACATTGTATCTTAGTGGTATTCAACTGGGATATTTTTGCTGTATTATATGTTTTAAAATGTGCTGAATTAAAATTACATTAATTAAAAGAAATTGTGATTTATACTATACTCACAATTTTATGTTTATTCTTTTTTTTCTTCTGTTAAATCTTTTCCTTTCTTGATGTTTTTCCAAACTCGCTTTTGATTTCCAACTTTGGTTTCTTGCTTGAGCTTCTAACAATAGTTGGCTTGTATATTTGTCATATCTTTCTTGGTAGCATGTCTCTCAATATTATGTATGTCCTGAGAAAATCTTTCACCCTGTTCTTCACTATAAGCTCCCAAGTTTTTAATTAAATATTCAATATGGGAGTATAGGTAAGGAACCACTAAACTTATCTTGCATCCTTGAACTTTATATGCAGCCAGCATGTTCAATGGGTTTGTAATCAGGATCTTTAGTTTTCCCTTAAAACTTACTACATTCTTGAAAGAGTCTCACACTTCTCTCTTTCTCTTCACCATAATTTCCAAAAGGAGGGGATAAGATAAAAGTTGTCAGTTGTTAGGGCCAGTAAAATCTGCCTCATTCAACTTGATTTAGTTTCGGAAACTTAGAACACATATACCTGAAACTTTTCCCATCTTTTGGCAGTGATATAACAAACTACTTCATTAATTACAATTTCATATGAAGAGGTGGTAATAAAACTTTTTTTGGTGGAATCAAGGTCGTATTGATGACATTTTCTCCCTCCCACCAGGGAGGCTGAGGTGTCTCAGTATAGCCAATTAGTTTTTGTCCAATACAGTTCTCTGGCTCTACTGTCCCATAAGCATAGGAAGTAGGGTCATTTTTTATAACATGCCTGCTGGTTGTACTATGTGGTTAACATTTTAAAGTCTCCACAAGCCATTTATTTATGCACTTGATATTTGATTTTCTCAAGAATCATAGTCAGATCATTATAGTTTTCTACTGTTGGTACCAAGTGACCCACAGGAAAAGATACAAATGTATTTCCAATATGCAGCAAAACTATTTCTAGGCTAGTTTTGTATGAATCAATGTATAGATGCACTCAGAGGAATCATTTTCTACTTCAAAGAGCTTCATGAGCTCTTGAACATAACTGCAAAAAATTAGATTTCCCTCTTCAGAGAAAAATGAGTAAACTTTTTCTTGATGCCTGTAGCATGAAAATAAGATCCCAGATGGTAGCAGGTTTTTTAGTCTATTCTAGCAACTTGGCTGCATCTTTGGAAAAGCCTAAATCTCTAACTGTATCGTTGAGTTCACTCTGAGGGAAAAGTTGGTCCTTCTTCAATAGAAAAACATGAGCTAGATTCACCTTAAATAGGTAATGTGTCTTGGTCCTCCGATTCACTCAGGATATCATCCTGACTGGATGCTGGCTGTAAAACTGATATTTCAGAGCTATAGGACACTAGATGAATAGCTGAGGTTTAGAGTTAAAAAAAAAATTCAGTATTAAATCCTTTTATGTCTACTGAAAAGAAATAGCAGTTGGTCGTGTGGTTTTTCTGTTCATGCCAAATCATAAAAGTTCAAAATGAAATGACATTTTTTTTTTTTTTTTTTTAACATATGTGTGTGTCTTAAACCACAAACAAAGATCATCCTTGTATCTTCTGCATACCTAATGAAGAGCTCATCTTTTGTCTCAATCCCTTAGTTTCAATTTGAAATTAGAAAAATAAACTTTTTTCTCAAACTCGTTTATGTTTCTTTGTTGACTTCTTAATTATGTATTCACTACAAATAAAGCAAAAGTTGTCCAGAGAAATAACCCAATTTCTTGAGTCTATAATCTGGGAATAAAAAATACAAGCACATTAATGTTTGAATGCTGGATGTAAACTAAGTGTGACTTTATACAGTAAGGTACTAAAATTATTTAGCTTTTTGTAACATGATCTAATCTGTCTACAGTTTTATTTATATTTATTCCTAGTTCCCCAGAGAACATGTCAAAACATGCTCAACTCTGGCTAGTAATAATCCTCACCATTCACTACTAACTTATTTGGACAGAGTCGTCTGAATTTCCTTCTAAGGCCAAATCTACTTTAGCCCCCTCTTTGCTCTCCTCCCCACTCTAATTTTTTCCTCTTAATGATGAGTCTAACTACAACTAGTAAAATTAATGTGTGAAGTCATGTTTTTATGGAGATTTTTAAAATCGAAAATAAAATTCTGCATTTTAAGTTAAATAGACATGCTAAATGAAACTAAAATAGTCAAGCTAAGTGAAACTAAAAACTTGAGTTTTGTAAAAAAGAAAAGAAAAAAAAAACAATTTGGCAGAATTTTTTAGTACTTTTTTTAGTTTCTGAGCTGTGTGATCACTATTATGTATCCATTTTGAAAGTA
This sequence comes from Nephila pilipes, assembly GCA_019974015.1. Taxonomy (NCBI): domain Eukaryota; kingdom Metazoa; phylum Arthropoda; class Arachnida; order Araneae; family Nephilidae; genus Nephila; species Nephila pilipes. The sequence goes on along the minus strand of BMAW01060325.1, from coordinate 623,304 downwards.
AATTTTCATGTATATATTGTCAAGATAAGGAGATATGGTTATAATTTTAAAAAAGATATTTTTAAATTTATATCATAAACATAGAGGTGGACAATAAAGTAATAGCATATATTAAGGTAAAAGCAAAATGTAATATTTTTAGCCCATGGAAGAGATATCTATTTATCACTTGTAGTTTCCTGTATTATGTTAAAATATAACTTATGATCTTGACAATGTCAATGTTTATCAATATATGATTATTATACTATAGTAGAAATATATCTTCTTATTTCACAAGCAAAGAAGTTTTTGAAAATTTAATTACAGCCTTTCTTCTCTTCCCCTCATATTTGTGCTCATACTATTAAAATATTATAATTGTTTTATTATATTTTATAATTGTTTTAACATATACTTATATTATAATTGTTTTATTATATTTTATAATTGTTTTAAAATATACTTATATTGTAATTGTTTTATTATATTTTATAATTGTTTTAACATATACACTTATATTATAATTGTTTTAACATATTAAATACTTTAAAAAAAGTTCCATATAAATGAACTATTACTTAATATGTGTTTTAAAAAATATGCTTAAGTCAAATATTCTGTTCTTATGGAACTTTTTAAACTCAGTTTATTAAGAACTTTTATGAACCAAAATTTTGACATGATATTTAAGATAATTATTATTTTTAAGACAAATTTCTGAAAGAAATTTGCCTTAAAGATTCTGTTGGAATTATTTGTTATTTTAAACTGTTCGTTAAATTTATTAAAGGTGAACTATTATCTTGCAATTATCTGCCATTTTTAAGATTTATAAAGATTTGATTTTGTACCTAATTAAATATAATTAATTCTTTAATATTTTCAGAATGGATTCCTTCGTATTAGCTGAAACATTAAAGTACCTGTATTTGCTCTTTGCTAATAAAGAAGAACTTACTGTTGAAGTTGATGATTTTGTATTTACCACAGAAGCCCATCTTCTACCTCTCAGCTTAGCCAGAATCAATAATTCTAGTCTCATTGATGTAAATGAAAAAGCTTTTGAATTCCTTTTTTTTAGTTTTGTGAACAGAAAGAATTCAAAGAATTATTCATTATGAATTTTTACAAGAATTTTTTTATCACTGTATCCTCTCTTAAAACTAAACTCACATTTTCTTTAAATCTAGCGCAAATGAAGTTGGTATTCTTATGTTATTGTAAAATATAAAACTACATTTTGAGTTTTACTATTTGAAAGTTATATCTATGAACAATTATTTATTGGTGTGATAGGAAAATTTAAACTTTAAGGATTTATAGGCTGCTTAGTACAGTTTCTAAAGATTTTTCTTTCTATTCTTCTTTTGAACGTGTCGAAATATAACAAGGGAAGTTCCTAGTGTTTATGATGCATATTTTTCTAATCATGCAACTATATGTTAATCAATGCATGATTAATTATCTCTAAATTATACAATATTAAGTCATGTTTCCAATTAGGCTGTGGATTGTATTTTAACGGTTTATAAATTATTTTATATCACTTGTGTAAGTTTTTGAATTTAACTAATATATACATAGCTTTTGCATAATATCTGTTCTCTTCAACACTGTAATAGATCTGCATTCATAATTACTATACAAATTATTTTCAAGATGGAAACCAATTTGTATACAACGTACAAAACATTTTTAATTATAAGAATTGCTAAAACATGCGGGGGGAAAAAACTTCCATATATATATTTTTTTAATTATTATTATTATTATAAGTGCTCAATTTTTTCTCTGGAGATTTTAATTAAAATTTATATGCTTCTTATATTTATATGTAGAACAGAGCAAAATGAGACAAAATTCGTATTTTCTGAATAAATATTCAATTGCTTATTCAAACATGTATTAAGATGTTAAATCATTATTTCGCCAATTTATGACTTCATTGAAATTGTTTTTATATAATTAGATTATTAAATATTATAATACTAATGATTAATGATCACTTCTTGTTAACTTTTTAAATTTTATTTTCATACATAATCAGATGAAATGTATTGTCATGATTACAATGTATTGCAATTAAAAATTATACATTATTACTATTATAAATTATACATTGTCAGATGATAATTCAAGTGATAAAAAGGATTTATAAGTTATTTTTATACCAAATATATAATCTCTTATATGTCTTCTTTGACATAAATATTTGTATTCTTGTATAAACATTTTTTTTTTTTTTTTTTTTTTTTTTTTTGATACATTTAAAGTTTATATAAATTTTTCCTGCACTTTTTCTCTTGTCTAAAAATGTTTCAGAAATTTTTAATGTACAAAAATCATATTCTTATAAATCATTAATAATAATAATGTAATCTTTAAAATAAATATGTTGTATATATGCATAATTCTTAATTCAATTTGTGTTCCTATGGGGCATAAATTGTGAACTGTTTGCTGCATCTTATTTTTGTTTTGTAATTATAGTTCAATATTAATATTAATCAGGTTAGTAAGTAAATGTGTGACTTCATTTTAGTCTTCCAAACTGCCTAAATTAGATGAGAGTATGGTAGAAGACTTCACGCACAGCTGCCCAAACACAAATTATTTATTTCCAGAAGGGCGAAATTTTGCTCAAACTATTCGTATTCCTCTCAAAAACCTTGTTGAAGAAGTGTGTCCATCTAATAAATCTCCGTAAGTGAAGGTGCTTCTATTATGTGAATAATTTTAAATTATGTGTGGTTTGAATTTTGCTTATCTGAAGTTCTTCACATGTGTGTAATGAAAATTATTAAGTAAACTTGCATAAAAATTGAATTGGATTTTTTTTTTATTTTAAAAATATACTATATTTACATAAAATTAACTATGTATTATTACTGTAAATTACATATATGACACTTCAATTTGGTAATTGAAAACAATATTGCTATTTCTATAAAAAAAAAAAAAAGATGAATGATGCATCTCTCTAAATGGTATAATCATTTATATAGTTAAACTTTTAGTCAAAGTTATATGTAAATTTTTAAAATTTTCCTATTGTATATAATGTCTTGTAACAATCAAAATTCCTGTTTAGTTTTTAAGTTGTGTTGATGTTAATGAAAACTTTATTAACATATATGAAATAAAAAATTTCCTCTATTTTGTGTTAAATTTTATTTGTGTATGTATTGTAGAATGAGAACATTGCATGCTTCGGAGTTCCAAGGAAATAACAAGGATCATATAGAAGCTGTTAAACGAATGGGTATAACTGTATTAAAATTATCTGATGGTAGAATTCAAATGATACATAATGTGTCTATGGTAAGTTATTGTTTTTGAAATTGAAAGAAAAACTTAAACTATGATAGTTAACATATACATCAATATGAAATTATATTTTTAAAGCCATATTTTGTATATGAGTCACATTAAAATTATGTGCATTCAATGAATTCTGTTGTACCTTAATTAGTTTTTGTAATTGTATTATGTGAATATTTTAAAGTGCTTTGAATTTTTTTAAAAACCTTTTTTTTTTTTAAATTTAAAAATGCATGTGTGTATTCCAAAATTTCCTGCTTACTATTTATTCTATTAATAAATTAAATATTTATATGGTATGTTTAATTCTCTTACATGAACTAATAAAAACTTTAGTAATTTTCTGCTATTGTAATAATGTTAGTTTTGAATAAAATGGAAATATTTATTTATTTATTTGGATTGGGGGGAGGGGTTATGTGCATCATCAAACGTAACAATTCTAATTTAAAAATTAATAAGACATAATTAAAAACTGTGAAGAAAGAGAAAGGTTTCTAGAAATTTATTAAAGCAAAAAAAGAAATTATTTTTTCTTATAAAAGAAATCTACATTTTGTACTCTTCCAATTTGGAATCTTATTTTAACTTAGTTTCCTGCAATAATTACTCTATTGATTGAATTTAAACCAGCTTTTCTAATTCTTAGGATATTGGTGCATAATTTTCATTGAAAGATATAGAAATACCATTTTTGTTTGTCATACATTTCAAATTACAATATCGTAATTTAAATTTTAACAAATATTAAAACCTTAATGCATGTTTCTTTAACATTGACTTTGAAATCATATGTTTTTATATATCCATCTCATTTTATTTTGTAATTTGTTTAAGTATTATGCATCTCTTGATTACTTAATAGTGTAATCAATTGTATTTGCTATGAGGATTATCTAATCAAGAATTAAACATTTGTAGGCTGAATCTCCTGAAAGAGCTCAAGAGGGTATCATGTTCATGCAAGAACTCGTTGAACAATCTAGAGCTCCTCATTACATAGGTATATATAGTTTCTATTAAAATTTAATTTTAAGTTTTTTTTTTTTTATTTTTTTTTTTTTTAAATATTTTTTTTTTTTAAAGAGGAATATCAAACTGTGTATTATTATACATCTGACACTAAAAACAGAAAAATACTACAAGCATGTCCTGCTAAATTTGGATTGGATATTCGTGGAAAAGCCCCAGTAAGTTTCTTTTTAATGTAATGTACTTAATTTTAATGAAATATTATATTATGCTTTGAAATATACATTACTTTTTATATGCTTGGATGGAGGTTTTGATTGTAAATAAAATACTTCATTTAGATGTTACAAAACCATTGTTCATTATTTTTAATCAATAATTGGGGAATATTGTTGTTTCAGCTCATTTAAAATCTGTGTGCTGCAATATCTGGTAATACAGTATTCAGAACCCATGTGTATCAAAAACTCTTTGTAAGATGACTTCTTGTATGTGTCCCTTTTAATTGACAATACAAAAATTCATATTAATGGTAACAAGAGAGCTCATTTTGAGCAGCAAACAGCAATAGACTTCTGTACTTTTCACAGACAATTTCTGGTTTACTTTAGAGAATGATTCAGGTTATTTACTAATCTGAAAGGAACAAAGCACCAGTCACTGTTATAGAGGAGGGTTGCATCAAGTTTTGGGCTTATCTCTCTCTCTCTCTCTCTCTCTGACCTGCATGTGCTACATAGAGGAACTTTGTCTGCTGTGAAATATTAGGATGAAACCTATATCCCATATGTTGCACCATATCTGATGTTATGATGATGAATTAATCCTAATGGGTGATATTGCCCAACCTCACCAAGCTAGGCTTGTTGATGAATACCTTGAGGATCAAGTTTTGGAGCAAATGGAATGGCCAAATCAGTCTTCGGTTCTTAATATTTTAAAACATTTTTAGGTTTACAGGTGGCTACCTTACATCCTCCTCCAAGATCATTTAATGAGCTGGAACAAAAGGTGTGCTTCTCATTCCAGGGTCAAATAAATTAACTGTATGGAAAATCAATGTTGCTGATACATTGCTTGTAGGGATGGGATATTCCTTATTAAAACTCATTGATTAAATGTTTTTCCACAAAAATCAGTTATCTTTTTGTCAAATGCAAACTTTTGTAAAAAAAAAATGTAATTTTGTATATGTAAATCATGCTTGATGTCCCTATTAAAGTAAAATTGAATAAACAACTGTTTAAAGCACAATTCTTCCACATTTAATGTTTTTATGCTTATTTCTTTAAAATTAGGTTTAAAACTTTTGGAGGTCAGTGTATTATTACTAAAATTTCAGTATAATGGTTTATATGAATACTTTGATGTGTGCATGTCTCACCCCTCCTCCCTCTTTGATGTCTTTCACTGTGCATATATTGTGAACTAAAAGAATTAATATTTTTTCCACTGTTTGTTTCACTTTTATAAAAGCAAAACAAATAAAATTGACATTGGGTTCTAATGTATTGGAATTTGCTCACAAGCCTTTTAAACAATACTTTTCAAAGAATTTTTAAGTTATAATTTATTTATTTGCTTCAGGATTTAAAGTTGCTCCCCCCGCCTAGGTTTATTTATTTTTATGATATACCACAATTATTTTGAAGATATTGAGAAGCATAATCAGGAACACATTTAATTTTGTGTCATAAAATATTTTTCATTTGGTACATTATTAATTTTATTTTATTCCTTTAATAGATTGAAGCAAACCTAAAAATAGCTCAACCTTTGATAGCTTGTTCTGAAATCCAAAACTCTGATGAGATAAAAGGAAAAATTGCCATTGTAAAAAGAGGAAGTTGCATGTTTATAGAAAAGGTGAGACTATATTTTGGTATTAGGTTTTAATTAAAGTATTTTATTTCGTTCAATTTTTTTAAGCTAAAAAATATGCCAGCTTAAAATATTTACTTTTTGTTTTCCATAGGCACGCAATTTGGAAAAAGCTGGGGCTGTAGCTACTGTTGTGATAGGTATGCAATAAACTACAAGTTTATCTATTTAGTAACTTTTATATTGATTGTCAGTTTATATGGAATTTTCAGCTACAGGTGATATGGTATATTTATAAATATAGCGTGAATAGTTTGTCCTGTAATTTGTTAATTCTTCAGTCTCTTTTTTTTTTTTTTCCCTTGACAATAGAAAAATTGAAATTTTTTTTAAACACATCATTGAATGTACAATGATAAATTATCTTGTTTATTCTGCTTCATTTACATTACAAAGTAATGCAGAAGGAAAGTCAATGCTTTTTAGATATAAAATACTCTAAAATGTTGAACATTCAATAAAAAAAAAAATGAAGTTAATTGTTGTATTTTGGTATTTTTATGGTAGAAAGTTATAGCATGTCATGTACTTACTGTGGTTTTTTTTTTTTATTATAATTTTAAGCTGTGTAAAATAAAAAAAAAGGAAAGAAAAATATGACACTGAGTATTATTTATAAAAAAAATACATAATTTTGTGATATGTTTAAGTAGATATTTTAATGAGTTGAGTGAATGCATAAATGGACACTGGAGCTCATTAATGCAATGATTGTAAGCAATGACAATTTCTTCAGAGCAAATACATATATGTCTAAAGGTTATTTTAAAGTTTTCCTTGTGCTGTTTTACCTTTTTCAATCTTTAATTGAAACTCTTTGAACAACGGGCTTTTCTGATGTGACAGAATGTTTTCTTGTTCACCTCTGATCATCATGCATACATGTCGAGAATTCTGGAACATTTTAAAAACTAATATTTTAACCACAAGATCGTATTATATGCCCATAAAATTTGAGATGCATATATATTTGATCTTTACTCAAAATGATGCAATCATAATTTCTTGAATTTAGGCTTACCAGTGAAAAAACATTTTGCTTCAGCAGTGTGTTAGCATTTGTGCTTTGTGTCATAAAAGGATTAAGAAGATTAAAAATAATTTTGAACTTGTATATAATTTCATCATATTAGAGATGTATCTAATACTTTTAACATGCATATTTTTCAAAAAAAAATAATAAATAAATATTTTATAAAAAAATGATAATTAATTATTCAATATATGTAATAATTTAATGCTTTCAAAATTTAAATTTGATAAATTGTTGTTGGAAAAGTTTCTTGAGACAATTCATTGATTTATAAAGTGTTATATTTTGAATCAATTACACACGAAGCATATATTAATCCATTCTGTATGAGAGGTACATACTTTTTATTTTTCAAATATATATTGGTTTTTGCTAATATTTGTTGAATTGAAACTTAAAATATTATGATTTTTGATAGTTTTACAAAGATATTGCTCTTTGTACACATAAAATACACCATTATAAAGCAGTCTTAATGCAAATTACTACCAAATAAAGTGCAAAATTATTTCATTTATAAATATCATTAAATATTTATAAAATTTTTTTTTTTTTTTTTTCTAGATAGTGCTCCATTATCAAGTATAAGAGGTTCAAAAATGTTCTCAATGGATGGACACGGTAAAAATGATGTATCAATTCCAGTAGTATTTCTATTTACTGAAGAAGCTAATATTCTTTTGAAAGCTTTTAAAGAGAGGCCAGACATGATAGTTGGTATTACTGATGGCTCTTATATGACAGGTATGTTTTTTTCCTTTTTATCTGATTAAACTATTATTTTTTATATTTTCAACTTTAAAAAATAAAATGAGTGTGCGTGCATATACATGCCTGTGAATTTATACACATTATAATCTTTTTTTAAAAAATAATGTAGCCAAGGATGAAGTGAGATAATTATGTTGGTGATATAAAATATGTATTCATTTCCATTCTATTATAAATGTATCAAGATCTTTAATTAGAGTACTTAGTTCATAAATTTTTATTTGATATATATCATACTTGAGCACTGATCTTCTATCAGTGTTGCAATCTTATCTAAAAATAGTGTATACCAACATGTTAATTTATGTATAACTCCATAAACTTACTATAAAGCTGAAAATATAAGAAATTGGGTTTCATATTTTTTTATTCCTGTATTTTTATTGAAATTTTTGCTTCACAAAAAGAATGTAATACATAATAGCAATTTAATTTATTTTGTTATAGATGTTTTCAGTTCAAAAATAAATAAAAACTATTCAAGGAGGAGCTCAAAATTATGAATTCAGTCATCAGTACCTCTTGAATACAATACATATAATAAGATATATGTGTGTAAATTTCTATATATGTGCTAAAAAAATATTTGTCATCAGAAAGGAAATTAAATTGTTATAAAAAAAAAAACTTCATGCTTGCTAATAGTTATTGTAAAGGTGATAATATTGACTTTTTAAAGCATTCATTCAATCTTTCAGATATATTTTAAGGAAATTAAATTCTGGCTGTATCTATTTACCAATAATAAATAATATGCTAAAATATCGATAAATTAATCAGATTTATTTACTATTTAAATTAGAATAATGTTCACTCTCAAATCTATGTTTATGAAATTAGATGCTTTTGAACATGCATTATTTATATATATGTGTGTGTGTGTATGTCATGATTTCACTTAATTTAACTTTTTAATTTTTTCCAATGGTATAACTGAAAAGTAAAGAGTTCATCCTTATTTTCTGATACAATTCCAAATTATCCTTTAAGTATAGCGATCACATGTTTTTAAAATCTGCTGGATCAATTTTTCACATCGTCACAGATCTCTAGGGAATAATCCCTACTAGTAGGCTTATTAATACTATCAAAATCTCTCAGAATCCCTTCATCTTTATACCATGTGATCTGAATAAATCTCTCCATATAAATTTAAATCAAGGTAAAATTCTCTCTCTTTCTCCTCTGCCATGAAGACTGACTCTACGCTGATTATCTCAAACTGTATGTAAAATAGCCTCTCTCTCTCTCTCTCTCTCTCTCTCTCTCATCCAAAAATAAATAGACTTAAGTCAGAATTTGTTCAGTGATTATTACATCCATGGAATTCTAATGTCATATTTACACATACATTAAAGTTGTCATTACATATAAATAGTCAAACCTTGTTATAGTAAACCCAGTGTGTAATTATAGTGAATTGTAATCTTTTTCACTGATTCTAACTGAACTATAATTTAACTAACGTTATTTTAAATACTTATAGTTAACTTTTTAAAAAAATGTAAGTCAGCTTTTAGTAAACTGAAATTTTCTTTCCTCAATTTTTTCCAGTTTTTCAAACATATTTTACATACATGTATGAGTATCTTGAAAAACAGCATACACATATTTGCATCTCAAATTGTATTCTTTCACAGCTCACCTTTTCTAGGAATTAACCACTCGTCCATTACCCATTTGTTGTTATTGGAATGTGGATCAAATAGTCATTGATTTTGGACAAAACATTTATAACAAACATATGAATGAGAAAAATAAAGATTTACTTAGATATAGCACACAGCTTAATAAGCATTATGAAAGCACACAGTGTTGCATGACATTTATCAGTGCTTCTATGTTCACGTCTCTCTGAAGTTTGTTGGGAGAAGTGGGTGAAGCACATTCACAGATGTTCTTAATGCTGCCTGATAAAAAAAATAGTTCGCTCGCTCTAAACCCAACACACCCCTCTTGCGAGGGATCTCTCTCTCTCTTTACAATTTTCTGAATTATATTTAATCATTAAGGATTCAATATATTCAGTCTGTGATAAGCTGATATTATTTTCTTCTCTTGCAATTTCCATACCCAAAAATTTATTGTTCTTATTTTCATGCAATTCAAATACACTTTTAATTTTAGAACTAATATTTTCACACATTTCACTATTATTAAAAAAAATTGCTAAGTCATGAACATATATGCATAGCATAAAAATATTTTTCTCATCTACCTTCATAAATATACAATTATCTGAAGCTAATTGAACTAAACCCAATTTTTTGTAATTCACTTCTTATCTTCAAGTACCAATTCCTGCCAGATCGTGGCAATCCATAAAGACTTTTTAAGCAAACAAATTTTTCCATTCCCTATCATTTTTTCATATCCAGGAGGAGGTGACATATATACAGATTCCTCCAAATCACTATATAAATATGCAGTTTTTACATTGAAAAATTTAGCAACCAAGTTTAATTTAGCTGGTGATTATGACTCTGAAAAGTCTATATTTTTAATTTGATTAAAACCAAGTGCTACAGGCCTTGCTGTATATTCTATTTTACCAGAATCATGTTCTTTTAATGAAAGATCCATTTACTTTTTCTTAATTTATTTTTTTCGGTTGAGATACAACTTCCCAAATTTAATGTTCAGGTAAGGAATGCAATTAGTTTTCCATTGCTTGTTCTGAATTATTCCATTCAACACTACTCATCACTTCTAAGTAATTGCTAGGAATGTTATCCTCCAAATTCACTGTCACGTTTTTCAATTTTTTTCTTTACTTCAAGAGTTTGGGTTGCATCACCCTCTCGAATTGCATCACTGGGTACAAATGTGGAATCGATGTTTTGCATTCTTGAATCTAAGTCATCATAAATTTCGAAACTGATCCCTTTTTTTTATAGTTTGATTCTTTCCTTTTTCTTTTGGGGAGGTTTCATTCAATGACTGAATATTCCAAGGTTCATAACTATGATTTATTTCCAAATAAGGGCTACCCTTTAACGATTCATTAAATTTAACGACTGCTCTCTAATTTTCTTACTATTTATATCATAAATGCGATAAGCCCCTCTTTCTCTAGCATAACCCCAGATTAAATCCCTCTTTCCAGGAACATCAAACTTATTTTTTCTTAGTTCTTTAGGAATGTGAAAATATGCAACATAACCAAATTTTTTAAGATAATTTAGGTTTCTTACCTGTCTGTATTTCAAGTGGAATTTTATCTTTACCTTTACATGGTGTTACATTAGAGATCTGTGTACTACAATTAATGGCTTTATCCCAGAATTTTAAGGGAAATTTACTTTCATATAATAACACCCTAGCCTTTTCTAGAAGTATTCTATTACTACGCTCACCTTTCCCATTATTTTCACTGTTATAAGGTACAGTTTTCTTGTGGAATATACCTGAATTAGCAAAATAATTATCAAATTATTCATTATCAAATTCTAATTCATTGTCACTCCTAAATTTTTTAATTCCTTTATCTGTTAAATTTTCATATTTAGATTTAAATTGGGAAAATACATCATATATACTTCAGTTTTATTTTTAAGCAATAAGTAAAATACATACCAGAAAAATCATCCACCTGTATCATAAAACATTTTGCACCTCTCAATGGTTCAATTTGCATAGGACCACATAAATCTGCATGAATTAATTCTTAAAATATCAACACTTTGATTAATGTCAATATCAGGATGAACTTTTCCTGGTTATTTTATTAATGTCACAAGTTTCACATCTTAAATCGCTCATATTATTAATATCAATATATTCTTTCATTTTAAGCATATAGTTAGAATTTAAATGACATAATTTATTATGCCAAATTTCATAATTATTAGTAAACTGGTTAGATAAATAACATTGGAATTTAAATAAATTTCTAATCTATTATCATTTTTAATTGCATTAGTAACCAACATGTTATTTTTTATTACACATTAGCTCACAGTTATTATCAGATTTAATTTTACAACCTTTATCCATTAACCATGGAACAGACAGTAAATTATACATTAAATCGGGTACATAATCAACATTACTAGTGGTTAAATTTATAAAATTTTCTTAGTTTTGGCCATTATATCTCCTATTTCTTCAGAAATTATTTTAGTATTTTTGCCTTCTTGAAGTACTTCCTTATAGGCTAGTTTTATGCTTTTAAACCAAATACAGTCTTTTTCGACATATAACAGGAAGCACCACGGTCTAAAATCCCTACATTATCCAACTATTCAGACGATTCTTCTAAAATGGTGAAAACTGAACTGGATTTGGATTTTTTAGGTGAATAATCCTTATTATTGTGGTTCTTGTTATGTTTACTGTTATTTGGCACATAGTTCTTTTCTCCCTTGTTTCTATAAAAGCAATCCTAGGCCAAAAGACTAGGCCACCTGTAGATGTAACAGAGTCTCGTAGTTGGATTTCTATATTTTCTGGAATACATCACTTCCGCTGTGGTTCCTTCTGCATGCATATTTGATAGATAACTTGCTTCTTCTTCATGTAGTATTTTCAATATATCATCCATTGTTTTGTCTAGCTGGGTTTTCAGAATGTCTCTCAGTTCCCTAAACTTACCTCTAACCCTATAAAATGAAAGTTCTCACAGGAAAATTTTTAATCCTAGAGATGGGCACTTAGTAGCGATTCCTCTCACTCAAGTTACATTATCCATGGTAGATTCATTTTTTCTCATCTCTAGATTTTTCAGTTGTTTCCTAGTTTCTACTTTTCTGTCTTTTGCCTGTCCTGTATATGTAGATTTTATTTTTTCCCACAGACTTTTGGCATTTTCTTCCCTGCGAATTGGAGTGCTTGATCATCCGATAGTGGCAATTTTATACAGGCAGCCGCATTGGTATTCTTCTGGTCCCAATTGCTAAGAGTCCTTTTCATTTAGTCCTTTGAATTTCTTTTCAGATTTAACTGAGTCCAGTCTTTTCAGGGATAAAAAAGCCTTAATTTTTAAAGACCATAAAAAAAATAATTGGTTCCAGTAAGTTCAGGAATGTTTAATTTATCCATTTTGAATTCTGCACTGAGTTTGCTTCAATTTAAATTTTTTAAATGATGCTCTGCAACCATTTGCTGTTATTTTAATGTTGATCAAATAGTTCTTGGTTTCAGACAAAACATTTATTAACAAACAAACATATGAATGAAAAAATAAAAACTCACTTAGACATAGTACTTAGTATAATAAGTGTTATTAAAGCACACAGTGTTACATGATGTTCCTCTGTGCTTCCATGTTCACATCTCTCTGAAGTCTGTTAGGAGAAGTGGGTGAAGCACAATCGCAGATGTTCTTAATACTGCGTAGTAAAAAATAGTTTGCTCACTCTAAATCCAACACCATTAAATAGTAATCAGAATGATATTGAAATGGACTATAAAGATTTTTTTTGTCATTTGATGTCTCCCTTCTTTCTATCTCCAGCCGCAATTTTCATATACATATGAGGGTTTCAAACTGAACTAACATTTTGCCATATCTCATCAATTTTACTGGAAAATAATTGGTAAAATGATGAATCCCAAGAAGAGAAAAGCATTTTCAATTGCGGATAAGATAAAAATAATCAAACGGATTGAATTTGGAGTCAATTAGTTGGCAATATACACGAAATTTTTCTTATAAAACTGTACAATTTCCAACATTTAGCAAAATCATTGGGCACAGAAACTATGTCAAACTCAAAAAGAGAAGCTAGAGGAAGCTCTTTTAAAGTAGTTTACCATTCAGCAGAATCAAATCTTTCTGTGACAGAAGTCATGCTGCAAAGTATAGCTAATTAATTCGCTGAACATTGAAGAAAAGGATTTCATGTGTTTTAATGGCTGGCTTTTCAAATTTTACATGCAGAACAGTATTTCATATTTGTGAAACACTTAGTGTTTCTGCATTTAATGTAGAAGACTCAAGTATGACACTTTTTGCTGGCTGAACAGATTTAGCAAAACAGAACAATTTTTGATTCATTAAGGTTGTGGGTGAAGCATCTAGTGTTTCTGCATTAAATGTGGAAATCTAGAAGGCACAAGTTTGGACTGATGTAATCCGGGATTATGGAGAGAAATATATTTGAATACTGATGAAGCTAAAAGGAAAACGTCTGTAATCAAACTTTAAAATTAAAAAAAAATCATTGGGGGGAAGTTGTCAAAAATTAAAGTAACAGAACTTGTGTATGCAAACATTAATGGACCTGAAAAAGGAAAATTTATCATGAACTAGATGTCTTAAAAATATTAAAAAAAACTACCTGTAATTTACAAAGCTAATTGAAAAGCTCTGGGAGTAATGATTTGTTTGGAGAAAGGCTTCACCAATGGAAAAGTGAATTGGTGAAAACCAAGCAAAATTGGGCTCCTGATAGATAATTGCATTGCTTACCCCCACTTAATTATTAAATAAAATTTTAAGAGCATCAACCAATGGATAAGGATATTATTCAGAGCCTCAAATCTTACTACAGAGAGCTGCTAGTTCTAAGAATTTTGGAAAATTACAAAGTGACCAATGATTATAACAATTCTTTTAGAAGTGATCATTTTACAGGAGTGAGTCTTGGAGGCATATCTTCAGTAATAATTGGCAACTAGTTTGAACATTTAGGTCTTTCAAGGAATATATTGAAGAGGGGAAGAGGCAGCATTGGGAGATATTAAAATGGAAAGCTACCTATCACTATGTGGTGGAAAAAAAAATGTGGAGTCATTTTTTGTCTAGAGGGAAAGCTAAACACTTTAAAATATGTGAAAATGAGGTATGTAATTTGAATATTCCTAGCAAGAATGACACTATCTGAAGTAAAACCTAATAATGATGCAGATGAAGTTGATTTCTTGTCCTCGGAAGAAGAAAACGAAAAGTTAACACTTTCAATCTCTGAAATGAAAGCAGTTGCAAATATTTTACATGTGTGAATTCATTTTCTATTGTAGAAAATGGGGAAAGAAACTTGTGGTATTTTTTCTAATCCATTGATAAGAATATTAATAAACTTTACTTATAAAACTGAAAAGTAATCAGTCAAAAATTTCATTTTTTTTTTTTTTTTCTTCATAAGGTGTAAAAATAAAATATGTAATGCTACTCCAAAATTCTTCAGTCTTAATACATGATAAAATTCGTCTTTCTTAACATTAAGTATTGACGTATATTTGTGTGTGAATAATACTTGTAATGTAATTAATAATATAAACATGTGTTTTATAAAATTTATTAGTAAATTGTGTGTTTTCACATTCATTATTCCCAACTAACCCACCATCAAATGTTCAAAAATGTCAATGTTTCAAAGAAACTAGATATAGTGAACCTCCAGTTATAGTGAAATTTGTATCCATTTATCAGTCGGTTCACTATAAGGAGGTTCATTTGTATAGTTATTATTTTCAAAAAAAATTCCTTTTTTACATATTTTTGATATGTAAATTAATTTAGCTATTTATTTTCAGATGGTTTTGAGGAGAAATCTCAACTTCAAAGCTCAACTGAAGATGCAGAATCTTTAAAACTTTCTGCAGAAGTAGAATTTGTTGATTCAAAGCCTTCCCCAAAACCATTTAAAACAGATGATTTTATTACAGCAAAGATACCTAAAGAATATGAAAAAAAGGTCTCTGTTGTTTCTAAGAAAGATGTTCAGATGCTGTTCAAAAAAGTGCACAATTTAAAACAACTTAAAATGGCTATTTTTCGACTGATTTCAAATCACTTAGAAAGTTCAAAGCAAGATTTTTATCTTGAGATAGCTCGTCATAGAGAATTAGATAAGGACGTTAAATTGGTCCTTGAAACTCTCAATGACTTCATACAATTGCGGGCGGATGCTATAAATAAAAATTTATGTTTTAAAAACAGTAATGTAAATCCACTACATAGTAAAATTGCATTTATTCAATTCATAGCAACTAAAAAAACTGATAACTTTAATTTTGTCCTTGTGGATTGTAATTTAGATGACCTTACAATAGACGATGACAATAATGAACAGACTTTTTGTGCTAGAAGAACTGAAATATCTTTTTCTACGTCACCAAATGGAGATTTATGACAACGGTAATTGGATTCTAATTTTAATTTTCAATTATTACAAACTGTGACATTTCTAGTTTCACTCCCTCCAACTTTAAAATTTTCTCCAATTTCATTTATTTTTGAAAATTAAAAACAAAATTGCCATTGTTTCATCTGCATTTTTGAAATTAAACTAAGACATTATAAATCTGAAAGTGATGAATTTTTTGTAGATTTCCATTAATATGTGAAATTTTTCTAAATCCTGAAGAACTTGAATAAGTAGCATTGTGATATTATATGTGAATTGGACCTGTAAGAGATAAAGGTTTTACAGAAATGTGTTTTATCCCAAAATGAAATTGAGGAAAAGGTTGTTTGAATTTATAATTTTGATATTTAGAAATGTGATGTTTTATAATGCTCAAATTCATGTTCTCCCTTTCTAATTTCTTGTAATTAGGGAAATTACTTTATTAACAATTTAATTTTCCATTTTTTTAAAAACATTAAAAAGTTCTATTAAGTAATTGTTTTCCATTATTTTTTATTTTATCCCTCAATTACATATAATTATGGCTGTAATGAAAATATTTTAATATTAGAGTTAATAGGTGTAAGGTATGATGAGAATATTATGAAAAACATTAGTATAAAAATAGGATCTTTAGGCTACAAAATTGATAATGAAATAAATATACTCTTTTTTTTTTTTAACCTTGTTTTCTGGGGTGCTATTTCCACTTTTGGTGTATTTCATCATTATATTATCTCTTACTGGTACAAAATGATTGTTTTATTTGAGAAAAAATTTATCAAAAGATGTGCATAGAAATTTTAGATAACTTAAATTTAGCATTATGAACTGAAATGTTTTTATATTATAGATACATGTTAAATATACCTTTATTGTTATGTATTTGTTTATATATGTATCTTTTTTCCAAATTCAAATTTAGTCAAAGAAATTGCACGAAGACCAAGCTGAAATGTTTGTCTTTTAATTTCAGAAGTTTTATTTTTAAAAAATGGCATCATTCACTCTTGCATTTAATGACAAGGTGATATTAAATAAATCCAGTGATTTATCAATAATAAACAAAGGGCACTTATGTACCTCTAAATAGAAATTGCTATCTAATAAATTTTGAATTGCGGTTTAACTACATTTTTTAGAGATATGATGCTAATGTTTTGGAAATTTGAGTAATTCATATGAGACTAACTCTACTTCTGGAATGATTATATTGACTAGAAATAAAGTTATTTGGATTGAAAAACCTAAATTTTGTATTCTAAATTCAAATTCTGAGGGGAAAAATTTATCTAAATGCATACATGTGTAACATGTATCAATATTTTTAAAGCAATTTAGAGTGAAAGACAACTTCTATCCCCACACACATAGATAAACACATAACCAAATTTTTCAGTTTTTTTTTATTTAGTAATATTTTTATTTCTTTGTGAAGAGAATGTATTTTATTGGTTGAGGTGTGCATTTAGATACTCTTACCTATCAGAAATTTGTCTCCTTTTCATCAGTGGCTGTCAATATTAAGTTTAAGTTTCTTTCCATTTTCAATTTTAAAAAAATTGATTAACACAATTATGGATTTGATTTCCTTATTTATGCATTGCCTTTAACGTTACAAAAAAAATTGAGTCTCAATTATATCTGTTCAACATCTTGTTTTATCTTCAAAATATAAATTATGTACATCATTTAATGATTATAATAAATTAAATCTTCCTATACTACTTTTGTGCTCCAGCAATTTTATATATGTTGAGAATTTTAATAAGTTTTTATATTTCGTCAAAAATTTCTTTCTATGTAGCATTTCAACCATTCATTAACTTTACAAAATTATTATTAATAAGGTTTTATTTCAACCACACATTGCTGTTTCAAATTTGTGTGTGAATTTTTGCTTTAGTGATGACATCTGATTGCTAAGGATGAAAATTAAATTGTGTATAAAGATACAATTGCTGCACACAAATGACAAATTCAAGCAAATCAGGATTTTGTGTAATATGTTTTTAAATAAATTTGTTGAAAATAATATCTGGGTTCTCCAACAATCCTCAAAACTGCAGCTGCTGTAGATAAGTGGCTTTGGTCATGATCTGATGGCTGCCAATGTTCAAATCAAGTCACTGATTTGAATCCCGATTCCATTTAATACCCATCATGTGAAATAATGGATTCAGTAACTTGTAAAATGAATCCTTTTCTCAGAGTCTTTGTTTGGTGTAGAAGTTAGGAGAGGGAGATACCAACTAAGTAGTTGCTAAAGTTCATCATTAATGAAACCAATTAAAATAATCATCAAAATATGTTCTTGTGTGTATCATTTTCATGAAAACAAAAGCATCAATCATGATTTTTTCCTCATATATTTCTAGAATCTTCTTACTGGTAAAAATAAATTTTGATTGAAAAGGAATTGTTAATGACATACCTAGTTATATGTCATAAATGTATGAGCTCTAAAGAATCTATCAAAAGTTATTTTTTTTATGTTCATCAAAATTATGTCATGTACCATAATTTATCTGAAATTTTCTTTCAACTAAATTCTTAATAAAAGAGTCATAAGAAGCTTGACATAGTCAGAACATTTGATTTTTATGAAATATTAAGAAATACATTTTATCAAAAGGGTGCAGTGAATCAGTAAAATTATTAATTAAATTGGCATTTTAGACTTGAACTGTTTTTGAAGATATGCATGTTTTTTTCCCCCTTTTTAAAAAAAAAAGGATTTTTTTTCTGTTAGTATTAGTTTTTATTTTCTTTGTACTATGCATCATGTTATTATTAATGCTGTAGTTTTTAAGCAATTTCTTTTTAATACTGAACCTTAACATCTCTTAATGTTATAATACATCATTAAAGTTTATTTTTGCTGGAGTATTGAAGATTTTATTTCCGGAATTCAGTGGTTATACTGTTTAAATAGCAGTTCATGATTCCCCAAAAGAGATAAAAATTATGTGCAGAGAAAAATTGAAATTTTTTTCTTTGTATAGAAATGTTCTCTCATTTTAAGTAGTTTTATTATTATTATTATTAAATTTGGAATATATTAATTACACTTTTAAAAGGATCTGAAAAAATATTTGATAATATTTATGGATTAAAAGTGAATTGCATATTTTTATTATTTTGCTTTGTTTTTTCACATTTTAAAATAATATTAAAATTAAGTATTTTCTATTCAGTTAATTTGTAATATATACATCATTCTGTTATATTTGTTAAATTTTACACTATCAAATACAGAATTTGTTCCTTTTAAAAGATTAGTATATTGGGTCGATAAACGAATGTTTATTATTTAATTTTTATTAAAATAATAGATGTGTAAATTGTGATAATATTACTGTAATTTTCAATATTTGCATATAAAAAAATCATGTTGAAAGAAAAAAAAATTATTTGATGCATCTTATTAAATGTCTTTTCTATTAATATTATATGTTGGAGGATATTTTATCTGATATAAAACTGATTTGCTTTATAATAACTATACTCTACAACAATTACATTAAATATAATTATTGTAGAATATAGTTAGTACATGTTAATGTAGTTTATCATTTTTATGTATATTTAAAAATTTATAATTCTAAGTTATATATATAATTTTGTATTTAATATTATTTTAATATATTTTCAGCTAATTTTTATGTAATTGAACTGCATTTATTAGATGTGATTTTCTTCCTAAATTAAATGCTGTTGTTAAAAAGGGGGAAATGCAAAGTTTTTACAATAAATGAAATATCTACAATATAGCTTAATATAATAATATTTTTTATTTGTGTAATTATATATTTTTGTTTGTAAGTGTATTTATTATAACTATAAATTAATAACAATTTACAGCTTCTAATCTATTTTTTAATTTAATTTTAACACTTGTAAAAAAGCTCCAATTATATTTTGTATTTTCAATGCTATGTAACTTCTCCACCAAATGAAAGAAAGGTAAAGTAGCAACTGACAGTTTTTGTAAAAATACAGTTGGCTCTCCTCTTTAAAAACCTGTTTTTATTTATTTGGTTATATAGTATACTTCATCCCAAATATCTTAATTAAAAGAAAATATCTGTATTCTGTGTATTTTGTGATAATAAATTAGTACACACAAATAATATTAATAACGTGAAAGAAAAGTGTGTTATGTAATTTTATATTCATTGCAAAAAATTGTTCCAAAGCTTTCAAATTGAAGTGATGTTCAAATTTGTCCACTGGTATGTTTTTGTTAACTCATTATATTTGCATTATATACAATGCATTACTCATTTGCATTATATACAATGCTTTTACTTAAATTTAAAGCATAAATACAAATTTCTCAGTGCAGTAAATAACATTGTTTCCTGGTAGTGTGTAATACAGTTTAATATAATAATGAAGAATTCCTAAAGTTATGCTAATTTTTATTTTATTTTTAAAGGTGTGTTGAATGTTCTAAAATCCAAATTTAACAATTTTTATTTGCTGAATTAAATTGTTATTGGTTCTCTCTTGAAATGGAGTCATTCTATAATCAGCATGTAAGACAATTGAAATTAGGAGAAAATTATTCAATTTACTTTACTTATATTATTAGATACCTTAAAAATGTTGTTAATCCAAGATTATATCTTTATTTTAAATCTGATATCAGTTTAAAAACCTAGATTAATGACTATTTTGTTTCTTTATTTAAAATTACTGTTTTAATACCCAGATTTTTAATGTTGTTATATCAATGCACATTAACAATATCAGAAAATTATATATTTTGTCAATATAATCAAATATAACTTGAAATGGGGATAATCAAAAATTCTTACAACAGAAAACATTATAAGTTTTTTGTCATTCAGAATTATTCAATGTTTCCTTTATCTTATTTTATTAGTCATTCACTATATCCAGAATGCAAGCAAGAAATCTCTTGTAATTGAAAATTTAAAAAATGTAAATCAAAGGTTTAAGATTTTGTAGGTCACCAAAGAATTTTTCGAGCCTGGATTTATTTCTTTGATATTTAATAATTGAAGTTCTACATTGTATAACTCAGATGTTGAATTTTTAATTCAAAGTTAAAAGTGAAATCTCACTTGAGTAGTTTTACTTTTTTATTTATTTTGGATGTTATGTATTCTGTGTTTGTGTCAACACTGTCTTCTAAATAATTGTAAACACTACAATGTACATAAGATATTAATTTATTATAAATAAATAAATTGACATATCAAATTTTTTGTATTGTGTTCTTTATTAAATAATTAGTTTGTAAACTTATAGACAATATTGACTCTTAGTAGATAATAGTATGCATTCGAAATTGATTGAAAAGTATATTAGATTCCTTTGCAAAAATATATCTTCAAATTTATATTACTGAATTAAATTTTGCTTAATAAAATCAGTATTTCAATCGACGTATTAAATATTTTCTTTGAGATTTCTTGATCGTATGAAAAACAGTTTCACTTCAACAAAAATTCATTCGCGAGTTTTGCAGGAAATTTTTTTTTTTCTTTTGTATTAGTTTGACAGTTTTCAACGTTTTTTCATGAGGTCATCTTGGAAAGTGTGCATTGTGATTGGATATTTCTGACCTCATTGCACTATAGAAGAGACGAATATGACACGAGATAATCTTGGTGCAATACCACTTCATGTCCCTGTACCAAAGTCAAAGCTGATGCACGTTGCATCTGTCGGGGCCCAAAGTCCTTCCTTTGGCATGGTGTGAAAGTTAGGAGAGGGGGATGCCTGTTCAGGTGTCCTTGTCACTTGATCGAAATTCAAAATTACGAGGTCCGTCGCCAATAGTCCTCGTGTTACTTTTAGTGCGACGAAATAATAAAACCAAACCCAAAGTCAAAAATTTAAAGCAATGTTTCTTCATGATGAATAGTATCCGCCTACTTGATTTCTCCTCAAAAATAACTTTTAGGTTCTTAGATGATAACGAGTTGACCTCTCTCCCAACATTGTAGCCACTGTAGAGTAGTGGTCATGATGCGGCCGGCGTTGTTTTCGTCGAATCCGTGTGTTCTTCATAGAACACAACTATCGACCTCTGCTACTGACCACAATGGTACTCATTAATCCATCATAAGCATTCATGATAAGTAATTCGAGTTCATTGATTCTCCTCCCCCTTAATATCAAAGATCTTGTTATATTAATCGATCTACACTTACTTTTTCGGGTGTTGTGTAGAGGCCAAAGAAAATTTTATCTTCGTGAATTGTTCCTCGCTAATCCTCCGAGACGCGCGTCAAGTGTTTTATCATTGATAATCACGGTGACGCGACCCGGAATACCTTAGCATTCCTCCATTTTCGACCTTCCTTCTCAACCAACTTTTTCCATTTCTTCAAAAGCCTATATCACAGTTACACCATGTTTGGCGCAGAAAACCCACATCTGGCTCTTGTGGCATTCAACTCCACCGTCACTCATTCACCTAACCAGTCGTCAAATAACAGTGGCTATCCAGATAACCAGAGGATAGGGGGTGCAAAGGAACATATGCATCTGTCAAGATTTTTTTCTGGAAATTGAAGTACTTTAGGATAATTATTTTACTATACTATTACAGATGTTCTAAACTTTTTTAAAAAAATGATTTTTTTTTTTCTTCCCGTACTTAAATTTTTTCTGCAATAAGGAAAAATGATTCCATCTAAGCCAATTCTTGAGAAAAGAAAATCTTTGTCTCCGATATGTTCATCTGAGTCAGTGGAGGGTGCATCCCTATAGAACAGGCCTCGCCAACTCGCGGGCCGCATGTGGCCCATCAGGTGTCAACCTGCGGCGCGCGGATCTAGGTTATCTGAATAAAGATTTAAACTTTTATTGTACATAAAAGTACCAAAGAACATTCCACCATAAGTCGTTTGTATCATACCCTACTACCATGGGAATATATCACTACCTGACTCATTTTTTATCACAATTTTTCTTCTCTAATCTTGTTCAGAAACAATTACAAAGCTCGTTTTAAGAAGCACATGGGCCATCTGGTGCGATTAGGCGATACACAATGTATAACTAACCAACAAATTTACTGAAGAGCGTATAGAGGTGCGCATTACAAAACGTAGTGAAGGGAATTCGACACGCGGATCATGAGAAATAGCGGCAGCCAGTCTGTCTGTAGCAAGCCTAATGTATTTGACGCAGAAGCGTATTATTCCAGACAGAATGACCACTTGGTGTCTTTTGATCGTTAATAATTTAGCATTATGTTGTACCTGCAGGACAATTTTTTTTTTTTTTTCAAATTGTACATCATGTAAATATATTTAATTCAATAAACTGTAATTTCTCTTAATTAACAGCAGAATGTTCTTAATTTCTCCAATGAGGTTCGGGAGGATTTGTCGCTTCCCACGACTCGAAAGGGGAAAGTTGTAGTAGTTTTCAATGTAAGAATTTGTATCGGTATCGAATTCATCACTTGCGCGAGCACGCACTCACAGATAAGTATATAATGCGGTCCTCTAAGTCTTTCGGCGGTCGTTGATTTTTCTGACCCCGAGGAGGGGAAAATAGTTGATGACCTCATGCGGCAGGTTGTTTCGAACCCTGATCCTATGGGTCCGAAGGAAAGTTGATCTATCGCTTTTTGTCATGCCCTAACCAACCAGGCTGAAAAGACGTCTTGTCTGGACAGACTTTTCATTATTTAATAACTGTTCGATTCTGATATTAGGAATAGCCAATTTTTCTTCTGTAGTATCCGCTTCATTCTCAGCATCACTACACTTATGTTTACTGTTCATTTGTTTAGAATGACATAGTTATTTTACGCGAGGCATTTTTAATCTTCAATTCTCAAAAAAATAAACACCAAAAACTTCAACAGATTCAGCTCAAACAATAATGAAATAAAACTATTTTTTTTTTAATATAAAATGTGTTTATAATTAGCTTGATATCAACACTACAAATAAAACATGGGATATCAACAACAAATCGTTTGTAATGAAAGTTTTAGTGAAAAAAAAGAAAGCTAAAATGTTATAGTTATGATTAAAATGAAATAAAATTAGTTTTAGAAAAGTATTGATAAAAAAATAACATAAAATTACTGACATCCCCAAAAAAAGGGGGGTGGTCAAGCCCCGATTTTTTTTTTTTTTTTTTGTTTACATTTTTCAATATTTTTTTTTCTATGCTTCTCAGGCTTCTACATACTAAAGTAATACATCCATCGAAAGATAATAATTCAGAGAATATTTCTAAATATAATTTTTAAAAAATTGATTTTTTGGTTACCGAGTCCTGAATTCTGCAATGAGCATTTGATTTTCCCCAAAAACAAGCAAAATAGTTGATGAATAATTCCATCGACACCATTATTCCCTGCGATCTTCCATTGAAAAACTGGGATGCTTTGTTTTTGAAAGAATTTCCTTATATTTAGCAAACTGAAGACAAGATGATTGAAAGTTATTCTAATCTGCTAATCAAAAACGTATAAAAATGGTATGAATATTATGAAAATAATCTTAATAAGATTATATGAAAATCTAAACACTACACTAATAATTTAAATGAATCAGAAATGCAAATAATAAGGGAATAATTATAGTACCTCACAAGTATTGTAAATAATAATTTACATTAATAAGAGAAATTTATACAGCGGCGCTGAAAATAAGACAATTTAAATAATACACAAATTTTCAGAAAGTAAGTCTAAACTTTTCACAAAAAACTCAAGTATTAATTTCAATTAATCAAAAAAAATTTCCTGAAGTGATTAAAAGTAATATTACCTTTCCAGAATATATTTAAAACATGTAATATAAAAAAATTTTAGAAGTCAATTCCTACTTAGGTCAACAAAGAAATTTTTTATTTTAGTTACTTTTTATTAAATAATTACAATTAATATTAATATCTACACTGCTGGCCACACAAAATGCAACACACTGAAGGAAGCATGCAAACCATGTGAAATTTATATCATGCTTTTGCGACGATGAGCTATGCAAATCATTAACGTACAGTACAGTTTATCCACGGGCGACCGTAGCGCCACTCATAAGTGTTATATAAGAACATATTGGCGATTTGAAGTATTAATTGTTTTTCGTGCGTTTTTGCTTAAGCTGTTTACCTATGCCTCGTGTAAGACATCGAGCGTCTTTTGACCAAGTTTCTGAATTCGACCGATGAAGAATAGTAGCCTATAGGGATTGCGGATTATTATTCAGAGAAATCTGTCAACGTGTTGGACGAAACGAAGCAACTGTGATGTGGATCTGTGATCGCTGGTTGCAGGAGGGACCGACGGGACCGATTGCACCCACTTCGTTGTATCACTGCCCAGGATAACAGGCAGATTGTGGGCATGGCAGTGATGGATCGCGCAACCATATCACGAACCATAGCACAACAGATTCAGTCTGCTATGCATGATTCGGTGTCCACTCGTACCATTCGACGCCATTTGCAGCAGAGTGGAATGTCCTCAAGGCGTCCATTGCTTCGTTTACCCTTGACTCGAAACCACAGGTGTTTGCGCCTCCAATGGGATGATGAACGGCGGACATGGACAACGGAATGGAACGACATTGTGTTTATTGACGAATATTGCTTCTGTCTGCAACATCACGATGGTCGGATTCGAGTTAGGAGACACCGTACAACTGTTGCGTTATGCATCACCACACTGGTCCTGAACCCGGTATCATGGTTTGGGTTGGTATAGGATTTCTCTCCCGCACCCTTCTAGTACGCATTACCGGTACACTGAACAGCCAGCGCTACATCTCAGAGGTGATGGAACCCGTCGTCCTCCGATACCTTCAATGCGTGCCATCATCCATATTCCAACAGGATAATGCGTGACCACACGTGGCATGCAATGTTCAAGAGTTCTTCTTTACCCATAAGATTGAATTGTTTCCTTGGCCTGCTTGTTCTCCCGATCTATCGCCAATCGAAAATGTGTGGTCCATGCTTGCACAACGACTGGCCCGGGATACACCCCCCGCTGCTACACCAGATCAACTTTGGCAATATATGAAAGCCTCATGGACCGCTGTAGCCCAAGGATACATCCAAAGCCTCTTTGATTCTATGCCGAGGCGTGTGGCAGCGGTTATAGTCAACAATGGCGGCTACACTAATTACTGATTTTGTCATCATCCTCACTTCACACGAGGCTGTAATTTTAATCGTTTAATCTTTGTACAACATCAATCATATTACATAGAATCGTCATTCATAATACATAGAATCGTCAATCATAATACATAGAAAAAAAAATCTTCATTAATAGCAGTTAATCATTAGGAGTACTACCAACTCATTTTTTGTATTTAATAAGAGCTTTCTTTTTTTGACTAATACGTATAATTGACTAATACGTATCTTCAAGTTTTGAACATTTTTATGCATACAATGAATGTGATGTGCGATCGCCGCGCCCTCTACACTGTAAGATTAATTCTGCATTGAATAGTGGTTTGTTTCTGCGGTGTTTGTGAGTGTAAAGGGAATTAATTATAAGCGCATGTGTTCAGATAACATGAAGAGGTGTCTAATGAGTAGAAAAAAAAAAGTTAAAGGTCAGAAAATGGCGGTGAGGAGATAGTGAGTGACTAAATCTGAGGAATTTAATATAGAGATGTGAACCATTATAAAACATTTTACTGAAGATACCATGGAAAGAAACAACCTGATGAATCTTTGTTAACTCCAGAAACTTTCCGTAACAACATATTTAGCAAGTTGAGTGAAATAAAGTTGCCAATAGTTGAATACGTCATAAAGACAAAATCCCGAGACACTCAGAAGCTTTAGAAATAGTCCTAATTTTTAAAATCTGGAAAATCGGTTTCGGAGTAGAAAATCAATTATTAATAACAACATATCAATTAATTTTTTTTTACGAAAATTCAGTGATAACAGATATTAGAACTTGGTTTCGAAAGAGAAAATATTCCGTGCATTCTTTTTAATTGTATACAACTTCGTTCAGAAAAGTTTTCGTTTGTGGAAAAAAGTATTGTACTGTCCCTCGAATTTCATACGGCTCTAGCGTATCAAGGCCTGAAATTTTTTTGCACCCATTATCTAAATCTAGAAATAATTTAATAATTCAAAGGATTATATTTTTATGAAAAAGTAATCGATCCCTTTAGCGCTTTTCACAGAAAAAGTTGTATTTGAAAACAAAAGTGTAGAGTGGGTTTTCAGAAACTGGGGACAACTGAAAATTTTTTGCCCTTTCCTATTAGTCAAAATGTCTTGGGGAAGGGAAAAGAAAATTTTTAAAAACGCATTTATGGTATTTAAGAGGAAGAAATTAAATATTTCTTAAAATTTTTGAATAATTTTAAATTTACAAATTTCTAAAGCACTTTTATATGTATATTTGCAAGATTTTACTAAATTTACGAAAAGACAAACTGAAGAAAAATATCCGAAACAAAAATGGTAATTTGAAAATATAATTATTTTAAAATGTTATCCAAGTATAACACTGCACAGAAACTTGAATATTATATTAGAAACAACAATATAATAAACTAGAAAAGTAATTATTTTGAAATAAAATATATTTTGATGCATAATGCTTTAAATGTATACATTAACTTCAAAGAGAAATTTTCCTAGCCTTTGTTGATACATGTTTATCGACAAGAACATTAAAATGTATGTTGTAGATATATTTTTGTTTAATGTACAATAAACGACGGTGAAAACGACAAATAATACGTGTTATATAATAATTAAATTTGAAAATCACAAAGTTAAGTCATTAAATGCATATAAACTTTTTACTCAAGTCAGATATAATTAAACGTTATCAATGTTGTAATAAACCTTACATAAGGAATTAGGTTCTTTTTAACGCTAGGTGACGCTAGTTTAATGGTTTTTTACAAAAATAAATGGGAAACTAAAGATTAAAGAAAGCTTATTAACCAAAAGAAAGAAAAAAAAGGAAATTGACTTTGTTAATTATATATTAATATGTGCTAACGTCTTTTTTGTCAAAGTTCACGAAAAGGCAGAATTATTCAAAAGGAGTACTAAACAGAGCAAAGTAAACTTACTTCCGAGTCTTGAAGTTCCACAGAAGCAAATACTATCAAGAAAAGAAAATATCTTCTTAAATTTCCTGATACATTTTTATTTTCACAAGCAAAGCAATAATATTCTGTTCGTATATTAAATTAATAGCTGACGATAAAATATTTAATTAAACATATCTTGTTTCAATAATCGCCTTATAATTCTAATAGACTGATACAGGCAATTTGTGAATTTCATCATTGAGCAAGAAATATCAATCAAATTTTTTTAAAACTGTTATGTTTATCCTTAATGAGTATAAGTTATCATTCTAGCGGGTTTGATAAAATAAATTTCCACTAATAATATTCTAGAAAAACAAATTGCTATTTAAATTTTTTTGAATTAATGTAATGAATGCATAGCAGTATAGGTTTTTTATATTGCTGTTCGTTAACCGCTGTGTGGTGGTAATTCTGTGCAGACTGTCACAATTGTGTACGGCAATACTGTGTTATATATGCTTGATGGAAAAATCATGGCAAATTGAAAAAGAGAACTTGACAGCTCGAAGAGAACCTTTACCTACGCTTTTTGATTCCTATAAGTAATTGAGTGAATTTCAAAAATAGTTAGAAGCATATATTTAATTCCAGATTCATTCAAAGGAATATCTATTTCTCACAAAGAAATATTTTTATTTTCATGTTATATAAAATCTGAAATATCACGTGTAAAATATTCTGATAAATGATTTGTGAAGTGGCGCTGCCATCGTTTTTCAAATGTGATGTTTTTTAAAATTATAATTTGATTTGTCAGTATGTGTTCGAATAAGTTCAGTAAAGAATGATCGGACTGCCAAAAGTATCGTTTCTTAAATAAAGTTTTGATATTATTAGAAATAGTTTTGATTAGTTACTTATTGCCCACTTATACTTTCGAAAGCATCTAATGGCGCTGCATTAACAGTTCTGGTTGTTTTAATGTTATTGAACTATTCACCATTGCGGTCGATTATAAATGATTCCTTCAGAAGTTGCTGAATCGAGAGAGAGTAGACCTTTTCGAATTTAATTTATGACTTAGAATTTCTAGAATAATTATTGTTAGTAATTAATTGTGTTTAGTGAAATGTTGATGCAAATGTGAATATCTTTTTTTTTTTTTTTTTGCTAAGAAAAGAGCTGAGCTTACGAAGTTGTTATAAAAATTATATTTATTAAATTCAGTGTTATTGAGAACAAAATTTAAAAATTGACAAGATGTTTTTAATTCTGTTTTCAATTCTGTTATAAATATCTAAGTTATGCAGATACTGTAGAAAAAGGTTATGGATGAACAAGGCGAAATAAATGCTATTCTTATTGATGCAGAATTTGATCTTAATAGTAAGTTGACAAAATTGGATAATCAGAATAAGTGGGAACGTTCTACTGTGAACTCTGTTGTGCGTTTACCGAAGATTTCTTTATCCACATTCGCGGGGAAAATACACGCTTGGCGCTTTAAATAAGAGCATAACATTTTTAAAGCAAATATTGATCGAAACCCAATCTTAACAGACGCGATACAACTACAATTCCTGAAGTGGAGATGCTTTCAGAATTGTTCAAAAAATTTCGATAAATTCTAACTATGGATTAGTGTGGCCTTTATAAAGGAGAGATATTCGAATACACGATAATTAATGTATGTGCATCACGATATAATTATTAGCACTCCTGTTGTTCTAAATGAGTCAGCGTCTGCGATTCTAAATTTAATTGATGTGACAAGTGACGTTCTTAGACCTTTAGAACATTTAAATCATTAATTAGAAGAGTCTTTAATTTTTATTTTAAGTCAAAATCTTGGTCAGAACATTAAGGTGAGATAGAAAATAAATTTAAAGAAGGATACGGTTGGTCCCTTATTGCCAACTATCTTGCCATCTGACAGCTCTTTTTAGTGGGTAGCGAGAAAGGATGTCATTGTACAACAACAGAAAACTGCACTAAAAAGTTTGTCATGAGAATTCGTAATTATTTATCTGCATAATGCACATCTATCCAATTTTTCTGTGGTCAGTGGGATTTTGAGAGATTTTTTAGATGTAAAGCAGAAGTTATTTTAAATGAAATTAATATTAAGTGCCATGCTGGATGCCAAATTTTGAAAGCCGAAAAGTTTTTGGGTCTATTTGGCGCCAGGTGACGACTGATGCGTGAAAACAGAAATTATTCGAATCGCCTTGGAATGATAATGACCTCTAGTGGGAACTAAAGGCTCTAAATGATTGTAATTTAAGGCAGAATTAGAGAATATTTTGTTTTAAAAGCTATTGATCAATTAAAAATATTTAATGACCTTAGGAAGTTACCGAAAGCTATTGCGGTGCACATCATTGCAATAAAAGGGAGAATTTAATGTGTTTGAAGTCCTTTGGATTAAAAATTAAAAAAATTTTAACTCGGTCTTTTTAGGACTGGGAAATGTTGGTAATCATGGGGAGCTGGGGTTGGCAAAATGGTCGATAGTGATCCCTGGCGGTCGGTATAATTTAATTAGGAGCCGATTTGATCTGAGGGTCGGTGAATGAATACTAAAGCTATTCAATCGCAAATTTATTGACAGCAACGCAGAAACAATTTTCGTTTGGATTGTCATTTGTAATTACAATATAGTAAGTGAAGTTTTTATAATAGATTATACCATATTTAATTCTCATTCTACCATTTTTTTATTATTATTATTATTTACATTTTTATTTACCGATTAAAGCTTGTGTGTTTCCCGACGTGTTACTAATTCTCAAACTTGGGAGAAATGATTCTTCATCCGTTTTGCTACAGGGTAGCCCAAGCTGGCTACATCGCCTCATTGTTTCGTCACCCACTATTTAGCATAATGGCTTCGACTCTAGAGACTGCTGACTTCTACACTTGCATTGTTCTTTAATAGCAGCACTTTTAAACCTGTGTTTCTTTTTTCGTGGAACTAGATTCTTTTGGCTGTATAATAATTGTTTTCTTATGAATAATTGTTTTATTATTAAAAATAATACCGCAATGACAGCGTCGACTTCTGAACAACAATGCCGACAATATTCAGTGGAATATTTAAAATTTGGTATAAATAAACGAAAGAAAACCACTGCGCTTTCTTTGTGAGGAAATTTTTAGCAATGATGCCATGAGAGCGGACAAATTAAAAGATCAATTTGAGAGAATGCATCCGGATAAAAAGAATATTAATTTGGATTAATTTTTAAAACTAAAAGAACCACATGCAACATGACTAAACTTAAAACAATTTATTACAGTTGCTACTGAAGTTGATTATTGAACCAATTATTATTACACATCGAAATAGGTTCATACAATATTTCTCTTAGTATTACAAGAAAGGGAAAACCTATTCAACCGCAGAATATATAATTATATCTATTATTAAAAATGTCATTGAAATTGCAGTTAAAAAAGATTCTGCCACTGTTTTAACAAGTCTGCTTCTGAGTGCGAATTCAGTAAAAAGGCGTATCGATGAAATGAGCAAAGATGGGAGAAATAATTTGAACCTCGGTCAAATGACGAGGACGATACCTGACCTGGCATCTCCCTCTCCTAACTTCCACATCATGCTAACGGGAGGACTTTTAGCCTCGACGGATTTAACGTGCATCAGCCCCAACTACACGGCGGATCTTTGTGGCATCAAGGCTCGAACTCATGACTCAACGAAAACCACAGGCAGAGACTCCGCAACCGTAATCACTAGGCTACCGCGACCAAATCCAACTTGATGGAGCCAGCTTAGGCAAGTTCTTCACTTCGTATGGCTTATGTAAGATATTTTACTAAATCAAAATATCTGATTATTGACGATATTTTATTTGCTAAATATCTTGAAACTGACACAAAAGGAACAATGTATCAGTGCTTTAAAGAATACTTGAACAAGCATGGAATTTCAATAAGTAATCAAAGTGTAGTAGCTACAAATTGGGATCCTGCCATGGTAGGCCGCTACCAAGATTTTGCAACTTTACCTGAGGAAAAAGTACCTCTCTCTCTCTGTGTGTGCGTGTGTGATATGCATACCATTCATTGCGTTTTACATAGAACTCATCTAGTAGCAAAATATCTTCGTAACGATTTTCGTAATACATTACAGTTGTGTTTTAAATCATTGAATCAAATTAGAGCGCAACCTCTTAAATCACGACTGTTTGCTAAATTTTGAGAGGAAAAGGATGAACTTTTTAGCCATTTATACGACGAAGCCAATTAACACTGAAA
Source organism: Nephila pilipes (assembly GCA_019974015.1). Classification (NCBI taxonomy): domain Eukaryota; kingdom Metazoa; phylum Arthropoda; class Arachnida; order Araneae; family Nephilidae; genus Nephila; species Nephila pilipes. Next base: position 590,962 of record BMAW01060325.1, on the reverse strand, counting down.
TACGACGGTTGTCAAGAGATGCATATTTACAAAGACTTGTTGAATTGTTTCAAACAGTTACACAATTTCTTACAGAAATCAATCCAGTCTTAGTGACAAATTTCAAAAAAATAAAATATTTTTACTTGGCAAATGTATTTGCAAAGTTCAATGATATTCAAACACGTCTCCTAGGAAAAGATATTACATTAATTTAAACACTGGCAATTATATTAAACTTGTTTAAGTCTTCATTCTTACTTAAAGAATGTCAATACTTTTGAAATTTACAACAATTGGATATAATCGTTTTAGAATTGGAAATACATACAAATTATTTCCAAAAATTAAGCAATGATTTTAAAATACGCTTTGGCAATATTAAAAATATAGATATCCCAGAATGGACTATCGCGCCACTTTCTACTCATATTGAAAATAATTCGATATAAAAACCAACGTTTTTAAAAATAACGTTTTTATATGGTAGCAAAGTATATTAAAGAAAATTATTGAAATATTAGTTAAAACTGTTAGTTATTTTTAACTTTAAAATTTACTTAAAAAGATACATTTGTGAGCATATTAAGAAATTCATAATACTCATAAAATCAAAACATGCATTTGAAAGTTTGTAAGTCATTTTATTAAAAAAAATGGGAACCAGAATTCAGAAAAAATTATTGTGATAAGACATGGTGCCAAATATTGGAAACTTTCTTTCTTGCTCATGATTATTGACTAAAAGTCAGCAACCCTTACTATCTCGGAGATAGTAAAGCGAGATAGTATCTCCCCTTTGTGAGTACAATAGTTTTACGATACCGCATGCTGCGTGGGGAGTGCCCGGTGTTCCCAGAGGGGGAAAGAAATTTTTTCCTCAATCCTAAAAGCGCCGAGAGGAAAGAATATTTTGACTTATTAAAATAATTGAAATATTAGTTAAAACTTGTCGCAAACGTCTGAATATTGCATTGTTAGGCGAGTACGAACGATTCCCAAAATTTCAAAGCTCTAGCTTGATGGGAAGTTGGTTAAATTAACGATCGAAAATTTGATGACAAACACACACACACACACACACACACACCAATCATTGAATTATTAACTGATCTCGAAACAATTATGCTTTTTAATTATTTAACTGTGAGTAAATTTTGGAAAAATATAAATATAACGCAAAAATGTCCAAAAACTATGTAATGCAGCATTTCGCTTATTAATTGCATTCCCAGCCTTTATATATGGTTAAATCTGGTTTCAGTCACGTTAATTCTGTTTTAACAGAGAAAGGGAAATAAATAGAATGTAGATCTCCGAGGCGATTTAAAGCTCCCGTCTACCCGCCTTTTTGATTTCGTGGACATAATGTTTATCCTATGGAATTTTCACATATTTACTATTTGATCTATTTGAAAGTAATAAAGTGCTTCTAAAAGGCTTCTGTTGAATTACTTTCCCCCTCCGATTCTTAAAAATGCTTTTACCCTTATTTTAATTATTCGTTTGCGAGTTTTCTGGTCCTTAAAAATATTTTTTAAAAAGAGGAGGAAAAAAGTAATTCTACAGAAGTCTTCATTGTTTTTTGCTCTTTCAAATGTATTTTATAGCATTCAAATAATAAAGATGTGAGAATTAAAGTCGAAATTCCATAGGATTAATATTACGTCCACGAATTCAAAATGGTAGGTAGACGAGAGCCATTGGAACGAAACATAACTAATCTAGCCAAGCGTCATCAAGCACATCCTTCTTATTGATTTGAGCGGAAATTTGGATGTGGAGAAATAAAATTAATCATTTAAGAAACTGGTTAGTTTTTCCTTCTTTTTTACAATTTGTTGTAAAGGGGAGTCGATAAGATAATTAAAAAAAAAAAATTAGGAGGTCGATGATCAAAAAGTTTGTTGGCCCCTGGCCTAGAACAACTCTAGAACTTTTCTGTGAAGTTGGAATTCTCCGATCGTAAAATGGGAGTTTTTGAAGCAATGCATTAAGGAATTTGCAGAATCCTATTGAAAAAATTTTGAGATTGTTTTTAATGAACTCTAATAGTGGTTCCAATTTTAGATCTTCATGAAAGGATTCGTTTCGGACAATCCAAGGAGCGTTGGCTATTTTCCTAAATTGGATATTTTGGAAGACGTGCTGTCGTTTCAGATGTGTAGCAGCAGCAGACATCCAGATGGGTGATGCATACAACATAATTGGTCTCGGAATAGATTTGTACAGCAGAATTTTGGGTTTTGTGGATCTACATACTGATTACCAATCGCACTTGCCTGGCTTCATACCCCAACCTGCAACTAAACACTTTCGTTTGTAATCGAGTGTCTAAAATCCAAAGTCTAACTGAACTCTACAAATCGAGACATATATTATGTAACAACAATCCGGCAAATATTTCTTGTGGTTGCCATTCTCAACAACTCATAAACCAATGACTTGTTGTAGTATGGGCCCCAATTAAGTGTAGAAAATCAGATAAATCTGGACTTATCACTAGAGGAAATTTATTTGTGTGAACTCCAAACTTCATCAGATATTTCTCTCACTATCCCGACAAATTCAGACTTCGTTTCCAACTTTCTTAATCTAAATAATAATTTTGTAAAAATTAATTTACATTTTTAGCTACCTTTATAGATTTCTTCGCAGCTGCCAAAGAGATATTCGTCCAATAGGTCTGAATCGAAATAGTTCCAGGATGCTTAGTATAACTTAAGTTTCCTCAGAGTTTTCATTTTTCTAATGAAATTAGAGATCTCCAAAGGAGAAAATCTCTTAAAGGTCAATTGAACTCTTTAAATCTTTCTTTTTACAATAACCATTTGCTTAGAGTAGGTGGTGGACTTGATAATTCAAATTTATCATCTGATTTTTTTTTTTTAAAAAAAAAAAAAACATCCTATTTAATGCTTAAAAATCATAAACTGACAATTTTAATAAAGTAGTATTTTCATTTAAAATACAAACATGTAGGAACGCAAATACTTCATCTTGTCAGTCCCGGCCATTAGGTGGTAGAAACACCACCAGAAATATAATTTACGATTGTATCGTACGTTTTAAAAACAAATCAAGTAAAATCTTCCAACAGAACGAGTCACCCCTATTTACACCTTTGAACACATAGGAATTTATTCTTGTGAGTATTTTTCAATTAAATACAAAAGCCAGAGAAATAGATCAAAATAAAAATTTAAGTAGCCATTTTCGTTTGCTTTATCACAAAGGCCGAATGCATGGAGACAATTACTGATTTAATTTCAGAAACGACGATAGCCTCTATAAAAAGGTTTTTCAGTCGTAGGTGTGAAGGTTGTTCTATAATTACAGGCAATGCAATAAATTTTGTAGAAGCAAGCTCAGAGTTAAAACCTAATCATGCCTTAGTCAGTTATTTGTCCAATGAAGGAATAACTTGGACATTCATGCCTCCAAGCATCCCTAATATCGGTGGTTTAGGGGAGTTAGGTGTCAAGTCCTTTAGAATCCATTTAAAGAGAAATGTTGGTAATTCGCACTTAGCACTCGAAAGAGTTTAGTACAGTCACCACGCAAATAGAAGACATTTTAAATAGCAGACAATTACACACATGCCCCCCCCCATATATATCCACTGATGCTAATGAATTTGAAGCCTTCACCCAGGCCATTTCATCATAAGACGTCAGTTAACAAATTTACCTGAACCAGATCTTATAAATGAAATGGGCAGCTATCTATCTAATTGACAAATAAATAAATAAATAAGTGTTCATTTAATTGATCTAGCGCAAATGAAACGGATTATTTAAATAACTTACAAGCTTCTATTAAGAGGCAATTTTCAAAAATAATGTCCAAATTCCATTTTACTTTTAAAAGACAATCTTCCAACCTCCAAATGGACTATTGGACGCATAAATGAAATAATTACTGGTCCAGATGGTTAAAGCATGAGTTGTCATTGTAAAAAAACTACACAAGATGTTGTCAAACGAGGCATTTAAAAAATTTTTTTTTACTAATTTTGTATTCTTTATTATATTTATGTTATTAGCAGAATTGTGTTGGTACTTTTAATAACAAGTTTGTATTTTGAAAAATGTAATTGCAACGTCAGGCGTGATGTTTCTGCATTGTCACCCTATCTGGCCGTCTGACAACGCCCGCTTGTGGGGAATTGGAAAATAGGCCATTGTGTCAAAACAATAACAAAGAGCTGAATCAAAAAGTTAAGTTATAAAAATTCGTGTATATTTATCCGCATAATGCACAGATACATTACGCACTTATGCATGTCACGTGTTGTGTAAAACCAGCTTTTAATCTCCACAAAATTAAAAGCTTGGCTTGTTCGTTACTTGAAACACTGATTTATTCACTACTTAAAATTACGCATTTTATAATTACATTAGTTATGTTATATTAAATTATTTGTTATATTTAATTGAAAAGAGTTCACTATGTCTCCATAATTGTATAACAGCTCAGCATCGAGATAATGTTAACAATTCGACCTCTTTCAAGCCTGGGGGAGTTACAAAAACTTTTTACTTTTTTGCTCCTTCGCGCAACCCATTTGACGCGTCTCCGTTCGTTGATTCGTTCTGTTCATTCCCTGACATGCTTATATCACTCCTCGCTGGCAGCGAGATTTCTAGTTATTCTTAGGGTTGAACCTAACTCTGTGACCGTAACGAGTTGTGGTTTCTTAACTGCAAGAACTTTCTGTAGAATTTTCTTTCCTGTTTCCGGGACTCCTCTGGATGACAGGATGCTTTTTTTACCTAGCTCATGTCAGCTGGAATGTCTACCAACTCTTTGGGAATGTAAGTAGGCTTCAGACTATGGACACTCACAGAAACCTCTTTTCCATTCCTCAAAATCCGAAACACTTTTTCGCTGCTATTGACAATTTCACAGGGACCCTTGTACGGAGGTTTCAAACCTCTTTTAATAGAGCCTGTCCGCAGAAAAACAGGGTTACCTTGTGGCGAATCACTTCTTCTACCCGAGTCTTGAGCCATAACTCAGTAAAATACAACTAACTCTAAAAGTCAACAACCTACACAAGGATACACCAGTCAAGTTTCACACGACTATTTATTTATCAAGTTCTGTAATATAACGTCTAAGGTATATTTGCTCTCCTTGGTTACCCCTTGGATTGATTGACCAATTCGATATAACTACCGAACTAATACCAAAATCTCTCCAGTTGAGGCTGTCTTGATTTCTCGAATCCTCTCCAACCGCTAACGCTTGTAAGGCATACACTCAGCGCTAGTCCAACTCGTCTTCTATTCACTAAACTTCTTTTTGCTTTTATAATATCATATCTATCTCGTTTCATTTTATTTTGACCTGCCTCTAATCAATTTTTATTTTGGTTGGGAAGAAATCGTTTATTTCATGCGATCAATCACAATTAAAGTCCCCAAGGTTAGTGAAGAGAAAATCGCGAATTGCCCAACGTCACAACCTGCCTTTGCTCACGAAAATTATAATTTGTCCGTGACGTCGGAGGTGAGAGACGCTTCATAGAATTTCTGAGTCGCCCCACTTAAGTCCCCCCAGAATCTGTGCTTCGTTCAGATGGGAGTAGGAATTCGTTATTTCGAGAAAACCATGATGATTTACGAGAACTCTTTTGACGAACTCTTATCTATAAGCAACAATTATTATAAAACATTTAATGTTATATCTTATGTTTTTTATTTATATATAATTGCAGAAGTAAAAACAAAAAAAGTTGGAAATAAGGCAAAAGTTAATGTAGTTGAAGAATTCTAAATTAAATATAAGCACAAGGAACTATCACATAAAAAAGGATATAACGGGTAATTTTAACAGGTTAAACCAAAAGGAATACTTTGCGTTGGTGACTGGCTTGGAGAGAAGTCTTTGCGTTTACTCAAAAGTATCCAGCAAATTAAGTAAAATTTATTTTTATAGCGTACATAAACAATTATTGGAAATTGGACTTCAAAGACTATTAAACGCTGCAAGTTTAAACTTTTGGTCGTTAGGTGGCAAAGAAGATTTGGAGCGAAAAACAGCACATCTTCGAGTGATCTGTTTTGAAAAAATGCAAACCCATTTTGTCTTTACAGATTATGATTTTTTTTTTTTTTTTTAAGTTTAGTTTATATTAACGTCGCACTAGAAACTACACGAGGGCTATTGGTGACGGACTTCGCAATTCTGAACCTCGGTCAAGTGACGAGGACGACACCTCGTTCTCGTCACTTGACCGAGGCACCTTCTACCCCTCTTCTAACTTCCACACCACGTCAACGGGAGGACTTTGGGCCCCGATAGATTCAACGTGGATCAGCCCCAGCTTTGTTACAAGAGACTTTTTCCTTTATTGAGTATTGTTATTTGAGCATTACTATAAAATTAAAAAAAAATCGTTTTTTAATCCCATTCGTATGCTTAAGTACAGAATTTCTCCCTTGTAATTAATTAGTTTTGATAAGTAAATAAGTCAGAATCAGGATGTAATGAAATTTCGGAACAAAGTTGAAAACAATACTATTTTAAAATACATTTTCACCCTTTCTGAAATATTTATCCAACCTTAAGAAACCTATATTTTCAGGCAATTTTATAAAATAAATGTAATTTTTCTCAATATAATAATTAAAGCGAGAATTTTTCCTAAACTTAAATATAATGTAACAGTTTTTAATATAAAAATGCGTTAATGTAAATTTATTAAATCCGTTTTAATTCCGGTAAATGGAAATACTTGTTTTATGGATTGTGTTGGGGCTGTTACGGAGTTATGCTCTTTGCAATACGTTACATAGAACAATATTTTACATCTTTTATTTTTAGCAACTTTTTTGTTTACACAGATTCGACTCATTCAATACTAGTTATGTACTGTTGTATACAATATTTTTATACATATAGTGGGAATTATTAAATATGATTGAAAGAAATTATCGAGTGTCACTATCAGAGAGCTATAATATGCAATCTTAAACATTATAAGAATATTTAGAGATTTATTACAAAACTGATACATTTGAATATTACTGTATGGATATTTAGAGGAATATTTTGGCAGCTTATCTCTATTCTCTTTAATCGAAAACCGAGTGTTGGAGACTTTTAGAGCTTAGATAAATAATTGCTTGAAATCTTACGAATTAACAAATAAATAAGAGAATCTCCAATCAGAATTATATTGACTGATTGGTTTTATTAGCGTCGCACAAGAAGAAGTTTAGTTTTTATTAACGTCGCACTAGAGGCAACACGAGGGCTATTGGCGACGGACCTCGTAATTTTGAACCACGGTCAAGTGACGAGGACGACACCTGAGCTGGCACCCCCCCTCTCCAAACATCCACACCACGCCAACGGGAGGACTTTGGGCCCCGAACAGATTTAACGTGCATCAGCCCCGGCTACACGGCGGGTCTTTGGCGGCCAAGGATCGAACCCGCGACTGAACGAAAACCGCCGGTCGCTAGTCCGCGATCTTGACCACTAGGCTACCGCGGCCCCTCGCACAAGAAGAAACACGAGGGTGATTGGCGACAGACCCCGGAATTTTGAACCTCGATTGACGAGGACGACACTTGAGCTAGTACCACTTTCTCCTAATTTCCACTCCATGCCAACGGGGGGACTTTGGGACACGACAGATTTAACATGCATCAGTCCAGTCTATACGGTGGGTCTTTAGTGGCCCCAAGACTCGATGAAAACTGCCGACTGCAACTATGTTTGTTTAGGTTTTATCAACGTCGCACTAGACCACTAGGCTACAATGGCCACATCAGTGTTATAAAGGATCTAAAATATTTTGTATTAAAAAAAAAAAAAAGATTGATGCGAGATCCTTTTAAATACACGTTGAAATTGGAATTGAGCTTGTATGAAGATCTAATCATGCAAATGATCAAATTGAAAACAAAGCATCGCAATTAAAAATTCATACTTTGTAACTTATATTATACTTATAGAAGTGAGTGAGTGAGTGAGTGAATGTAAAGTTTATTGGCGCAAGAGCCAGATATGGCTATGCTGCGCCAAACAAGATTAAACTGTGGTCTAGACGTGAAGTTGAAAAAAAGGTAAAAATGGTTGACAAGAAAGAGGGTCGAAAATAGAGAAGGATCGCTAGGGTATCCCGGGAGTGCGTCACCCGAGTTTACCAAAGACAGTAAACCCCATGGGAAAGAAAAAGATCACTAGGGTGCCTCGGGGTCATGATGCCCGTACTTACCTGAAGAAGGCAAGTCCCTGAGGTCCCCTGATATAATCCCCAGGGGCAGGGTGCCCGGCTATATCCCCAGACGCTGGGTACCCATTTTAGTCGCCTTTTACGACATACATGAGCTACAGTGAGACTATTCTGTCATCCCCGGTCACCACACGAGTCTATACTTATAGAAGACTTTTGTGTGACAGGAATATCTGAAAAAGTAATTGCATATTATAGCTACCTCAATAAATTTCTGTAGGATGATTCAATAGTTGAAATTCATAAAACAACACACGTGAATATGATTTCTCATAATACACACAGTTAATGAACAGAAATTGTTTTAAAAAAAATCTAATCGTGAACTTGACACCCGATCACCTGCTTGCGGTAACAGCTACCTAAAAGTAAGTTATTCAAAGCTCAAAAAAAAAAAAAAGTGCTTTGCATTTCAAGGTATAAATAGATTAGTATAAATTTATAAAATGTTTCTTTCATATTAGAGGAAATTTTTCTTTTTATTTAAAACATTTTTTTATATTTAAAAAAAATTATTTAAATTATATTTTTTCATTATAGATTTATTTACATAACATAATTTATATTGATTTCAGTATTTTATATATTTCCTGTAGAAAAGGAACATTAAGGTAGTATCTAGAGTTCCTGCTGTTTCAATTTGTGAATTCTTTAAAGATTTGTTATAAATATTTGGCATAGCTTTTTTTTTTTTAATTCCAAATAATCAAAAATTGAAATACAGGCAGTGTGCAATTAATTCATTCAAACTCTGTCTTGTCATTTAATAGTACAAACTGATAAAATGTATCTGATTTACTTTACAAAAATGAATTTGAATCACTTATCAGGATAAATAAGAATATTTATGTAAAAATGAATAATAATTACAGTTAGCAAAGCGATATACGTTTAAAAAAATGCTTTTAATTATTTTGCAATTTAGTGTAATGTTTAGTTTTTTTTTTAGTTTTAGTTTTTATTAACGTCGCACTAGAAGCAACACGAGGGCTATTGGCGACGGACCTCGTAATTTTGAACCACGGTCAAGTGACGAGGACGACACCTGAGCTGGCACCCCCCTCTCCTAACATCCACACCACGCCAACGTTAGTGTAATGTAATGTTAACAATGAATTCAGTGGAGTAAAAATAATTTCATACATAACTAGAAAGAGGGTTAAATTCATTTTATGACCTAGTTTTCGAGTGCTACATTCATTTAATAATAATACAAACATTTAGAAATTTAATCCAATAAAATAACCTATACTATATTTTGCAACATGCATTTCCAAATAATTTTTCGAGCCTGTTTTATATCCGAAATATTTATGTTTGACCACAAAATATAAATAATTTTAACAATTTTTCATCGTATTAAACCAAAATAACTAAAAAAACTTATATTTTAGAGGAAAACGAAGTCTATCGTTTCTCAAATCTATTTTATTTATTCCTTATGAAAGGAAATGTACTAATTTGATAGCTGCCCTTCACATTTTAATTTCATAAGACAAGTATTTTAGTGAGATTATATAACGATTTATTTATTTTTTTTTAAATCGATGTCCGTGTAGTAATGATAAAAATAAATCATAGATCACAATGAAAGAAAACATACCTTTAAATATTTTTTAGCAATAAATTTAATTCAAGCAATTAAACTTTGTTTTGTAAGATTCCCACAATTTATGAAATAAACAGAGGTTAGTGAAGATAAAATCGCGAATAGCTCGATATCACAAATTTACTTTTTAGAGCATTTAAAAAGGGAAAATATCGCATTTTAAAATTTTGTGACATGAATTTGGTGCCTCCGGGATGCTGCATCTGGGGACATATGTCCTCCCTCAGCTACTCCACTATAAAAGTTTTCTAAATTAATTTTAAATTCATATTTTTTGAATTTCAAATTTTTCAGTTTGATTTTCACCTATTAATTGAATAGTCTTTAGGATTCAAGAAATTTACCCCCCTTTACTTAGAGAAGTTTTCATAAGACAATAGATGAAGAAAATTAAACAAAGATTTTTTTTTTAAAGCAGGTAGATACTCACAAAATACCTTGTTCTTTTTTAATATTTTAAAAATGCAAGTAATTGTATCATGTTATGAAGAGAAAAAATAAAAAAATTTCAATATAAGTATTATGATATAAAAATGTTTTACCTTTCAAAATTTACTGTTTTCCAACTGCAAATATAGATTAAAAATTTAATACATGCTTTTCTTTGCTTTTAAGATGGAAAATTGAAATTTACTGAAACAAAATTCAATTCAAGATTGTTTTTCATGCATCGCTTCAAATAAATATTCAAAGATTTTTTCATATTAACCTATGCATTTTTACTTCATTTGAATTTTGCTCTCAAAAGATTGCAAACAAGATTGAATTGTATGCTAATTAAGTTTAAACAATTTCTAAGTCTATATAAATAAATAATAAATTGTTATATTATATATAAACGATTTAATTGTGAGTACTTCGAAAGTATCCAATAATAAGAGAAACAATGTATGTCTTTAAAAAGTTAAGGTTTCAGTAAAATAACACCTTCACACACTGGTTATAAATAATTCATTTACATCCTCTTAGTCATTCAGCATTCAAAACATGGATTTTGTAGACATCTAAACAATTAAAATTCTTGCATGGAGGTATGTGCTACAAGAGTTCATGAGCAAAACTTAAAATTAAAAAAAGAAAAAGGAATAAAAAAAAGCAATACACATCTCACCAACTACATGATTATTCTCACAAAGAAAGAATATTAAGGAAAGTTCTACGAAACGAATATCAAAATTTAGAAATTCTGTAGGAGCTTAGAAGCACTAGATCAGATTATGAAATTTTATGAAAAGACTTTCAGGTTTTTAAAATTTATATTAATAATGTGACAAATTATATATCTTTCATTTTAGTTTTGTTAGAGCTGCATGAATTTAAAACACACACATGAATGAACATTTCAGTACTTTTCATTCACACTCAGAATTGTTCAATTACCTCATTAGTTAAATAACTTTATTTTGAAACTTTTCATGTCATAACATATTTTACATAAAATTATTATAATAGTTATATAATATTGGCACAATTTTTAAAGCAATTTCATTTACATTTCCTTTTAGAGTTAATTATAGAGACATGTTTTTAACTAGCCTTTGAATAGAGAATATGAGTTTCTAAGTTGAAACACAAGTTAAAATTCTTATGCTAGATTTCTCCACCCCCTCCCCTAAAAAAAAGGAGGGTAATTTATTTTTAAAAGCACCAGCATTGAAATAGAAATCACATAAATATAATGTAATGGTAAAATAAAATGACTCACTTTTTCATAAAAATAAACTATGGCAAAATTGCATTTGTACTGTATGATCAAATTAAAAAATTCAATTTTTTTTTTTATAATTCAATAACAACTTTGCTATAAAAATTAAAAACTGAAAATTTATTTGATGACAATAATCAAAGTTATTATGTTCTGTAATGACAGATTCCCCTTCATATTTCTAATAATGTCACAGCTAATTGACTGTCATTTTACTACAGAAAAGATTGTACTCTGTAAAAAAGTCATGAAGTTTTCAGATTGCATTTTCTTGCTTCTTACAGAACAGGAGTTTTATTTTTGGAAGCAAATAATTTTAGCTCTTAGTATTTTTTAAAAGTACACATATGTATACAAATAATGAAGCATAATACAAAACAATGGTCCTCTTTATATACACTTACATATGGATTTTCTGAGTTTTCTAAAATAACCAACATCAAGCATTAATCTTATTACATTTTAAATTTTTTCCTAATTAATTTTGCAAAGTATGAACTAAGTTAACATTTGAAATCTTTTAACTTCAATGACAATTACATTCAGACATAGCAGCTTTTTTTTTTTTTTTGTTCACATGTGAGAAATTTTTAATCCATCGGGTTAAAATTTCCATATTGACTAATTGCACAGTAATTTAAATATTGTGTGTTAATGATAGCAACAAATTATTTCATGGATTATAACTAATATCCTTTAGAGTTTGAATGAAATGTATTAATTCTATATCTTTTAATTTCAATCTGAAAGCAAAACATTTTACTGAATTTTTTAAATTTTGTTGAACAGTCTGATTCTGTTGACAATATATGAAATTATTTAAATACTCAACAAATATTGAGTTGCAAAAGTACCAGAAAGTTAAATATTGACCTCATACTTGATGGGAAAAAGCTTATAAGCATCATAATCTCTAGAAGTGGTAATCCTATAAAAATATTTATTTAAAAAAAAAAAAAAAAAGACTAAATACAGAAAAGAGCCTTTATATTTTCATAACCGACATGCAGATTTCTAAATTTCTTGGGTTTTCTGTAAATACATGATATATTTAAATTAATGACATGCTCCATAAGTGTATTAAACACAGTTATGAAATTTATAAAGAGGATACTGGGCAAAGATTACATTAAAAAAAATTTAGTTTATTAAATTAAAAGTAACTAAGTTAAAAAAAAAAAAAGAATTTGTACAAATATAATTACAATAACTCAAAAAGCATTTGCCACTATTTAAAGATTTTTTTTAAAAGTATTAAATAATATTTTTTTTTAAATCAATGATTATTCATATATATAAATCTTATTTGTATTTTTTTAAGATTTGGAGTTAAAAGGATTCTTCGATTAGTTAGAAATAAGATTTTTGTTCTCTGTATTTCTGTAACATATACTGTTTAAGAAATAATGGGATTAATTTATATTTTGAAAATACTAAACTTTTAAAAGTGAGGAGACTTTTATTCAATTTTTTTCAACCAATTGTGTGTCATTTAGTACAGCTCAAAGCTCAACAAAATAAAAATAAATATTATTAATTAAAATATAGACATAAAATGTAACAAATAATTTAACATCAAACCAATAAATAAGATCTTAAAATTCTATACACATGTATATGTAATACAAGAAGTAGCAATAAGAAGTAAGTTTAAATACAGGAAGGAAAATGAATTTAATACTTCTATATAAGATCTAAATTGGTCTAATTTGTGTTTAGCTTTTGATAACAATTTTTCAGAATTAATTAACTAAGTTGAATCCCAAACATTTAAGTGAACAAAATAAAGTCCAAATTTAACACAGATTTATGAAGGATTTTTCATAATTGCTGCAATGAACTAGCTTTCTCACTAAATTTCATACATCTAAAATATGATTTTAAATGTCTACAAGCATAAAAGCTAATATAAAAAAATGAATATTGAAACATTTAACAAATCTATAAAGTAATGTTTATTATTAATTAATTTTATTATCCTATTTGTCAGATGTCAAAATATTTAAATTTTTATTTTCCGTGAAGTTCTTGAAAGTAAATGAGAAAAACTAATAAAATAAATTTTTATTTCAGCCAATCTTTATATTAGTGTGTGCATTAATCTTGGTGTTTTGTTTTAAACTGTCTTTATTCCTATTGTAAAATTTATTCCTCTCCAAATGTAAAGACCATACTTTAAAACACACACATCAAAACAAATACAAAATAATTTTGCCTTAAAACTGATTATGATTAGTAACCATAATAAATTTAATCATTCATGATGTATGAATGCTATTAACACATCAAAGCACTTATGAGTACTTGGAATTAAAATTCTATTCATTCAAACAGCTAGAATGTTGAAAGTATAGTAACAAATGAGCAAAGTAAGCAATGATTGTAAAGCAACTGGGGAACAACTAAAACAGTTACATGGGGAAATATAACTCCTTAATTATAAAAAAAAAAAAAAAAAAAAAAACATTAATCAAAATAAAAATAAAGAGTGTTATAATTTAAAATTGGTTTTTGGATGGATTATAACATTATGAGTAATAGCAAGTAATCATTAAAAAAAACAGCCATTTGATTAATATAAAAATATGAGATATTTATTATAACAAAATTATAATTACAATCCCTTTGACAAAAAATCAACAAATCAAATGTTTATGTACATACACACAAAATATATAATAAAACATACATTTCTTAGATTTTTATATTATGCAAATTTTTCAAATACTCAATTATAGCATAGTGAGGAGGATATATATCCATCTCTCTCACTATATCCAACCATTTAACATCCACTGCATCATCACCGGCATCCAATGCAATATTTTCTGTATATTTCCCATTTTCATCATGAAAATTTATAGCATTTGTTTCAATCCAGGCATTATCAGTGTTTCTTGGATCATCTACATATCCTCTATAAACCTTCACAAAACAATAAATTATAATGCTCAAATTTACAATATATATATCTAAAAATTTGTTTTAATGTTTAACTCAGATATGTATTTGCATGTTCAAATTTTTTCAAACAACAGTTAGAGTCTACAAATTCAATTTAATATGAAAGAAAATCAAATCAATGATTAATTATTAATATTTTATCAAAAATGATGCTAATTATATGAATAATAAAGGAATTAATTATAAAAAATAATGCAAGTTTAAAATAATCTCATTCAATACCTACAAATCAAAATTTATCTATAAGAGTTGCTTATAAATTCCATTCTCAATTTTGGAAGAACATACATTATTTTTCCATTTAAAACTCAATTGCATTAATTTGTCATATCAAAAAAATATTTGAGCTATATGTTTAAAAATTACTTACATAAATTTTATATTTAATTACTATACCTGCTTTCCATCTGTAAAAAACTCTTTCAAAATCAGCTGAATTTCTTTGGACTGTTTTTCAACATTAATAGCTTCTTCAAAAAATTCTCTCAAAACAGCTGAAGATGAAGTTTCTTTGGGATTAGCAAAACCCTATATTTTGAAATGAATGAAAATTTAAATTTTTTTTCCACCTAAGAAATGAATTACATTAGTTAACTATTAAATCAATTTGAAAATGAATAAATCCTTGATTAACTTGGAAAATTTATATATACTAAATAAATTACCTCAATTTTTTTTTCCAAACTAAAAAGTATATGTCAGAGTTACTCTGCAATTTTATAGTTCTATATATCACAGTTTAAAAAATTAACATTACAATATTAGGTAAAAATTCTGTAATTTTTAAAGAAGTCCTTAATTAACATGGAATGTGAGATGTTGTTAAGTTTATTTAATGATAAAAATTCTGCCAGTAAAATAGGTAATATACAAATGAGCAGACTTTTTGACATGCTTATACAAAATTTTACCACAATTTTTAATACATTTATTAGTAGCAAGCAGATTTATTTGACTGGAATTAAACATTTCTTGCTAGTAAAAATTAATATAAATAATTTATATTAACTTTCATTTAGATTTTATTTTAAAGAATACCTGTTAGTTTTATTCATAATTCTAGTTCCACAGCTAATGTATAAACAATTTCATTTAAGCCTTTATAAAATATTCAAATATATATCCACAAATACAATAAATATTATTTTAATTTCTGAAAGTTTTTTAAAAATATTTTCATATAAGTTTAAAATACAAAATAAATAAATAAATAATTAATCCACAAGTGATGTTTTAATATTTTTTCTTCATGTTACAGTAAATTTCAAATTACTACTGTAGAAAAGTTGGGGTGTAAAAAAGGATAATTTATATCTCATGTTTATGTATCAAACTGGTTACCTAATGTATGTTACATTAAATACAAATAACAAAATAAATAGTTCTTTGCATTAAATGAGAAGGTACAATATGTTGGGCAGAAAGACACAGCTGGAAGCATTTCTAATAAATAAAATGAGAAATACAATTTACTGATGTAATGGTAAATTGAGAGAGAGAAGGAGGTACTTTCCACAAAATACACAAACATGTTACACGAGGGTTATTCCCCCCCCCAAGGTCTGATTGGTGACAAAAAGAAAACCACAGAGAAAATCAAAACTGTTTTATTCAGAACATTTAGATGCTCCCTCAAGCTACTTCTCTATGTAGTTGTAGTGTGGTCCCTATTTTCCAATACCCTCATCATCGAAAACCTATGCTATGCTTTGCTTTCAGATAATTTTCAAGACTGGTATGCAGCTTATTGTCTGAGCGAAATTTACGCCTTCCTAGCCAATGTCTCAAGTGAGCAAAAGAATGGAAATCAGAGGGAGTCAAGTCCAGGCTTTATGGTGGGTGATCAAACACATCCCACTGAAAATGCTGTAGGAGCATCTTTGTTGCAGCTGTTGTGTATGGCCATGCATTGTCACTCATTTAAGCTTTTCAGTATACATTGCTCATTTGTTGAAGAATTTCAGCTCCATTGCACTCCTCGGCCTGCAGAAACTTAATGACAGTCTGCACTTTAAGCTTGGTGAAAGAAGGTGTTTTTCGAAGCATGTTTACATGCTTACTGCACACTCAGAACTGACAACTATGAACCAATGCGATTGATGGGTGTTAGATATTGGGTTCTTTTCGAGGATTGGTGACCAGTGTGGTGTTCCAATGTTAAAATAATGATTGCAACATTCAGTCCCGATTTCCTTAATTTTAGTACACTAAGGGACACATCACAAACAAGTAAATTCACAAAGATTCAATTGGATTAAAAAAATACATCGTCCATCGTTCTTCCTTTCCAGACCACGTTTTTTTTCTCGTCCCGGGTTTCTTCTCTCTCCCCTGGTCCCTCGTCTAGCGTAGTCTAATCTCCCCTCCTGTTGCCAGGTCCTATTCTCTATATCTGACCCGCTGCCAGATCCTCATATCTGCTTGATCTGTTGCCAGGTGAGGGTGCTAGATTCTTACAATGGGTATACTAGAGACATTGTGAAACATATTTGCTCACAGCATCATTGGATTTTCATGAGTTTTCATTTCACAACTGATAGGATCCTGAAAAAAAATAGTCCTCATATCTTTTAAAATAAAATATGATTCTAGGGGGAAAACTGTATCTTCACTTACTCCAGGAATAGCCCATTTCTTACAATCAGAGCGTAAAATAGCAATAAATTGCAGAATAGGAAAACCATTTTCAGCATCAACCTGCTTCACACCATTAAGTCGCTTCCAACTAAAGAAGAAAAAAGAAACGTATATTCAATTTTAAATAACAAAATAAATATTTTGTCCATTATTTTATTGACAAATTTTAGAGGAATATAACTTATTTTTACAATCTAATAATCGAAAATAATTTATCTTGAATATAACTACTTATTTGAATATAACTCATTATTATACAATTATATAGCTACCATATTAAAGTATAAAAGCTTTGATATGATCTGTCTAAAATCAGTTTTTTAACATTTCAAAAAGTCAAAACATATTTTTTAAAAGAAATAATCAGAATGGTAGCAAGTATGATAGAGATAAATTAATGATTGACCTTTATAAACTTTTACATTTGTTAATATACACACATTTTATTATTTATATATATTTTATATTATATTATTTATATATATATATATACACACACACACACACTATACATACTTTTAACTATACATAATTTTTTAAATTATAGCTTTGAAGAAATAAAAATGGAAAATACACTTGAATGGAAAAATTAGATAATTATTTATTCTTTCCATGAAAAATAGAGTTTTCCCACAAGAGTAGTACATTAAGTAAAGGTAATGGAAAGCAACCATCAAATAAGTTTGTGCATTTTTCCTTTCAGAAAAAAAAAACACATATGAACATTTAGGCATAGTTGGATTTAATTGATTAGCAGTTTTATTAATATGACATTTGAAAATCAGGGCTATTAGTAGTAGGCATAGTAATTTTGATACACAGCCAACTGAGGCAATCTTCTAACTTCTACACCATACTTGTGTGAGGACTTTGAACATCATTAAACTCAATGTGCACCAGTCCTATTACAAGAGAAATCTTAAAAGGAACCAGGACTCGAATCCATTACTCAACTGAAACAATACCAGCTACGAGTATGTTGATATAACCACTCAATTACTGTGGCTGGCCTGAACTAGCTGCAATTTAAAGAGTTGACAATTTGTAAACACTAACAAATAACTTTAAAGTAGACAAAGATATAATCATCTAAAAGTAATCTATTAAATAGAAAATTTTAGATAAAGTAATAAAAATAGACGCTAAGAAAGTTCTAATTAGCTACTCTAAAAGATAATTTTAAAAGCAATTTATACCGTGTTACAATAGCATCACCAGCATGATTTGGGCCCCAACGACCAAGTCTGCCTCGTCCTGCAAGACCTGTACGTCCCTTAGGATTTAAAGGATAGCCCTCAACAACATCATATTTAATTAGTTCTTGTTGATCATAACTTCTTCGATCAATACCATCATCCTCTTCATTCCATTTAAATTTTGCACTGAAACACACAATCTAAATTTCATAATTCCATTTAACCAACACTTAGAACTTAACAAAAAAAATAAGTACACAACATCAAGTTTAAAAGTAACATAAAGAGCAGAATTTATAACAAATGAAAATGAGCACAAAGCAAACTAAGTAATTGCTAGAGTGAAACTTCAGAATACTCATACATAAATTATAACTTATTTTTAACTTGACATAAGAAAAGAAAAGTTGATTGGTTTAATTTATATCCTTTTATAATCAAATATTAATATTTCCATGGCAAAAACTTTCATCATGTGTTGCTTTTCACAAATAATGCATAGCCTTCTTTAATATATGCTTCAAAAGCTATTTGAATACATTATTAAAATTTCAGTTTTAAAATACTCATTCTTATCATCAGAGCAAAATGAAAATATCTCATTAACATTCATTATAAATGGAAATCTTGACAAATTTTGTGATTAAATTATGAAATTTTTAAAACAAATTCAAAAATGTTAAATTTCAAGTGTGACAATTTTGGTATAGTCTTTAGTGATGTCTTTATAGCTATATTTAAATTAATTTACATATTCTAAGTTTTACTTAAACTAAACCAATTATTATTGAAATTGACATATAGAGCATAATTTCTCAATATTTATTACATCTTTACGTCAAGAAATATTTTTTGTAATACTTGATGCTACTTCATTTTGTGATAAATTGAAATTTCTTAATACATAAATGAGTATTAGTGTCATTATAAAATGCATACTTTTTGTTAATTACTTCTGAACAACATAAATATTAAACAAAAATAAAATGATTGCATCTCTTCTAAAATCACTGCATTTAAGTTTCAAGATTACCTGCAAGTATAATTCCATATAATCACTTGGTTACAGAGACAAAAATTCCATGGTGATTAAAGTTTTCTGTAGAAAATTAAAGTTATCATTGTTTTAAGCAAAGCACTGAATAAATTAAAAATTGTAGTAAGTTAAAATCTAAAGAAAAATGCATTTTCAATACTAATACAGGCAATATATATATATCTGATACAGCATCATATTTATCTGCTTCAATAATTACTCTAAAAAGTAAATATTTAGTTTTATAGCTATTCATCAATATATTTTCCATAAAATCAAATTCATACCATTCTTATGAGGAAAAGAAAAAAAAAAAAAAAAATGCAAAAAATCCCTCACTTAAATCAATTGCTCCCACATAGAGAGTAATTCACTCAAATATTAATGGGGGTTCCCCCCCCCCAAGAATACAATATTTTCTCTTTTCAATTTTTAATATTTTTCACAGTACAAGCAACAACTATATATATAGTTTTGAAAGCAGTGATGCAGTAATTCATGTTTCTTACAATATTCTAAGAATTCATTGCTAGCTCCTATTTTAAACCGATATTACTCTATCCTGTACATCTTGATTTAACAATTAATTTAATTATTCTACCAGATTACAATTCTATCGTGATCAGTTAGAGCAGGGGTCGCCAAAGTGGTCTATATAGACCCCTAGGGGTCTATTTAACAACAGTAGGGGTCTATCTGACCCAAGGGGTCGAATGGGGGTCTATTGGGACTCGAAGGAAAAACAGTTCTTAATACGCAAATCACACATATCTAACTGCGTACGTAAAAATTTAAAATATTTTTATAATTGACTTAATATTATATTCTTTATAGAAAATATAATAAATCAGAAAACAATCTGCCCCTTTTTTCCTTATGTGTTTTCGTATGTATACTGTGACGTCACAACTTGACCTTGTGACCAGTTTGTATTTTGCACGACTCATAGTATGTAGCCAGAAGAGCGATTGAGGCTTATCCGTGTCTCTTGCTGGCGAACCCATCAAAATTTATTTAGATCTTCATTGCTACGTAAGGATTATAAGTATTTTTCAAATCTGCAACAATTAAAAATAAAAGAAGAAGACTTGGAAATATATACAAATCATCTTCAAAAATTAAGCGATGATTTTAAACTGCTCTTTGTTGATTTGGAAAACATCGACATCCCTGATTGGATTATTGCGCCATTTTCGGCGCAAATTGATAACGTCGACATCAACATACAAGATGAGCTTACTGAACTATTGTCCGATCTTGAAGCAAAAACGCTTATTAAAAATTTGACAATACATAAATTTTGGACTAATATAAATATAAAGCAAAAATATGTGAAACTTTACGAAATGGCTCAGCCATTTATGCTGGCGTTTCCAAGTTCGTATATGGTTGAAGCCGGTTTCAGTCACGTTAATTCAATTTTAACTAAAAACAGAAATAAATTAAATGTGGAGCTTCGAGGGGATTTACGGTTAAAATTGACTAATTTTGAACCCAATATAGCGAACCTTGCCAAGAAACACCAGGCACACTCATCTCATTAAGAAGTAAAAAATCTGTAGCTACTGTAGCTGTTTCTGATTTATTAAATATTTAGACTAATATATAGTTTTATTTTAATTACCTGAAAATTACCTTTGTGGGGGTCTATGGAGATTTCGAAAAATTATATAGGGGGCGATGATCAAAAAAGTTTGGCGACCCCTGAGTTAGAGTCTTAACAGTATCAATTAGTGATGGGACTTAACACATTTGTTTGGAAGTATCCATACCTAATATTTTATAGTTTAGAAAATCACTAGTTAAAGCGACACTTGTAATTCCACCTAAGGATTTATATATAATTCATATAAAACACATGCATATTGTTAAAAAAAAATCAATACATATTTTTACATCGGAATCTTATTACAATAAATGTGGCTGAGAAGATAAATACTGTAATTATATATTTCATCATGAAAACTCATTCATAAAAATTTTACTTTAAAATATCAGGATCAGCCCAATCAGCATTTTTCAGATGAGGAGCTGTATAGTTAGGTGGTGCATATTCAGGCCAGGGTCTACTCCAGGATACTTTATCATTTGGAACAAATAAACGCTTCACTGGATATGAAGTTGACATTCTACAAACTGCATTCATTCTTTCTAAAGAAGAATTTGCTACTTTACTATCAGAAACACTTTATTTACTTAATACTTAAAAACCATTTTGTATAGGAGAAATTTACATCAATAAAGTAAACATTTATATACATATATGCATATATATACACACACACTTGTACATACATATAATTGACAATTTACTCAATCTTGGTGATACAATGAAAAAATAATGTACGGCAGATATTACACAACCTATTGCATCAAATTACAAATCTGAATAATCCTCAGAATTTGTAAAAGCAAACACAGATGACAAAATTATTTTTGCAACTACTTGAAGAATAATATATATTATCATAATTAATACTTAAATGAACGTAAGTATATATATATTTTTTTCAACAATATATTTTTTTAATTCTAAACTCATTCATCAAAAAATTTAAACAGTCAAATTACTTAGCAAAAATCTTTCTCAATAAAATAAAATTAAATCTTATTGATCGAAATCAATACAAGTCAGAGGATCATTGCTGTGTTTACTTTTCACATAATTATATCACCAAAGCTTTTATAGTCATGGAGCATCCTTTCATGTAATTCAGATACAAATTGACACAGTTGTATAGTCGGTCTTCAAGTCTCAGTAAAATTTTCCCTCCCATTGCTATCCAGTAACAAATGCTAGGTTATACTGGAACAAAAACCTCCTTCGAAAGATAAAAGGATAATATATTAGACAAAATTTCTAAACTTCATGAAATTACAGAAAAATATACAGAATATTCGATCTTTTCCATTTCGCAAGCGCAAATCTCCCCAAGTAAGACTTTATTGGTGAAAACACACAGTTACCACATATTCCGTTCAGCGTCGATTTTATCATTTTTGGTGACTTTATCACTTGCACCAGCGAAATGGAAAAGAACTGAATATTCATTTATGACTATGAGATGGAAAATGAAATAATGTTTTATTGCTTCATTCTAACAAAGTATGGCAAATGTGTAAAATCATTTCAACCATAATAGTTGGTGCAATTTCAGCCAAACTTGCACCAATTATTTCGAATCCAATATTTTGGTAACATTTTTCAGGCTTTGCAATAATTGTTGATGGGATTTCAAACATACACCTAAATTATCAATACAATATCAATTTTCTTCCAATTTTTCCATTTAACTTCATCAGTTGTTATAAATATATGTATGGATTTTCCCTACAAATATATCATTGTTTTATTACTAAAGAACACGATTCAATTGAATAAAAAGGTATAATTAATTATCTTTATTAAAATTAGACATTTCTTTCAATTTTCGGGATAATCATACAGATAACTTTCTTCATAAACTCAAAAGACAGCAATTGTGACTATAAATGTAAAATTTACTTTAAAATAAATAGTTATTATAATCTTGAAAAATACACAAATTTGAATTCTAAAATACAATGAGTGTAGAAAGTATTCACATCAGAGCATTTTTGCAAAAAAGAACTACAATTTTTGTACACTAATTAAAATTAATTCAAAAGTTTACACCTAATAAAAATGTTTTACAAATAAAAGTAAGAGATAAAATAATTGAATAAGTAATGAATATTTTTTCCAAATATACAGAAAACTAAACTTAAAAGATAAGTGAATTCTTTGTTGGTATTAGACATTACTAATCCTGAAGTAAGTACACGATGATATAATGTAATTTAAATTTCATATATTATGAATTTTTTACATTTGTTGTAAATCTTAAGATACCTGTTATTTTAGGAGAAAATAGATAAGAAAGCTTTATAACGATAGTAAAACATGAAATGAAATTTCACAAATATAGTTGGTAGACCAGGTTCCCCAATAGAATCAATTATTCTAAAATACCATAAATATTCCTTGCCCGGGTCGACCATCTCCACTTAATTTCATTGATTAATTGAAGAAAAATCCAAAAATAAGTGCTTGCAAGCTTACAGCAGAATTAAAAAGCAGAGTAATAGCTTTATCAGAAACTACATTTCAAAATGCATGTAGGCAACAAGGTTTTCACAGTTATGTAGTCCAAAAAAATTATTTGTGAATGGAAGGAATCAGATACTATAATTACTCTTGGCTATAAAATTATTAAGTAAAAACCTAGAATTCTGGGGAAAAAATCTGATGAAAGTAAGCTTTCATATTTTTGGATCCGACAATGGTATAAATTAAAAAAATATATATACAAGGAACTTAAATCCAACAATGAAACAAGGGGGAAAGGGTGTTTGAGGTTGTAATAGTAGACAAGTGTCAGTAATTTAGTCCCAATTCATGGAATCATGAATTACCCACTTTATACAGACATTTTGAAGATTTACAGTATAATGCAACAAAAATGGGTCTTTGTGGTGATTACTACATTTTTATATACGATAATGATCCAAAACATACAGCCTTAGGTAAAACTGGTGTTTAGCCCATACCCATGGCACGATTTTCAAAGTTGCCAATTTAGCAATTTTTGAAATTGCACCTATTATCTATAATATCTGCATAATGCTAAATGAAATAATACGAAAAAAAAATTTTGGTTCAAATCGGGAATAGAATGTCCCCTAAGTGATTGGCAACTTTTGGGAGCGATAATTGGCAATTTAGTTCATGGTAACCCAAAGCATACTTAATGCTTAAGTCACGCTCGTTTGGCAACCTATCTAGGAAGTCGCTAAGTTTCGTCGCCAATCTCCTAGGGGACACCCTATTCTCAATTTGAACCAAAAACTTTACTAACATATTTTGACTATGATTCCAATAAATGTTTTTAAAACTTCATAATAATCACTTGCATAAATTTAAATTCATTTGCTTTCACAAATAATAAAAAAATGGATGCAAGACCTGTTGTTGCTTTTATGCTACTTTCTCACAAATTAAACTATATTCATATTATAACTACATATTTTAATCAAAATAAAAATTACATATAATTTATTTAAAAAAACTTCTCAGAAATTGAAACAAAAAGTACTAAACATTTACTACAAAACATAACTTCCCTTAAGATAGCATATTAGAACTCAAAAGAGTTAAATAAAAGAATACGAAAAAAGTTTGATTAACCTGCTTTGTCGATGGATCCAAGAAATTTGCTGAGAATTTAAACATTACTATTTTCACAAATTTAGATGCATCTACTTCTACACATATTCCAGGACCTCAAAGTTTCTAGGTTTTATCAAACATACTTAAAAAAAAAGATTACCTTTCTTCTAGTAACATCATTCAAATGAGAAAACATGAAAAAATATCAGAAAAAAATACACATTGAATTTAGTCGTTCACTTCATTATCTTAACTAGCAAAAGTTTTGAACCAACTCCAGGCACAAATGCTAAAAAAATCCCCTTTGATTAGCCAAAGAAACCCTTACAAAATCTTAATATATACACTGCAACCCCCAGAAACCAATGACGAGCACTTAATTAGTAACCAAGAAGTAAAAAGTTTAGGGTTCCCATGTATAACAGTCATGCCTAAAAAGAAAAGTGAGGATTGCCACATTTGGCAATCTATCTCAAAAAAATATTTCTGTCACCAAGGATGTGGCTAAACTGCATTCCAACCCAGCATTGAATCCACAGCTTTTGAACTTGGAAAACACTCATATTACTGAAATTTCCTCCTCAGTCAACAGACAGCAATCTCATTGAACCTATATGGAAATTTTCAAATTAGAATGTTCAAACTAAGTTGATATCCAATAAAAGCATAACTAAATGTTCAACAAGAATGGAACTATCTTTATTGTTCAAACACATCAAATTTGGTTGAATCCATATAAATTAATCACATCAATTTTGACTCAAAAAGGCTTAAAACAATTATTCAAGATAAAGGATATCCAACAAGGCAATTATAGAGTGCTAGTAGAAATAGTTATGCAATCCTTCTCCAGTTACATCTAAAACAGGAGGAAACCCTAGGAATAACTCTTAAATTTCAACCGAAAAGGTATTCATATCAGTCATTCGGACTAGAAATGATCTAATGTACAGTCTACCAAGCCTTTGAGACAGAATGGTGAAGGGTTTTGTGCAAGAGCAGATGTTGCTATGCTGCAATAAACAAGATTTAACTGTGGTCTCATAGACTAGAAAAAAGACAAAAATTGATTGATGAAGAAGGTAAAAAAAAAAAAAAAAGAGAAGGATCGCTAGGGTAACCTGGGGGCGGGGATGCATCACCCATGTTTACCGAAGACAGTAAACCCTATAGGTAAGAAAAGGATCACTACAGTGCCTCGGAACATGATGCCCACACCTACCTAAAGAAGGCAAATTCCTGATATAATCCCCAGGCCTGGCTATACCGCCAGATGCTGGGTACTCATTTTAGTCATCTCTTACAACATACATGAGCTACAGTAGGACTATTCTGAAATTTATAGTCACCACACAGGCCAAGCCTTGAATTTTTACCTTGAGTTAGTAAAAAAAAAAAAAAAAAAAAAAAAAAAAGGAAGACTTTTGCGAAGTAAATTTTTTTTATTATTGATTTTTCAAAATAAGTTATATTATGTTTTAAAAACCTTTTATGTAATTTTGTTCAGAAAAAGTTATATTTTTTATTTAAAAAAGTACCACCCTGAAATATTAATTTTTATTAGTTGATATAGTATTTATTGAAATTTGTAAGTGTATGAACAGTTTTGGAAGTCACTGTATTTGTAATTTTAATTCCAATATGCAAGGTATATAGAGCTCAAAATTGTGTTTAACCCTAAATTTCCAGGGCTGGCAAATTATGTATGCCAGTGACACAGTTTTTAATGTGAAAGAGAATCCACCAATCACACACAAAAAAAAAGACCTGTCTCACTTCTATCCTCCCACCTGCTCTTCCTAAACATGTAAATCCCCTTGCCAAGTCTCAATTGTATTTTTAGTTGGCAGAAAGTTGATTTATCTTCTCTATGTCGTTCAATTTGGTGTTCTCTGTATGCCCTTTCCCTTCCAAATATGTCACGACCAGAAATTATTCATCTACGTGATTTTGAAAAATTTTCCGTGAAGTTGAGGAAGATGAGAAACAAAATTTAATGTATAATTGCTTTAATATTGATGAACCATGATCTGATAAGACACCATGATTTCATGAGTGACAGTGAAGTTTATTGGCACAAGAGCCAGATATGGTTATGATGCACCAGACAAGATTTAACTGTGGTCTAGATGTGAAGAAATGACAAATTGGTTGACAAGAAGGAGGGTCGAAATCAGAGAAGGATCGCTAGAGTATCCTGGGAGGCGGGTCACCCCTGTTTAACAAAGACAATAAACCCCATGGGAAAAAAAAAGATCACTAGGGTGCCTCAGGGTCATGATGCCCATACTTACCTAAAGAAGGCAAGTCCCTGAGGTCCCCTGATATAATCCCCAGGAGCAGGGTGCCCGGCTATACCCCCAGACGCTGGGTACCCATTTTAGTCACCTCTTACGACATGCACGAGCTACAGTGGGACTATTCTGTCATTCCCGCACCGTGATTTCATATCCAACAAAAAAAAAATTAATGTGTTATTCTTCTTGGCACAATGCAAATCAATTAAATTTATAAAGAAATTTAAAAAATAAATAAGTAAAATCAGATATAATTACATATAATAAATTCAATGTTGAAAAGGGTAGATGCAGTACAGCAGCTTTGCGACAACAGCGCCGTAGCCCCCAAAACAAACAGCTGTACAATAACAACCTTTTTAGCACTTCAAATGCAGAAATCCTTTTGAATTTTCCTGAACCCATCTCCCAAGTTCAGAGGGAATGTTCTTAAAAAACTTAGCAATATCTCTTATAAAGATGTACTTTCAAGAATGTGTAAAATTACTATATAAAGATGTACTTTCAAGAATGTGAAAAATTGCTAAGTCCCCTTGTATACTTAAAAGCTATTATTCATAGACTGCTTCCCATGAAAGTTATGAATGAGGAACATGAATTACAACCACCATTGAAAATCAAAAGAAATGCAACTGAACTTCATGCAGCAGAGCTAAGAACAGTTACACCACACGATTAGTTGAACAATGTTCCGATTTTATTTGCAAAGGTCATTGGTACTTTTGGAAGAAATCATTGGTACTTTTCCGTTAAAGGCGGCTGTAAAAAAAAATCGTCAAATCGCGTTGTGCGAATTCACATCTCTCGCAACGCAGTACTTCTGCGGTTACCCGTGATATCGATCCCGATTGGCGGGAAAAAAATCAACCATCGACAACGGCCCCTTTCAACGGATAAGAACCAAATCATTTATCAATGAAAATGATGGCAGAGAGGAAAATGATGGTTTTCTGAGCGTAATACCTATTTTAGTTATTTGCGAATTTCTGTACAGTTCTTTAACCACAATTTCTAAACACCTGTTTAATTTTTCAACTTTATTTTATATTTTTAGCCTTTATTTAATTTCTTTCCGATTCTGTTTATACTTCGAAGTTGTTTGGCTTTCATTTTAGGTTAGTTCTTATTTGAAAGTTCTATTTTACCAGGACATCGCAAATGGAGTATGCCAGTCCGTTTTTTAACATGTTTTACCAAATTTTCCAATGTTTAATTCCCAATCATTTTCTACTGAAAAAGGACAACGTTCAAATCATTCCAGCAGCTGATTTAAAAGATGAAAAAAAAAATCTTAATGTACAAATGACATTCCTTACCTTTTTTAAATAGTCCTTATTGTACAAAACAAATATAACTGTTGATTAAGCATTCAAAAAATAGTCATATATGCGTTGCTTAATATACACACAAACCAAAATTATAATAAAGAATTCATGAGTACAAATTTAAGATAAAATTTTTTGTTCGCATTGAATGCTGAATTGATTCATTGATTGAGTTGTAAGGGGTGTAAATGCCGGTATGATGGTTCTGTTTTTATTCATTCACTGTTTGTTTTTAATTTTGATTATTAACAACAAAAGGTAATATCCCAAATTGTTGTTGTTGTAGTTTTTTTTTTTTTTTTTATCCCAGCTTATAAATTAGCGGTGAAAAGGTAGTAGCACAACCACTTGGGTGATTTCAAAAATCGCCAAACTTGCAATGTTTTGGCGGAACGTCCGAGAAGCAGAAAAAGGGAAAATAAGAAAAAAAATTTCCTCACCTATTTTTCCGGTGGATTCTAAGAAAACTGCTCTAATATCTAATGAAATTTTTATTGTTCGAAAGCATTAATGCTTGCAACATCAATTATTCCTTTTTCGGAAGTCTTTCAACCACAATCGAATTTTCATTTAACTAAAATTCATTCATAAGCACCTTCCAAAACTAACTCCTGTTTCTCAATGAATACAAACACATAAAAGCAAATCTCGATTTCTGTTGACAAAGCAAATAACAAAATTCCCTACTTACCTTCTAAATGACATTAATATTTATCACAATTTGTTCATTTTCTTTAAGATATAATCACATGGTCTCACATTACCATGCACATTTAAACAGATCTCTCTCTTTCGAGAGAATATTCCGATAAAAAAAACTCATTCAAACATCTACCAAAAGAAATCTAGCTACTCAAAGAGCGTCAAATAGTCATTATTGACAAAAAAAATATCTATTGCGTCAAAACATAACGATATACAACTGGTTTTTCAATTCACTTTTAAACTATTCAAAACGCAATCTCGTTACTGGGAACAAAATAACCCATGTAATTTAATTATGGAAAAATATAGAACCTTTCCTAACACTTCTACAAACTTAATGAGGATTTTCTCCATATTTCTTGCAACCTAATCATGAACAAGAAGCTTTCCTTCTTTTTTTAGAAAAACATTTAATGTACATTCACTTACCTCTTTCAAACTCATACTTGCAGCCATTGTAAGTAATTGGAATCGGGAGAAAATACTCAAAATTATGACAGGGATTAATACAAATCAATCCAAGCAGGCGAAATCATAGAAATAATCCAATAAGAGAAATCCACAAATACTCCAAAACGGAATAAAGAGTCATCATTTCCATTCGAAGTAGTCCAAGAGTAAAATAACGGCAGATCTCGAATATTCTAGAAATTTTCAAAAGTTTCAGTTTAGTTTTAGTTTCAAAAGTTTCAAAAAGTTTTAGCGACCTCGTAAAAAGTCGGAATCTCTAATTGGCCAAAAATTTGTAACGTAATCAACGAACTCTTTAAAAAAAACAAAAAATTTCGTAAAAACATTCGAAAGTTTCGGATTTGAAAAGAAGGAGCTAAAATCAATATAACATAATTGGCTGAAAAAACCGTTATGTAATAAGCAATTCGTCTGCGTTCTGTCAGAAGGAAGTGGTTATTAAAAAAAAAAAAAAAAAAAAAAAGGAAGAAAGAAACTAGAAGCTGAACTTTTCTAACTTAAATTGAAAATTAAAAGGGGTGCCACGTCTAGAAGCTTCACAGCGCAGAGAAAATAGGGTAGCCATATTTGTCGAAATATCTCCAAAAAATCGCGTCGCTAAGAGTGGTTGTGCTAAACTGCCTTCCAATTAAATTAGCATCGACGGTCAGATGTGCAGGTTGACAATTCAGCATCCTACTCTCCACAACGAAGAGAACTTTGGTCTATGACGGATTTAACATGCTTCATTCCTTACCCGAACGATGTTCGGGTAAGGAATGAAGGTGATGAAGTACTCATTTTGAATTAAATCTTACCTGTTAAATCCCAATTTAAGTATTGAAAACAATTGAAAATCAGTTTTAAGTGTAAAAGATAGTGTGCAAGCATGCCAAACTACGACCCAAAGAGGAATCGTACGCACTACGTAATAATGCAATACACAGACGCTTAATCCGACCTGCCACTTTGCTGCTTATTGACAGCACTCGAAATCTTTCAAATGTCTATGGTGCTGTAGAAAATTAGATAACAGTCCAAGAATATTATCCAACTTTCCGCCTGAAAACAAATTTGTACATTTCCACGTTGATTCATTTGCCCCAATAGCATTAATCTGGCAGTCGAAATAAACAATTTGAGCCCTATTGCATCAAAATTTGTTATTCTTACCAAAATACTCTTCAGAAAAATTTACACTTGAAATATAAGTAGTGTAATATTATTTAAACTATATTTATAGAGTTGTCCAAAATATTTGAGATTTAGTAATTATAGATTTGTTAATTACGAAATTTATGTTAAAATGCTTTGTACATTTTTGGCTAACTTTAAGAGTGTCATTATTGGATTTATATTATTCGTTTTAATTATTGCGTTATGTTTGAATTTTCCTTTATTTGTTATTTATCCAAAAAAGTAAAGACAAACATTTGGAAAATGCTTTTTATAACAGATTTTTTGTTAATTTTATGCTATTTTGTAACTTTAAGATAATTAGTGTATTTAATTTCCAAATTATTTGTACATATTGAATCCGAAGTTTTCCTTTGCTTAACAAGTTTTTTAATAGCTAAAAAACTTGTTATTTACTATCATAATTTAATGTGTGTATTTGAATTCCATTTGTATATGTCAATCATAAATTGGAACATGTTTAGTGAAATATTAATTTTGTGCGTATATTAATTTCCTAAATTTGTGAGCTGTAGATCATTATCTCAAATGAATGTTCAACCGAATTATATACAAAATTAAAGACTTTGTGTGATGAAAGTTACATATAATAGCAACAAACTTTCTGATTCATTTAATCAGAGAACAACATTGCATGTGATTTCTTATGATAGGAAGCTATGATCCCCAATCACTTTTAGCGACATTTGTATATGTACCTCTTTTTTAAAAAAATTATTACTAATTGGTTTTATTAACGTCGCGCTAGAAATATTAAAGAACGAACACATACGAAATATAAAATGAAAACATTCCAAATGTTTATACGCATGTAATACACTCTATAACAAAATAAAAAAAAAAAAAAAGAAGAAGAAGAAGGACGCACCAAGAAAGAGTTGTCCAATGGTGACAAAAATTGGCGGATAGGAACATTATGTACAGAATAGAAAATAATTAAAATTTCAGAAAAAATTGAATGATTTATTTTAGAGTCACATAGTTATAAAGTAACGAGCTCAATATGGTGTTGACCCACCTCTAGCCTGGATGGAAGCTGCCACATGACGAGGCATAGAGTGATAAAGCTCCCTGGTGGTCTCCAGCGGTATTTCTTGCCAAATTTGCTAAAATTGTCGGGCTAGGTCTTCAACATTACCTGGTAGATGCAGTCGCCTTCCCATCATAGCCCAGACATATTCGATTTGAGAGAGATCTGGCTGGCCAAGGAAGCGCTTGACAAGCATGAAGATAACTCATAGCAACACGTGCCGTATGTGGTCTGGCATTATCTTGCTGAAAAATAAGGTCTGGGTACTGCAAAAGGAACGACAGCTAAACAGGTCTCAGAATGTCATCGACGTACCACTGTGTTATAAGTGTGCCTCTAATGACGACCAAAGGGGTCCGACTATCAAGGGAAATGGCACCCCGACCCTAACTCCTGGATGAGGGACTGTGTGGCTTGCAATAGTGAAAGCAGGATATGCACGCTGCCTGCCCAGGCGTTTCCAGACACGTCTTCGATGATCGACAGAACACATTTGGAAGCGATTCGTCGCTAAACACTATATGTACCCAGTCAACATCATTCCAATCCGATCGAGCCAAGAACCACTGTAATCTGGCTCGACAGTGTGCTTGCGTGAGTGGCAGATGGCGTAAAGGTCGGTACGAGAATACGGTTTGAAAATAAGTGAGTCCAATTTCAACATGTAGAAATAACGCTCTAAACATCTACATTCTGATCTGCCCAAAGGTAACCAATCTTGAAAAAATACCATTGTTGCTGGATTTCAGCTACGTCGAATGGCATGGCCGCAAGTGAGCACGGTCGCAAGCTCATGGTCGAATTATTTCCAACGAGTCGTGATTCCCTCAGGGGCTTGCCTTCTTTATGCAAGTACGGCCATCACGATCCCGTGACAACCTAGTGATTTTTTCTTTTGCTTTGATTTTATTAACATCGAAATAGAAGCAACACGAGGGCTATTGACGACGGACCTCGTAATTTTGAACTTCGGTCAAGTGACGAGGATGAAACCTGAGTTGGCACCTCCTCTCCTAATTTCCATAACACGCCACGGGAAGACTTTGGGCCTCGACAGATTTAACGTGCATCAGCCCCGGATACACGGCGGGTCTTTAATGGCATCAAGGCTTGTACCCGCGACTCGACGAAACCCGCTGGCCGCGACCATGATTTATCTTATATAAGGGGTTTACTGTCTTTGATAAACATAGGCAACGCTACATCGGGATACACTCTGATCTTTCTATACTTTCGACCATTCTTCTCGTCAACCAATTTTTATCCATTTTCCATTTTTTCAAACTTCTGACCACAGTTAGGTTGGGTTACCACACAAACTTCTAAGCGCAGCATAGCCACATCTGGTTCTTACGCCATTTAACTCTACTACACTCACAAAGGAATCCTGATTAAACTCCTGATACCACTCAAGACCTGTTATGTAGCTATTTCATGTACTTTAAATCTGTCGAGACTCAATGTCTTCACACTGAGGTTGTGCGGACGTTGGGAGAATTGTGTGTTAGCTCAAGAGTCGTCTTTGTCACTTGACAGAGGTTCAAAAACAGGAAGCCTGTCAGCTATACTCCTCTAGTTACCTCTAAATGCAACATTGATAAATCGATGAAATCTATCAAGTCACCAATGATATAATTCATAGAGTCTTAATACATGCACGACTGAGTACATATTTTTTGAATTGTTTTTTTTTAATTCGAATGAATTTAACGGAAAAATTATTTCTGTCAAACATTCTTCAATAGAATTACATATACTAAATTTTAATAGTTTATATTTACTCAGAGTATTTTTGAGTAGCTCTGATACTTTGAAATCTGTCTTTTACGTATTCAAGCCCTTTCTTAAGAACAAAAACTCTAATTATAAGCACTAACTGTTCTTTGAAGTTATGAACTCTCCAAGTCAACTGTATGCATTTACCTGTGTGAAAATATTTTATGTTAACCTTTTTAAAAATTTGTTTTCATGTTGTAACATTATTATTATTTCCCATAAATTTACGCGTATAAAAGAGAGCCCAGCATCAAAATCTCTTTTATGTGAAATAAAACTAACATGAAAGTACTTTAATGAAATTGCCTTTAGGAATGAGAAATTCAATTTTAAGTGGACATTTAATTTTAAAAGTTATACATAATTATGAATTCTGAGATACTAAATTAATTTAAGCACATTTGAGATAATAATTCATATTGTTATGAGCTTTCAACGACGCTTCCCTGCTCGATTTCTCGTGTAAATGAAAAGAAACATTTGCAGATGTTTGTCAGATTCCAAAGAAAGCTTACTCTTTAACTCCCGATCTTGGAGATGAATTTGGCAACTTGGTGACAAAATGAAAGTTATTAGGAATGTTGGAATAAAATTTTATTTTATTAAAAAAAATATGAATTATAATAAATGGACAAAAACATTTTGCATCAGATCATCTTTATTTTCACTAAAACTACTATCACTATCATCTTGTAAATTAATAACAAATTTTTGAATAGTCTCATCTCGTACACATTCTTTAATGAAGTCCTCTTCTTACAATTTTTCAGCATGTTCAACACATTTTTTCCAGTCGTATACAGACGCGTGACACAGAGCTTCAAGTAATTTTCTTACATCTTTAATTTTAAATGTATTTTTAGCAGCAACTTTACCTTTAACTTGTGCCCATATCAGTTCAATAGAGTTGAACTGGCAATAGTAGGGAGTAAGTCTTATTACTCCATATATTATAAGTCTTATTACTTCATAATTATATATAGTGACTTCGTGCATCCAGAAAAGTCTATTTTTTTTAAGAATTCTTTTCTTATTTTACTGCAAGTAGGATTCTCCCCTCTGTCATAAAATTCTTACACAGATCGCTGAACAACACTTTTCTCGAAGTCATCCAAATCTGCAACAGGTCTTTTACGTTGACATTTTTTTTCGGCGATTCGAAAATTGGAGCACTGTTCTCAACATTGTAATTCACAGTTCTGTAGAAACCCCCACATGCATCTACAATAACATTTTGCGTTTGCAAAAGCAATTCTTTTACTGTTGTATTTGGCTGAGATGAAATAAGCCCTTTCAAAGTTTAGATTGTTTTCTAACATCAGAGCTAACCATGACAAGAAATGAAAAATAGAAATATGACTAAAAATTATCAGAAATAAGACCTAAGAAAGCAAAAAAGAATAACGAACAAGAATGCAAAAACGATCTACTGGAACTAAATAAAACACGTCCAAACTCAAAGGAATTCAGACCTTGAAAATAAGTGCAAGGTGTGAATGAAGTGTTGAAAATAAGTGCAGTGGTGATGGTACCTTTGTCGCTATCATTGTAACAGATGGAGGGAGAAACGAAAATAAGTGACCTTGACTCGCCTATTCTAAAATAACAGACAATGGTGATTTTCTGTCTGTTTATGCTGCTAATTTGAACAAATGTTGTTTTTATTCTTGTCGTGCCGCTAACTGAACAAGTTCTGTTACTTGCTCTTCGTTTTTCCTTAAATATTTATGAATAAAGAGTCCTTCTCAGCATCCTCTTGATTGGACTGCTTTCACAGTTCACCCACAGAAAAAGTTTTGTAACAATATGAAACAAACTCAAATGTGTAGCAATTCATTCCGTAGAAGCAAGCTTGTGTAAAAATAAGAAGTATTTCTTATGCCTCCATCCATATATGCTATAAATAGTAAAGTTATTTTATTCAATTACAAACTTCATAAATGCATTTTTAAAAAAAAGTTTCCCTTTTTCATGTGCTGAACATTATGAGTATTTCTCAATATATACGAGGCGTGGATATTAAATAACGAGACTGCTGCTGTAAAACAATTTATTTTGATTTCCTACATATTTACTTATTAGCACTTTTAACAGACACCTTCCTCTGTCCCTGAAATGCTCCATGCGACTCTTCCATTGTTCGAAACAGTGATGGAAGTCTTCTATCAGTTTCATCAGCATGCGTGCCGTATTCTCTTTCACAACTTCAAAGGACACAAATCTTATTCCTTTTAATATAGATTTCACCTTTGGAAACAAATTGAAGTTGCATGGCGCAAAATCTGGCGAATAAGGAGGATAGTCTAACATTAAGATGTTATACTCGTCTGAAATCTTTTGACAGACAATGCAAAAAGAGTCGGAGCATTGTCTTGGTGGAAAAATTTGCAGTACGAATTCCTTGTCAGTTCCTACAGTTTCAGCAATCACACGAATACTTAACCGACGGTCAAATAAAACCAGATTACCAATTTTTTCGATATTGTCATCCGTTTTGAAGTGGAAGAGTGACTGGCGCGTGAATTCTCTTCAACGCCTTCTCGGCTATCTTGAAAACGCTTAAACCACTCTTGAAACGCGTGCAAGGGATAAACATTCGTTGCCACACACTTCTTTCAATAAATTATAAATTTCAGTAGCGGTTTTTCCAAGTTTCAAGTGAAATTTCACAACAATTCGTTTCTGTATTATTATACTTATCATTTTTCCGACGAAACAAATAAAAAAATTACTCTAATGCGAACGATGGTTACGGGTGTACAGATTTGTGAACAGAAACGAGAGGTACTGAATTCGAAAGGAAAGGCTTCACGGTAAGCAGCGGTCGGTCGCTGGCGTTTGGCGCATGAGATTTTCTTCTGTAGAAGCGTCAGTCTCGTGATTTAATAACCACACCTCGTACAGCATATTAGTTTATTACAGTGTTTCCAACAGGTTGACTCAGTTAAAATATATTTCTTCTCTTAATTTTAACAGAAAGAGAAAAGCCGAAATGAAAATATTTAAAAAAAATCTCAAATGCCGAATTAATGGTATGTTATACTTTTTTAGCAGTTATTAAGGTCTAATTGTTACGCTCTTCTCACTATTTCCAAAGCACCCCTTCCTACAGTTCTTACCTTGCCAGTTTTGGGTTCGGGAGGGATTTCTTCATAACTATCTCACTGTTTTTCCTTTCTTTGTTTTTTTCTATTTGGAGAGTCTTTCCATTATCCACTACCTATGGTCTTGTTGTGTCCCGGACTGGCAATCGGCAGTCGTAAGGAAAGGATAGTGGCAAGGTTTAGCCAATCTTGCTCATATCGTACCTTACAGCATCATAGACCACCCATCCAGCCTTTTGTAAACTAATGAAATCATTTGCAATTACAATAAAGAATATACATTATTGTATGAGCTGTTTTTAACTTGTTAATTATCTTCTTTTTCATCGCTACTCGCTTTAATACTTTTAGACATACTTATATTTCGTTGAATCACTGTCGTTGTTGCGACACGATCAAACTCCATGAGAGGTAAGTTTATCTGTTGGAGAGTGGTAACAGATGTAAGAGAGGGAAAAGCTGTAACGGTTGTTTTTTGGAAAAAATGATGGCGAAAGAAAAAAGCGTTTAATGTTTGTGTTGTGCTGTTTTGATTTATATATATGTTTTTGATGTTTCCTTCAGTGTTGTCATCTATGAATAAAACTGCCTACGTTCATTTTCACAGTAAATACTAATAGGAACTACATTTTTGGCGCTCCTGGGTGGGCTTGTTTTGTTTTGGAGTTTGATAACGATAAGAAAATTGAATTTTCATTTTGAAGTTATTGGTATAGTTAGATCTTGAACATAGACATTTATCATTGAATGCATGAACTAATTTAATAAGATAGTAAAAATGAAAATTACTAAATGAAATAAAACAGCACAGCGTACTTCATTTACGAAAGCATAATTGGTTTATAGAATTAGTCATCATTGTCCAACAGAGCTTCTATTAGTGCATAGGTTTTGTTTGTCTTGCCTTTTGCTGATTTAATTTTGGAAATGTTCTTGAGAAGTCCTGGGAGTTCTTTGAATATTTCTGTTAGAGTTTGGAACATCTCTATGGCTTGAAATAAGTCAGGTGTTTCCTCTTCTTCTTCTATTTGTTGCTTTTTGTTCTTTTGTTGCATATGCTTGTTTGCAAGGTTTATTACTTTGGTTCTATTGTTTTTGTTTGAGCTGGTGGTAGGTTTTTCTTGTTTTTGTGGTGAGGGTTTGTTTCTGGTTCCTGTGGCTCCATCTGTTTTTTGGAAACAGCATTAGCAAAAGTGAAGTTTTCTTTGATCAAGTTTTGTCCTTTGGCGATGATGTTTTGCTTTTTCGGAGGTTTTGGGAACTTTTCGCATCCTCTATATGAGGCGAGGTGTCCCTGATGGTCGCAATTAATGCACTCGGGGTTTAATATTCTTTCTTTTATTGGGCAGTCTCTGGTGAGATGAGGCTCTGCGCATTTCAGGCATCGTGGGTTTATGTGACAGTTTTCTGCCGAGTGGTGAAAAAAGTTACACCGATAACATTGTGTAACTTTACCGCTACCTCTGTAACCCTCAATTTTGATGTTCATGTAACACAGTTTGGAGATTTCAAATATTTTCTCGGCTTCTTGTGTTCTCGGTAGAGTAGCAAGATAGACCGGAAGTGGAAGCTTGGTTCTTCTGTTTGTAAGTTGTACTACACGGATGGGGTTGAAACCTAATTCCAGTAGTTCTTTAATATCTTCTGGATCAGTTTCCCGTGGAAGTTCCTTAATTATGGCCTTCACAGGTCTTTGTTGGACCGAGGGAATAACGTAGTATTCGTACTCGGCTCTGGTGGACAAGTATTGGACTAGGTTTCCATATTCGTCTGGGGTGTCTACATATAATTTAATATATTCCCCTGAGAGCTTTGTGCGAAGGTCGGGGATAACAAAGTGTATGGCCTGAAGTTGCTGCTTGTAGTTGTTAATTTTTAACAAATTATTGGTGGAGGGAGTCGCTCCTTGGGTGGGAGGACGACCTCGTTTGTTTGAGTGTTATCTGATTCTTGAATTTTTAAATTTTGGAATTTGTTCTGGGTGGTAGTAATTCTAGTAGATTCGGTGATGATTTGTCTTTTAGCTGTTTTTTTTTATTTGGGGGAGTGAAGAAGCCGTCTTCGTCTTTCCTTTTTAAATTTAAGTTTTTAGTTGGTGTGGTAGATAGAGTGGTGTGAATGTGACAGACAGAGACAGAACAAGTAGGAAGTGATGAATACTCACCCTCCGCTGCTGTCAGATCATCCTGGGCCTTGGAGTGGAGTAGGAGCGGAACTGCTCGTCAGATTCGTCATGGTCGGGATTCCTTCGGTTAGACTGGATAAGCATATTTATTTTGTCTCGGTAGTGGACGAGTTTTCGAATCCATCTTCGTAAGGCCTGTAATGTCTCGCATGACTCCCGATTTACATCTCCAATAGGAGATTGAGAACGGGATGAAGATGGAGAAGATAAATCCATATTTAGTTCCATTGTTCCAGTTTCAGGTGCTGGGTCGGGTAGGGTGAGAGTCCGGAAAATAAAATATCTTCGCCTGTTTTAGTTAAAAGTACGGAGAGAGGCAGTTATACGTGCGTATCGTCCGGTGTCTCATGCGCTAATCCCCTTCGCCGCTATAATAGACAAGTACCCTTATTTTATACCTTCCATTTTGTTGTTGTGGGCACTTGTTCTTTAATGCAAGTATACTTGTATGTTTCAAGTAGGTATCTTTATTTAGCGTTTGCTTATTTATTTTCACAAACTAGTTTCCCCCTCCCTCCCTTCCCTGTGATTACAGCTCAAATTATCATGAAAATGCGGAACAAAAAATTTTTTTACTGTCATGTACTGCTTTTCGAATGTCTGTGATCATATAAAAATATTATAAATATTAAGAAACATATCTGAAAAATTCAGAATATAAACAAGTTTTAAAATAAATTATTTATGTCCCTTACATATTACTATCGAAAGCCTTATTAATTCCAAAGTTATTTCGACTGTTTTTTCGAAGACCAGCAGTTTTTTTTATAAAGATTATTTAAATGCAATTTTATGTACATTGTGATCGTGGATTCTTATCCAGGTGGCATATAAAAACATTCGCTTATTATTATTATTATTATCGGAAGAAACAAGCTGGACATTCGAAAATGTATAGATAATTATTGCAATTTGAACACCTTAGAGAAAAGAAAACAGTTTATTGTTTAAAAATTTTTTGCTGTTAACAAAAAGGAGGAC
This sequence comes from Nephila pilipes, assembly GCA_019974015.1. NCBI lineage: Eukaryota > Metazoa > Arthropoda > Arachnida > Araneae > Nephilidae > Nephila > Nephila pilipes. The sequence continues at coordinate 551,347 of BMAW01060325.1, read as the reverse complement.
AAGGCAACACAGTGGAAAACGAAAACTCAGGTAAGATCATTTTCTCTTAAATCCACAAGACCAACCCAGATAAATGTCTCTTTAGCATTCCACACTGACCCCGTCATTTTCATGTTTCACAGAATTAGAAGACAGATTGAAAGATTTTTTGATATTATGTAGATCTTTTTTTGTAAGTAAATGAACCCTCTCAAGCCCAGCATCAGATATGGAATTTCTAATTTCATCTAAAATATTATCCAGAAGAATTTTTGCAGCTATTTTTGAAGCAATATTTTCCATTTCATCTGCGGTTAAAAATAAGTGACCTAAATCATTCTGGTGCCCAACATGTACTTTCTGATATGACACTATACATTTGCCATCAGTATGTTCTGTTACTTTTAATGCAGCTGGGCAATATGCATTTATTTTATTGCTGCCAAGGATTTTTAAATGACGCAAATCTTTACTTTCCGACATAAAATTTCCTGAACGATGGCATCTGGAATAATAGTATTTTGTACCATGTATATTAATATGCTTGGTACTATAAGAAATAAATTTTGACTTCGTATTATTTTCAATCTCTGCCTTCCATGCCAAAAAATCATTAAATGAATTCAATTCTAACTCGGTATGATCCATATCAATATCGTGAGCATTCTTAAAATGAAATATTATTTCTCGCTTTTCAATATTATCATGACATACAAGACACACATAATTACCATTTTAATCAATCTTAGAAGTAACACATCGATCAATAACTCCCGAGTCTAAAATTGAAAACAACATTTTTTTTGCAAAATTTTTTTTTATTCATCAACATAACACCTTTTGTTAATCACCTTTTAGGGTGATACAATCGTTCCAACGCTTTTCCAAATCTTTTTTTTTTCTTTTTTTTCGCAAGAAATCTTTTTTGTTGCGAGTAAATAGCGATAAACAGCTTTCTGAATCATCGACTCGTTGCTGTTTTTGTTCCATCGAAAGCAATCGCGGCACCCACTTGGAAAAAACCTTTTTCACTTCACTTCAAAAAACCTTTTTCCTGGTCCGATCGACTTAAAATTTTGACACGTTTCAAGCAAAGGTTAGTACTCTAGAAAGACCTGGTTACTGGTTTACTACGAGCGCCATCTCTGGGTTAGTCTTTGGAGTTATTGATCGATGTGTTATGAACTTTATTCTGATGACATTTAAAATTCTTTAGGTCACTAAATTTCAGATGGCAGTCCGCACACTTGTAGCTAAGTGATCGATTTTTTAATGACTCAGTTAATTCAGTATTATTAGAATGTACTTTATTTACATGGCGTTTCAAATTGTATCTATTTTTGAAAGTTTTTAAGCAATCAGGGCACACAAAATTACTCTCAGCCACATTCCCATCATTAGCACACTGACTTTTAAAAGACTCAATTAATGTAATATTATTATTATGAAATTTATATACATGACGTTTCAAATTGTATTTATTTTTGAAAGATTGAAAACAATCGAAGCAAACAAAATCACTCTCGCCCACACTTTTATCATTTGTACAGTGAACCATATCACTCGTAACAGAATTAGGGTTAGAATTATCACCATACATAAAAAAATCACTCTCAGCCATACTAAAATCATTTGAACAGGGAACCACATCACTCGTAACAGAATCAGGGTTGGAATTATCCCCGCACATAACAAAATCACTCTCAGCCACAATAGAATGATTTACACATTCAAACATATCACTCATTACAGAATCAGAATTCTGGCACACGATTGCTTCTACCAGATTTTGATTCGATTCAGAATCAAAAATTCCTTCTGATGAAACAGAAGTATTTGGCTCTGAAAAGAGCCGTTTTTCTTGCTTTTCTGCAGAAGACATATCATAACAAAATATGCAACAGTAAGAAATTTGCAGCAACACAGAGCAATGCAAAGCGTAAAATGAACGAGGGAAATGATGACTTGCGCAGAAATGTGCGCAGATGTTCAGTGAGAAATGATGACATGCGCGGGAACCTGCGCAGATGTTCAGGGATGAACGGAGGAAACTAGTATGTGAGGGGCTAGACGCTTGTAAAAACCATAGTTCAGCTGTAACCTAATAAAATAGTAAATTCTGGGGATTAAAGCCCGTGAGGGCTATGCACCCGAACAACAAATTATCCGCATTCGTAAATGTTGAGGCATTCATGGCTCTCGTAAAGTGAATAAATATTATAATTTCAGTTCACTGTTTTAGAATTTTTGAGTTGGTGACACATGTATATAATCAACTGAGTTATTGATTGACTCAGGAACTATTTGATACTCATTGTGATTTTTAAGCGACAAACCTGAAATGAAAAATCTTTTGACGGTGCAGTTAGGCCTTTGTGAGTGATTTAGTTTAAATCTTTGAAAAACTAAATATATTAAAAATAAACAACTTCAAGGAACAAATAAAACTCTTGTCGATCCAGAAGCGAAGATATTTGGTTTCATTACTTTTATTGAAGTATGTCAGACATATATTTAGAGAAAAAAATTTGAAAAGTTTCATTGGCTCCAAAAATGTGAAATAACTGATACCGTTATACATGTTAATGTCGATTTATCTGAAAATATTATTAGATTATTTAAAATAAATATTTTATAATTTGAAAAAAAAAAAATTGATTTCACAACTTGAATGATGTTACCAATGTTAGTGGATTTGTCTGATATTTTAAACATTACAGTAACAAGAACTCGCCGAAATGCAAAATGAAGCGTTAATTAAAACTTTGTATAATATAAGAAGAGTGATTGCATGGCTTTATGAGGAAATCAAAATTCCAAATACAACAAACGTTCAAGAGAACTACTATTCCTAATTCCATCTTCATATTTAGCTACACGCGGATTAAGTACCACAAATGATTTGCTGTTAAAAAAGAAATCAGCAAGATATAACAAAACGGGAAAACTTGAGAGTGAAGTTTACTCAACTGTAGCCTAACATAAAATCTCTTTGCAACAGTTACTGTGTTTGCTCAATAATTTCCAATTGATTTCCTCCTAAAACCTATCATTACAATTTTTGAATATTAAAAATTATGTTTATGTTGGGGGGAGCATAAGAATTTTAGAAAGGTGGGACATAGTACAAAAATGGTTGAGAAACACTGTTTTAGAGTGAGAAATGTACTGATGAAAAGTGCCAAGCTTTATGTGTTTGGATTTTTTTTCTTCGATCCCAGTAGAAGAAAATTTGTGATTATTATATGATTTATTATGAGAGGTAAGGAAAGAAAGTCTGTTATAAAAATAATAAATTTAGTGATAGGTCGAGTTTGAACACAAAAACTGTCGAAGTACGGTAAAACTACGCTGGTATCGAAAATTAAGAGTATTTTCTGATTTGATCGATTATCTTAAGAACTACTGAACAGATTTTAATGATATTACTGGATACTGGACAGATTTGAATGTGTGTACATAGGGTTAATATAATGCAAATAAATAAATAAAATAAATTAATAACTATTCAACATTTATAATACATGCGCATTATTGGGCTTAACACTAATCAGAGTCGCAAGGTATGAAACAACAGTTGCAGAATTGAACAAAAAATGGGTTAAAAGGGGGATGGTCCCCTCTTACAGATATATAGGCCATGCAACGTGATTTTATTCAAGTTATAGGGAGTTTAGGAGTTCCTGTGGCAATTGCTCCCACTCGTTCAGAAACGCTAATTTCAGGTTTTGAATGATTCTCGGAAGGGACTTGCGAATTGCAATTACCCTCCCCAGAGCGTTCCAGGCATGCTCTATAAGATTGATGACTGGAGATCTGGCTGACCAATACATCCGGCAAATATCCTCAATTTCCAGAAATTCGTCGACCAGCTGAGCTCTATGTGACCTCGTTGCGTTGCGTAAGTATGCGTTGTCATCCATAAAAGAAAATCAGGACCAACTGGACCTCTGAAAAGGTGGATATAGGGCTCTAAGATTTCTTCCCTATACCTCTCAAGAGTCGCACTGCCTATTTCAAGGACATGGAGGTATGACGTGCAATTATTCAAAATGTTGTCTGTCCAGATCATCAAGCCTCCGCTGCCGTAATGGTCGATTTCTTGTACATTGGAAGGCAAGTAGCGGGTCCCTGGTTCTCTCCATATGAAAGTACGGCGAAAATCACTGGTAAGGCTGAACCGAGACTCATCAGTGAAGAGAACGGTCACCCATTGATCCATGCTCCAATCTGTATGATCTCTGAACCATTTTAAGTGGACTCTCCTGTTCGCAGAACTGAGTGGGACTCAAACAACAGGTCTGCTTGCAAACAGCCCTCTCTCATGAAAAATCTTCTAGAAACAGTCACCCTAGAAACTCGGGTTATTGTGGATGCATACAACTCATGAAATACCTGATAAGCTGTAGCATCCCTGTTATGCCTCGCTGTAATGGACAAATGGTGATATTCTCTGGCCATCAAGGCTCTTGGACGACCTTCCTCAGGCTTTCTCATGACTAATCTGGTATCCTTAAACTGTTTCCATAAATTGGACAAGACGCTGGGCGTTAAATCAAATTCTCTGCAAATCTGGAATTGAGACTGGTCTGCTTCTAGCCTACCCATAATTCACCATCTCATTCCATCATCTAAACGTTGGTTGTCACTCACATTTACTATTTGAATTTTAATTTAAACGATTTCCACAAAAAAAAAAAAAAAAAAAAAACATACCAAGAAATTCGGCAAAGTGCGCTAGTGAACGAAATGCGGATTTTGGCACACGCACTTATGTATCCTATTTTACGACTAGTTCAGCCCCCATACTCGTATACGCTTACCTATTCGACGAACATGATTTGAATCTTTGTTTCGAAACAGTATTTTCACATTTCGTTCAATTCTTTTCATGAAATTCTACAAATAATGCAAATTCTCTTAACTTTGAACACCAGTGTATTATTTATTTGTGTTATTGCTATTTTCTAAGCTTAATTTCAAGGAGTGAGAGAAGCACTTTTTTTTTCCTTTCATTATTTCTATTGGAGAAAAAGTGTATTCATTTTGTTAAATCAGAATAGCGATTGTTATGGATTTCCTTTATTGTGTTTTTTTACTGGATGTTTTTGGAATGAATAAAAAGCAAGTGTCAAATTCAAAGAATAGTCTTGTTTTAATAAATTTTAATGAAAGTAAATGTGCATTGTTATTAGCTTTTGAGCAAATTAATATTGTAACGACATATTATTCCTATTCGCCTCTTGTGTCATAGCTAAACTCAATGCACTAACACTAAAAGCATCACATGTATCATTAGACAACTTACTACTATAACAACAAATGTATACTGACTCTCCTCAAAATATCGCTTTAAGTATATTAACTTGTTTCAATAATATCAAACTAACAGAGTCTTACTAACATTGCTGTGTTGAGACTGTCTCGACTTCTATGCTACACTATGCCGCCGATAATTTGCAGCAATTCTCGACCCCGTCTTCAACTAAGAACAACAATTAAACGCTAAAGTCACTCCACCTCTATCGTGTGTCTCAAGCTTAGCTTATATATTTCCTATCTCCCTTGCTTCACTTTATTTCTACCTGCTTGTATTTTAAATATTCACG